>CM054179.1:8338139-8650639 GCA_028829895.1 Sinotaia quadrata | reverse complement strand
GAAAAAGACCTTCTACAAGATATTGACCCAGCATTTATCTCGGCAAAAGGAGAGATCTCAGCGTGAAATGGATGACTTCAAATGATTTTAAAGTTACATACGAACACAAAAATCTTAGTAATGTATTTCCTGAGTTAATAATCACATTCTTTAGTATAGATAGTGTATTACCAACTTCCAAAACTAATTAAAGTCTACGAGTGCCTCCAAGAATAATCCAAACACTTAAAGAGAAAATGACAAGTCACAGTCATACACCATGACTACATGTGAAGAAGGAATAATAAGACTCAATCATACACCATGTCTACAGGTGAAGAAGAAATGATAAGACTCAATCATACACCATATCTACAGGTGAAGAAGAAAGCACTACACAAATAATGTTGAAAATTACACCCAGGACAAAAGTGAACTTTACACTGACGACAACAAATAAGATGAAAGCAGACTTCTCACAGACGCCTACAACAACATCAAAAATTGAAGCAACACAGAAAGCAGAAACAAAATGCACACATATTGCAAAGATAAGGGTATTATTTGCAAACACCAAAACCAGCAAAAGTAAAATCAAATAAAATAACCAAATCAAACAGAAATGAATAGCCGCAACGTAATCACTGAAAATAACCGAAAAGAATCAGAGATGCAGACTACAAGTCAAGTTGAAGAAGGAACAGCCTAGAGGATGACATATTCTTAGACAGCTTTTCAAAAGCTCTTTTACGGTCATATGCCTCCATCTTCCCCCAGTGTGATACTGACGTAACACCAGAAGAACAGCCAACAACATGCAAGCAGAAAGAAAAAAAAGATGACGCCCACCATAAGTCCGAAAAACAAATCGTTTACAGCGGCAGCCACAACAACTACTTCGACAACGCCGAAGTGCCCTAAAAACGGAACAAATTAAGGAAAAGTACCACCACCAACAGCAGCAACAGCAACGACAGTACATATAACAGCAATATTGGTAGTAGGATTATTTACCACCTCATTGCAGGTATGATCCGGCATCTGCTTGACCACTTGTACTGCCCGCCAGCACTCGCATACGCCTATCCCAACGAACAACAAGGACAAGGACGACAAGAACAACAACGATGGCAACAATATCAGTAAGGAGGACAGGGGATTGAACATCCCAGGCATGTGTATGCACTAGGTGCAGACTTGGTGTGTTACTAGTCTTGGATCTGTAAGACCCCACACCCCCTCGCACCCTCTTCCCATCAGCATCGGGTATAAAGATATCAACAATGCCAACCTCCACATTAGCCCAATTACCGCCATGTTCATATTGCATGTAGTTTGTATGTTGTAGCAGTAACGTCAAGAGAGAATGTGTCTGTAAAAATATGGCAGACAGCACACGGTATTGGCTCCGAGTCTGACTAAAAATCGTGACTTTAACATCCTGTGCAAAAGCCATATAGTAGTATGTAAAAGGTGTAGAAAGAAAGAGGGAGAGTTTAAGTTTTCTTTTCATGTTCTCTACCTCTGTTGTTAATGTGGGGAACGCTTCCGGCTTCCGCCGCTTTCGCGCTTTCTCTACCTCTTTAGATGTACCACATTTATATAGGCGACTGGATAGGTAGACAGACAGACAGGTAGATAGATGGATACATAGACAGACAGAAAGACAGCAAGTGGTGTCGGCTCCGAGTCTGACTAAAATTCGTGACTATAACATCCTCTGTAAAAGCAATACATATGTGAGTATGGCCCAGCAAGTTGAAAATACCTGTCATAAATAGAAGCAGTGTGATTTCTCTCTTTGCTTTCTTATTTACTACAAATGGTGTCAGAAATTTAATTTTTGTTATATATATTTGTTTTAAATTATTATAAGTAGTAGGGGGAAAGTGTTGAAGGAGAGTTTTATTTCTTTTATCGTCTTATCTTTCTTGTTATCTTACTCTTTCTTCGTACTAAAATTATATAAACGAATGGATAGACAGATAGAGAGATAGATAGACAGACAGACAGATAGATAGATAATAGATAGATAAGATAGATAGATAGATAGATAGATAGATAGATAGATAGATAGATAGATAGATAGATAGATAGATAGATAGATAGATAGATAGATAGATAGATAGATAGATAGATAGATAGATAGATAGATAGATAGATAGATAGATAGATAGATAGATAGATAGATAGATAGATAGATAGATAGATAGATAGATAAAGTGAATTTTCTGTTTCAGGAACTAGAACCGTATTCTGTGTGCAATACCAACTTGCCTGCTGTAAACAAACTGCAGGATGTAAGAAAGTACGGCCAGGTAATTGAATGCGTTTTTCTACAAAATAATGAAGTCGAACGTCAATTACTTTTATCTGAACCACCTCCATCCCCTCCCCTTGATGTCCGTTATTGTTCCGTCGTTATATAAAAAATAAAAATTTCAAACATTTATTATAATCAATTTGTCTGCAATTTCTTGCTCCTTAAGTACAAAAATCAGTAATTTATATTTGAAACCATGAGAGCAATCTTCTTAAGTACAAAATCAATAATTTATTATTTGAAACCATGTAAGCAATCTGCTTAAGTACAAAATTAGTAATTTATATTTGATACCATGTAAGCTATCTGTTTAAGTACAATATCAGTAATTTATATTTGAAACCATCTAAACAATTTAGGTCAAGTTCAAAGTAAATATATTTTGTTTCTTCAAAACGTTTGAGTTATTTAGTGTTTGCAGTTATTTGCACACACGTTTTGCGTTATTATTTTTAACCAGGAGGTAATTTGGTTACTGTGTTCCTGTAACACTTATCCAAGCACTTTATTTGTGTTCAAACATTTGTGGTTTATTGTAGTCATTGAATTCACATTTTAATAATCACGAAATATAAATCAATTAAAATCTGGTTATGTTTGCGGTCCTTTGATTCTTGAATTCTTCCAGGCCGTCTGAGTATTTTTCTCTTCTAGCAATAGCTGATTTGAGCATAACAGTTCTTAATTTATTTAAATTGTATGAAATAAGTTAACAACTCTCTTGAAACTTGATTATGAAGATATTAATATATTTAAAACTTCTTACCTTTTTTTAAACATCTTAAATGAATTTCATTGAAAAAATAATTAAATAAATTTCAACAAAAATCACTTTATTCTGCAACATGGTTTTTAATAGTATTCCGAGACAGTCTCTTTTCATCATGAGAAAATTATCATCTCTACACTATTATTATCATCTCTACACTATTATTGTCATCTCTACACTATTATTATCATCTCTACACATTATTATCATCTCTACACTATTGATAATTTGCACCTCTCAGGTTGTGGGCGATGGACTGGACAAGTGCCCCTTGCACTTTCGCACAGTGTAAATTCCTAGTATTTTAGTGGACACTAAAAATAACTGTCCGATGAAATCATAGCAGTGAATCACCCCCTAAGAAAAGACCTATGATCACACTAAGCCCCCACACTGCTCTAAACTTTTTAACCTAGTTATATAGTAACAGACGTCAAGGGTGTTGACATATAAATAAAAGTTATTAACGAACAATTAAATGCACACTACATAGCAAGAACATCAATCAAATACAAATCAAGACATGAAATGGGGAAATATAAAAATGTATAAAAAGATTTTCATTTAGTTGACTGTCCCTTAGTTTTCAGGTCTGATAAGACTCTCATGAATTCTTAATAGATAAGTCCTGAATTTGGCTCAGGTGCTCTTTAGAGACTTCAAATGAACAGGATTTTTCTGAACATGATGACGTTATAACAAATGTTCACATCAAAGAGACAAAGAATTACAATAATATTGTTTATAGAAAGAGTCACATGACCTTTTAGCCACTGCTTATTGCTGGCTATGCAATGTTAGCAGTGAGATAGACTTGGCTTTTGCTGAGTGAGATGATTAATAGACTTAAGAATATGGGATGCTTGCTATGTCAAACAAATCCCACAGATTGCTGAGAGGACCAAGTCGAATCATAAGGTTAAAACGGGTTTCAAAACTACTTCCGTAAGACTGCACCTTTCACCTGGAAATACATTTCTTATATTTGAGTGCTTAGACTAGCTTCTCACCTGCGCATCTACCTCTCCTTAACACTCGTCAGAATTATTTTAAAATTAGAAAGTTCAATCATTTACTCTCTTCCTTGACTGAACATTCTTATTCCTTTAATACATCCTTAAACAAACATGAACTGTACTGCACACTATCCTTACTAATTGTGCACATATTATAATACACATTAAAATAACTGAACAAGTGATATTTCATCCCGTTATAGACATCTCTAAATCAGTATAAACAGTATTACAGAGATTCAAATTCAATGCATTAGCTGATACAAATTTTCTTGACAATGTTTTATCATGTTAATTAAAATGAGATTGGCCAACATTGAATGGACTTTCTGCTAGTTAAATAACCATTAAATATTTCTCTAGAATTATCACAGGGAAATTAAATAGATCATTTTCTGGCCTAAGACTGTGTAAAGCCTACATTTTTTGTCAGCTAAAAAGAACATAAAATTTCAAGTTAGGATTTTGCCTTTATTCATGATGTCTTTATCCATGCACATGCGCCAAATCAGGACCTCTTTTGAAGATGCACTCTGAACCAATGCTTCAAACGAGTGAGAAGAACCAAGGTTCTCTTCACTAAGGTATTCTCCCATATTCCCTTTAGTGCTCATTGGTTAATTAAAATTGACATGTAGACAGCCATTGGTTAACTACACTTGGTAAGTGTCTGAACATAACTGGCTAACTTCTTGCATCATTCAATAAGATGTTTTGTCCACAGCAACATTCGGGGTGGTACGTGCATCCTCAGTAATTTAAGCTATTGAAAGAGATCACAGCCATATTCAAGAGCGCTCTTAATAGACATCGGCAAGATTGGGACTGTCCTTTTATGCTATATGTTTACTAAAATGCAAATAGTAAACACTTATACACTATGATTCTCTTTACTGTAAATACTTTAATTTGTTTTATGCTATTATAATGCGCTTGGATTTATCAATTTATGTAGGTTGTTTCTAAATCTTTAGTTTTCTTCTGTCTCGTTCCGTTTTCTGCAGATTTGTGTTGTGTATCTTATGTATACTTTAGAACATTTCTAAAAATAAACTCTCTTAAAGCTATCTTCATTGTCAGCATTATTCAAGTTTTATTTTATTAAGGAATTTTTAATTTTAGAACTTATTTAAATATGTAATTTATAAGTATCTGTTTTGAAGGAAAGTTTTTGTAGGTATTATACTGATGAACTAAAATTTAAAATATGTAGTATTATACTGATGAACTAAAATTTAAAATATGTAGTATTATACTGATGAACTAAAAATTAAAATATGTAGTATTATACTGATGAACTAAAAATTAAAATATGTAGTATTATACTGATGAACTAAAATTTAAAATATGTAGTATTATACTGATGAACTAAAATTTAAAATATGTAGTATTATACTATGAACTAAAATTTAATATATGTAGTAGGCATTATCTCAGAAATAATATCATCATTACAAACGAATGCTACAGTAGTTTTATGAATATTTTTCCATATGATTTCTTTTGACTTAAAGTATTGAACTGTTTCAATTAAACTCTATGATGATGCGATTCACTGAATGTCTCTTTGTAGGTAGAATCCATCCCTAGCAAAGAAGAGCTTGAAGGTGCTACTGCAGATCAGCTTGTCTCCCTTTATCATAGGTGAATAATTATTTTTTTTTCAGTAACTATTTATCTAAACAGAACAAACAATCGGCCGTCCTTTCAAGTTGATATGGAATTAGAACTACAATACTGCTAGTTAATCTCGGTTGTTTGTTTCATTACCCGTCTAAGTTGTTAGATTTATTTAGACAATTGTCTTACTTGATAGGGAATTAGAGCTACATTCTTTTAAACATCTGTCTTACTTGATAGGGAATTAGAGCTACAATACTGCTGTTTAATCTAAGTTGTTTGTTTCATTTAAACAGCTGTCTAACTTGATAGGGAATTAGAGCTACAATACTGGTGTTTAATCTAAGTTGTTTGTTTCATTTAAACATCTGTCTTACTTGATAGGGAATTAGAGCTACAATACTGCTGTTTAATCTAAGTTGTTTGTTTCATTTAAACAGCTGTCTAACTTGATAGGGAATTAGAGCTACAATACTGGTGTTTAATCTAAGTTGTTTGTTTCATTTAAACATCTGTCTTACTTGATAGGGAATTAGAGCTACATTCTTTTAAACATCTGTCTTACTTGATAAGGAATTAGAGCTACATTCTTTTAAACATCTGTCTTACTTGATAGGGAATTAGAGCTACAATACTGCTGTTTAATCTGTCTGATTCATTGAAACATCTGTCTTACTTGATAGGGAATTGGCGCTACAATACTGCTGTTTAAACTATGTTCCAGATGTCGAAAGAATATGCAGATCTCAGCCTGATTTGATTATTTGTTATTACCCCCTGATCTTTCTCGCTCACCCCACACTCTATCACCATTTCTCTTCTGGCCTGAAGATCTCATATTTAATGCCATTATCCAGTAACTTATCAATATTTCAATCTGGTGCACTCAAAAAGTGAAAGACAATTATATCAGTAAAACGTAAACGTGAAGTAAGTGTATACATCTATTGAGATATATTTTTCTCCTTTAAAACTGTTATCAGTCAATAAAGAGTCACTTTTTAAAATAGACTATAATATGGTCATAATTGTTTATTAAAAGAGAATTTACTTGTATATATTGTTAATAATATCAGGTTCACATAACATTGTAAATAAAGTTGTACGTTAAAATATTAAATACTTTGGCAAACATTAAAATAAAATTAATATTTTACTTTCTTTGGAATATCGATTTTATCTTTAGTTATTTGGACAACATTGATTATCTGTGTCAATGGAAATTCCGCATGGGGAAGATAGGTGATGGCGGCTGGGAAATATGTGACGACGTTGAATACCGTCCAATTGAGCCATGTACCATCTTCTCGTTTGGGTTAGTATGGTGTTTCTTGGTGTGTAACTGATAAACGGTTTTGATAAACTGGTGAGTTTGTGGGGGTATTCTTGTTCCGAATGTGTTGACTCGTGTTGTGCTCTTGAAAATTACAATTCTAATAACTTTTCAAGAGGAAATTCGAAATTCCAATCATGGAATGGGTGTGAGGATTGACAAAACTCTTTCATTATCGACTTGGGTTGTGTACCCCAATCACACGATTGCAAGACCATCACATAGTCCATATAGACCACCCACCACCACTGAGTTAACAAAACCTGTAGGCCTAATATTGTAAGGTGTTTAGTGACTAAAATTCGTGTTGGCAGAGAGTTTATTATGTGACATCTGATAAGCATTGAGATAGTAATGGGTCATGTTGTTACTAAAGATAAAATTGTGGGATATGTTTTTAAGGTTTGCATTCTGGTGTACTTTCGGATACTATTAACTTCTTGGCGTATATTTATGAACGTATGGACTGTGTGTTTTCATAAAGAATGGACTGTGTGTTTTCATAAAGTATGGACTGTGTGTTTTCATAAAGAATGGACTGTGTGTTTTCATAAATAATGGACTGTGTTTTCATAAAGAATGGACTGTGTGTTTTCATAAAGTATGGACTGTGTGTTTTCATTAAGAATGGACTGTGTGTTTTCATTAAGAATGGACTGTGTGTTTTCTTTAAGAATGGACTGTGTGTATTCATAAAGAATGGACTGTGTGTTTTCTTTAAGAATGGACTGTATGCATTCATAAAGTATTCATTGTGTTCATTCATAAAGTATGGATTGTGTGCATTCATAAAGTATTGATTATGTGCAAATTGATAAAGTTTGGATTGCATTCACTCACAAAGTATGGATTCTGTACATTCATAAAGAATGGAACTTTTGCATTCAGAAAGTATTGATTGTGTGTAAATTCATAAAGTTTAGATTGTGTTCATTCATAAAATGTTGACTGTGTGGAAATTCATAAAGCATTGATTGTGTTCATTCATGCATTATGGATTGTGTGGATTCATAAAATACGGATTGCGTTCATTCATAAAGAATGGATCGGTGCATTTATAAATTATTAGTTGTGTGCATTCATATTGTATGGAATGTGAGCATTCATAAAGTTGTGTATTGGTACTGATGTCTCGTTTAGTATTCAGAGTAGCATGTGTTTGTTATTCTGCTTTTTTATGTATACTGGTGATCGTTTGGTTGGTATTGTTTTTATTATGTATTTTGATGACCGGTTCAAGTTTGTATTTTTTGTTAGTTGTGCGTATACTGATCAATGTCCATGACACAAAATGTAAACATCAGTGGTTACTGACACTCGTGAAACGTTTGGAAGTCAAACTCTGGGAAAGTGTTTGTTATCATTCGCACGTGCGTGAAATTCTGCTAAAATTAATAATACTTAAGCAAACAAGCGAAACATATTGAGCCTATTGTTGTAACTTTGATGTAAAAAAAGACGACTTTGTGTGACGGAGTTTGCTATTAGACATTTAACACAAATGTGTATCGTGGGCGATATTTAATATTGGACATTTAACACAAATGTGTGTTGTGGGCGGTGTTTGCTATTGGACATTTAACACAAATGTGTGTTGTGGGCGGAGTTTGCTATTGGACATTTAACACAAATGTGTGTTGTGGGTGGTGTTTGCTATTGGACATTTAACAAAAATGTGTATAGTGGGCGGTGTTTGCTATTGGATATTTAACACAAATGTGTATTGTGGGCGGTGTTTGCTATTGGACATTTAACACAAACGTGTATTGTGGTCGGTGTTTGCTATTGGACATTTAACACAAATGTGTATAGTTGGGGATGTTTGCTCTTGGACATTTAACACAAATGTGTATAGTTGGGGATGTTTGCTCTTGGACATTTAAAACAAATGTGTATAGTGGTCGTTGCGCGCACGAACCATGACAGAACAATTGAAGAAATCTATAAACAAATATTGCATGGATTCTTCTGTAAGATGGATATATTTCTTTTCTAAATGATGATAGCAGACCATATGATTTAACTATTTAAATCATCGCATTGACTAATTATTTTTTTAATTAAGTAAGCATTTTCTAATTTAGTTTGTTAATATAGAATCACATGAGTTATGATTGGTTCCACCTTTTGAGAAAGATCCAATATCTCCCTCACCCATCTTCATCCTCACACTCTATCTCAAACGCAGTAATACACAAAAATAAATATTTTCTTGTTATTTATCATTACAAATTATTTTCTCCAAGCGTTTACAATTTTTGTTTATTATTCTCAATTTAAAATTAAAACAAAAATCAGAGCTAATATGGAAAGCATACAGTAAAACAAAAGTCAGAGCTAATATGGAAAGCATACAGTAAAACAAAAATCAGAGCTAATATGAAAAGCATACAGTAAAACAAAAGTCAGAGCTAATATGGAAAGCATACAGTAAAACAAAAATCAGAGCTAATGTGGAAAGCATACAGTAAAACAAAAATCAGAGCTAATGTGGAAAGCATACAGTAAAACAAAAATCAGACTAAAGTGAAAAGCATACAGTAAAACAAAAATCAGAGCTAATGTGGAAAGCATACAGTAAAACAAAAATCAGACTAAAGTGAAAAGCATACAGTAAAACAAAAATCAGACTAAAGTGAAAAGCATACAGTAAAACAAAAATCAGACTAAAGTGAAAAGCATACAGTAAAACAAAAATCAGACTAAAGTGAAAAGCATACAGTAAAACAAAAATCAGAGCTATTGTGAAAAGCATACAGTAAAAGCAAAACGATCGACGGTTTAAAACAAACAGAATATTAAGTTCCAAATAGTCAGTAGAATTAAAGGGAAATGGAACAAAGCATTAATACATAAATGTATGTGGACATTTACAAAAACTGATTGATTATTAACATAATCACCATTAAGTTATATTGAGATATCAATTAAAAATATCTGCTTTTCTGTTTGATCTAACTCATAAATAAATAGTATTTTAATATGCATTATAATATATTCTTGCTATGTAACTGTCTGTCTGTTCATCCGCCCACACGTCCGTCCGATTGTCTATTTATCATTGTGTGCGAGTTACCTTTTTGTACACATAAGTACATTTTAATAGTATTAGTATTGCTATATTAAGTACATTTTAATAGTATTAGTATTGCTATATTAAGTACATTTTAACAGTATTAGTATTGCTAAATTAAGTACATTTAAATAGTATTAGTATTGATAATTAAGTACATTTCATTAGACGTTTAGTCTAACATTTTTAATTATTTACTGACTGACATTAATTTACTTTATCAGAATCAGAGTGACTTTTCTTTATTTAGTGACTGACACTAATCCTCGCTTTGTCTTAATCAGCAATGACTTTTCTGTATTTATTGACTGACACTAATATTTTCTTTATCAGGATCAATTATGACTTTTCATTTGATGACGAAGCATCAGAGTTATATGGTTGCCTAGTGTACAGCTTTGATCACAGGTAAGGGTTTTGTCTGGAGATGTTTGTTAACTCTGCAGGTTTGATCCCATGTAAGTTTTTTGTCTGGAAATGTTTTTTATCTCTACATCTTGCCTTGATCCCAGGTAAGTTTTATCTCTGGAGATGTTTGTTAACTATGCATCTTGCTTTAATCCGAGGTACGTTTTGTCTCTGGAGATGCTTGTCAAATGTACCGGTTTGATCCTAGGTAGGGTTTTTCTCTGCAGATGGATGTTTAGTGTATTTATTTGATCATAGATTAGATTTATCTGTGGAGATGACTGCCTACTGTACAGTTTGATCCCAAGTAAGATGTATTTATGGAGATGATTGCCTAGTGTAGAGCTATAATCCCAAGTAAGATGATTTCTACAGATGACTGCCTAGAGTACAGTTTGATCCCTAGTAAGATGTATTTCTGTAGATGATTGCCTAGTGTACAGTTTGATCCCAAGTAAGATGTATTTATGGAGATTGTTTGTTGAAATTTTACGCCTAACTTTATTGGATTAATGCTTCATAAATTATACGCAAGTTAATCTTTATGAAGTTAATTTAATGCTACATCAAATCTTACATTTTGTTTCTAATCAGTTCGTGTAAAATTAAAGAACCCCTAACATTTTTAATGCTTTGTTTGTTATAAGTCAAGACTTATATATTATTCATAACTGGATTGTTAAAACTCGAATCCTGCAAACACTGATCTAACCTCGTTGGTATATCTCTGTTTTAGCAGTCTGATTATATCTTTCACATTCTGTTCAGTATTAACATAAATCATATTTTTATGAATATACTAATAGCAAGATAAAATAGGGTGAGCGTTAACGATAGGGTCAGAAATATTATTATGTTTACCCTTAAAATTAATTATCGTTTATGCAATCCAGCAATTTAAAGGTAATGTCTATAGTATTTTCCCATTCTAAGGTAATGTCTGTAGTATTCTCCCATTCTAAAATAATTTCTATACTCTCGCATTCAAAGATAATTTCTAAAGAATTCTCGCAATCAAAAGATAAATTCTATAATACTGTAACGTTCGTCTGGGAGATTGTAAGATGTTAATTCCACTGGGCCACACTAAATCTTCAGCTAAACACCAAAAATGCAAATATAATTGCAAGAGTTATTCTGTTTCAATTCTATATGACGTCACTGTGACCCTATTACTAAACCAATTCTTCTCCGTCTGACCTTTAGACAAAGAAATTTGGACAAAGAAACATATAGCAAATACAACCAATCTCTGTGTTAACGAAACAGATATAATCAAAATCTACACTGCAGCTGTAAGGCATACACCTCTACATATTCTATCTAACTTTACCCAAATTTGTAACTTGTTAATGACTTAACTACAGTAGGTATCCCTATGCTGCGAAATATCCTACCACTATAGACACCAGAAACTCCATGATATTTTATGCCATACCGACTAACTGGCCATAGAGCTATTTAGACATAGAGAGTTCATGTTCCTTGTAATATAGAATTTCAGGGAAATCCAGACGATGCAAGTCTTCAGGAGGATAGTTGGCACAAATGTCTCAGAGTTCACACTTTCTGGTAAACACAAGCTTGACACTCAATAGTCGCTGGGAAACTCACGCACAAGACTTTCTTCAGTTCCATCGATAGTGACTCAGAATATTTTGCCTCTGACTGATGGCTTTCGGATGTACTTTCTGTTTCAAATTTCGTGACACTGATTGGTTTTCCTATATTGTCCAGCTCCAGATGGGTATTTATGAAACCTAAGTTCTGACACGGATTAAGGCTTTTGATCACTAATTTTCATTCATCAGTGGCTCCAGGTTTCACAGGCCAAACAATAATGAGAGTTTTCGGTACAAAGAGCAAGGTCGTAGTTCAGTTACTTCCGCCACGATATTAGTTTTCAAAAGGGTGGTTGTCATTGCTAATAGTTTCTGGGTGCACTGTTAATCACATCATTAGTACTCTTAGATGACCACCATCTTTATAATCTAGTGACATGCGCCCATCTGTCTTGGCCATTTGCTGTATAATCCACTGATCCAACTATTAATTAATTAATTAAATGTTTTACACCTTTCAAATTATGCGTCATGCTTCAATAACACACTCACCTCCCTGCTTTCAGACAATTAAAATTCGATGTTAACAACATATTGTAGAGATATTACGCAGATCAGTGCATTAACTAAGCACAGTGTAGCAATAGAACAGGGAATCTCAAAAGAAATACAATTACTGAAAAAACATAATGACAATACCATAGAAATATAGCAATAACGAAAATAGGTCATACTCATGAATACAGTAATAACTAACAGTAATTAGACATCAATGAAAATAATAGAGCGCAATCAGAAATATACTATTGATTAACATAAATAAATGAAAAATGGTGGAGTGGATATTTATTTTTATACTATCATATTGACAAGTTCTCTTGAACGATCTATTAACGTGTCTAGTATCAGAAGTTCTCTTGAACGATCTTTCAAGGTGTCCAGTATCAGAATTTCTCTTGAACGATCTGTTAACGTGTCTAGTATCAGAAGTTCTCTTGAACGACCCAGAAATGTGTTTTAATATCAGAAGTTCTCTAAACAGCCTTTAAACGTGTCTAATTATGACACGTTCTTTTGATAGTGTCTGATATTTTGAACAATTCCATTCTGACAATCTGAGTTGCTCTAACAAGATGTACAGTTTCGTTATCAAACTTGTCCGTATTTTAACAAGGCATTTCATCTTGTTACTGAAACCAAGAATACTATCTTTACATCTTGATACTGAAACCAAGAATAATATTTTACATCTAGTTCCTGAAAACAAGAATAATATTTTTAAATCTTGATACTGATACCAAGAATAATATCTTTACATCTATTTCCTGAAACCAAGAATAATATCTTTACATCTATTTACTGAAAACATGAATAATATCTTTAAATCTGCTAAAAGCATTCATTCCAGAAAAGAAAGTATCCATTCTTTTAGTGTGATACTATAAATTACAAGATCCAAGAATTCGAACACGTGTGATAGAAAGAAGTTAATTCTGCAAACTTTCTATACAGACTGTCGAATTTCTGCACAGTTCAAACTCAGCTCCACCATGTGCAGTCCACTTTCTACACCACACAACCTCAGCTTCTAATTATGCAGTCCACTCACTGCACTATTCATCCTCAGCTCCTCTGTATGCAGTCCATTTCTACACCACAACCTCAGCTCCTCCGCGTGCAGTCCACTCACTGCACCATGAATCCTCAGCTCCTCCATGTGCAGTCCACTTTCTACACCAATCAGCATGAACTTCTCCATGCACAATGTCAGTTCTGTAAAGGTCATTCATTGCCATTTGATCTTTTGTTGACGCTTTGTCACATGTAGGGTTGTTTTCATGGCAAGGATTATACATATCTGCAAATTTAATTAGAGTTTCTGCCTCATGCAGCAGTTGACATCTTGTTTAAGCAAATACTGGGTACTGCATTTGCATAGACTTTTGTACTTAGCCTAAAATGCATACTACCCAATCTATGACATTATTCAGAATAAAATGACTGGCGCATCTAAAATATAGATTAAAATGTAATCGGAAAACAATGCAATATTTCTCATTAGAAATTTGGAAATTGTTTTTAGTGTCAAACGAACACACAAACAGCTACAACCAAGCATAAGCCACAAAATACAATTCACATACAACAAATCGTAATTTGAATCTTCTGCTTGCTAATCACCAAAGTATACAGAGAAATACAGTAATTTAGTATAATGCAAAAGTACATGTACCGAACAGAAATACAGTAACTACTAAACTACATGTACAGCACACGGGGTTATACGTATGGGCTGTTTCATGCTGTAGAGTGTAGAGCATGTGCTAATACTAGCACAGAGGTGATATAAACATGATGATGTAGAGATTTCTTTTCTTTTCATCTAGTTAGCAGGATAAATGTTTCCGTTCACCTAATTTTATTAGGTTTTCCTATACTGTAACATTCCGCAAATGGGCAGAATTGAAAGTGCTTTATTCCGCAGACATCAGTTAAAAAATAATCCATTATAATAATCTTTAGAAAACACAATTTTAAATCACCTAATATGACAGAACTTGTAAAATCAAATATTTTAGCTGGTGTGGGGTGTACAAGTGGAAACATAAATACACTTCAAATGCCCATGTTTATTTTAAAACTCTGAAAAAGAAATGATATTGTCCCACAAACAGATTTTACCAAAAGGGATTCATACTATGGATCCGCTATTTCTTCAAACAACCATCATTAAGATTGTCACGGTGTTTGGTCTCAGTTGGCTTCTCCCCTAAATCAGCATTATCTTTCTAATAATTTACATTTTAACTTATCGCCCCTGTTACAAAACTGAAACAGTCTTTTAAAATTGTGTGCTCGATTTCTCCATGGGATTAGTCATTGCCTCATTTTAAGTGTGAATACACAATTGCAAGAGAATCTTCCTTTTTCTTCCAGCATGGCGAATACTGAGATGCATAAGCACTCAAAGAATGTGTTTTTCTACAAGATTGGAATTCGTGGCGAAAATGACTTTAACAGAACTGATCACTCGGAAATAATGACGTTCAGCGCTCTTCGCGCTATGTTACACCACAGTCAGGTGAGCATTAATTTTGAATGCAGCTAATTAATATAGAAAACTAAAGAAGCAGAATACATTTATTTTGCACTGATACACATTTAAGCTTAACAACTGCTACAAAAATTCCCAGGTAAGAATTGTTTTGAATGCAGCTAATTAAAATGAAAGAAACATAATATATTTATTTTGTACTAAGACATGTCTGAAATTAACGACTACCACAAACAGCCACATGAGTAATAGTTATGAACGTTGCTAATTAACAATTTAAGAAACAGAAGATATTCTTTTGTACATAGAAACATTTTTGCCTAAAGAGTGCAACAAACAAGTCAGTATCTGTTGCGAATAAATAAATATCAATTGATTTCTGCATAATGGCTGCATCAGCATTTACTGTTTTGTGAAATGATTTAGACTAATATATTCTCATTCTTTCAAGGCATGTTTATTAGAAAATTATTATTCGTAAATTAAAACACATTTAACTCATTTAAGTATTTTGTCAATAAACTATTTTAATAAAAGTAATAATACTATTTAATTCATTTAATTATTTTGTCAATAAACTATTTTAATAAAAGTAATAATACTATTTAATTCATTTAAGTATTTTGTCATGAAACTATTTTAATAAAAGTAATAATAAACTATTTTAATAAATGTAATAATACTATTTAATTCATTTAAGTATTTTGTCATGAAACTATTTTAATAAAAGTAATAATAAACTATTTTAATAAAAGTAATAATACTATTTAATTCATTTAAACATTTTGTCATGAAACTATTTTAATAAAAGTAATAATACTATTTAATTCATTTAAGTATTTTGTCAATAAACTATTTTAATAAAAGTAATAATACTATAATCGAGAAAGGTAAGAGTATTGACATTAGATTGGATTCATTGCAGATCATTGACGTTGTCAAAATGGACGTGGAGGGGTCAGAATGGGAATCTTTAACTCTCATGGCTAAGGAAGGACAACTCCAAAGCATTCGTCAACTTTTAATTGAGTATCACTTCTGGGACAGAATTACCGACTGTAAAGCCTTGATTTACCGCCTAAACGTGCTTAGGCTGGTTGAAGACCACGGTTTTCGTCGTTTTTATGTCCATAAAGGTCCAGTTTGTCGTAACCGTATCGGAAATATTCCTGTAGAGGGAACATATTGCTATGGTATTCACTATGTAAATTCGCTTCTCAAACGTCCTAAATAATTATACACTATCAATGGTTTCATCCATTGTATGTTTATGGATATACTGAGTCTAATATTAGCAGGTTTAAAGAGTATGTGTTAAGGCCTTTACTTGGTTTTAAGTATACTTCTTTGATTTTCGACGAAAGGTTTTCGATGTCATCGCTTTGTTGCTGGTTGGCATGTACACTGCAAACTAGTGTCACAGAACAATGTGTAAAACCTCTCATGAAATCGAGGTTAAGCTATATATTTATAGGTAGTATTTTAACTTATTAGGTCCGTTTCTTTTAAAATGTTTTTGGTGCCAAGCAAAAAGAAGAGAAGAAATAGTCAATTCTGCGGTTTTATCTACTCATATATTTAAGATATTCTTGATGAATTAAACTATTTGAGTTTTAAATTAAACAAATTAGACTGTTAAATTACGTAATTATTTCTATTACAGTTGAGTATATCACTTCAAATATACGAACTTTGATCATAATTTGTCAAAATGAGATTTAGTTTAGTTTTCTGTTCTACTATAAATACACTATTTCTATTAGTGTGTATCACTTCAAATATACGAACTTTGATTTTATAATTTGTCAAAATGAGCGCTAGTTTATTTTCCCGTTCTACTGCAAATACATCGAAATACCTTACAGACACGTTTTTAGTTTGTTTTTTCCATTTCTATTGAAAATACATGGAAATTACCTAAATACACATTTTTTTAGTTTTCCCATTCTATTGAAAATACAATGATATTCCTTACACACACGTGTTTAGTTTTTACATTCTATTGAAAATACAATGATAGTCCTTATACACACTTTTTCAGTTTTTCCATTCTACTGCAAATACAGTTAGATTCCTCCAACATACGTTTTACTTTTCCCTTCTACTGCATATCGGGATTCCTTCAACACACTTTTATTCTTATTGGACATAACGAGCTGCCCAATATTATCTGTCCATGTCATAAGTCGCACAGGTCTCTTGTTTTCGGACCAGTTCATTGTATTCTATAGCACTCCTATTCAATATTATCTGTCCATGTCATAAGTCGCACAGGTCTCTTGTTTTCGGACCAGTTCATTGTATTCTATAGCACTCCTATTCAATATTATCTGTCCATGTCATAAGTCGCACAGGTCTCTTGTTTTCGGACCAGTTCATTGTATTCTATAGCACTCCTATTCAATATTATCTGTCCATGTCATAAGTCGCACAGGTCTCTTGTTTTCGGACCAGTTCATTGTATTCTTTTATTATAGCACTCCTATTCAATATTATCATTAAGGGTTATGTGTTCCCCACTTGTGTGCTGCTACTCAGTTGTACTAATGAAGTTGCAAAAAAATACATTCATATCTAAATGTAGAGAAAAGTGTTTCTGATACTGTTTTGGATGATGAGATTAAAAATAGAACGGAATTCATACACACTGTTCTTAATGGGTTTTGGATGATGAGTATCAATTTCTAAAAGATTGTAAATAAAACTGAAGTCATACATAATGTTCATACAGGGTGTTGGATGATGAGTATCAATTTCTAAAAGATTGGAAATAAAACTGAAGTCATACATATTGTTCTTAAAGGGACGCTACATTCTTTCTCTATCAAAAGCAGTGAATGTTGTCTCTCCTATTGAATTTAATCATTCACTTAGAAATCCAGTGTCATCTGTGACACTCTCTCCTTTCAACTAAATATCTGCTGTGGTTTAGCACAGAGTCTTCTGAATAAAGTTCAAAAGGTTAAAACGACTGTGACAGTTAATATTGTTAATATTATTGTAATTATTGGTGGTGGTATTAATAGTAGTAGTAGTAGTAGTAATAGTAGTAGTAGTAATAGTAGTAGTAATAGTAGTAGTAGTAATAGTAGTAGTAGTAGTAGTAGTAGTAGTAGTAGTACTAGTAATAGTATCATTGACAATTGTCTTAAAAGGATTTTTGTTTCATGTACTCTGTTTTACCATTGTTTACTGTGATTTACCCATCGTTTACTTTGTTTTATTCATTGCTTTCTTTGTTTTATCCATTGTTTACTTTCTTACTTTTATTGTTTACTGTGATTTACCCATGTTCATTGTGTTTTCTTCATTGCTTCCTTCGTTTTGACCATTGTTTACTTTGTTTTACTCATTGTTTAGTCTCTTATACTCATTTGGTAGTCTACTTTACCCATTGTTTACCTTGTATTATTCATTGCTTCCTTTGTTTACCCATTGTTTACTCTGTTTTACTCAATGTTTAGTCTCATACTCATTTGTTAGTCTACTTTACCCATTGGTTACTATGTTTTACCCATCGTTAAATTTGCATGAGCCTGTGTTTTTCCCTAATATGTAGTCTGTTTATTTATTTCCTTGTTTAACCCATTGTTTAGTCTGTTTATTTATTTCCTTGTTTAACCCATTGTCTAATCTGTTTATTTCTTCCTTTGTTTTACCCAATATTTAGTCAGTTTTACTAATTGTTTACTCTGTCGAATTTATTTTGACAATTCTATTGCTTTTGTTGTTATTTTATTAATAATTGATTAATTAATTATTTAAAATTTAAACTGCATTAGTGGAATTTGTGAAACTAATTTTTCTTTGTTTATATCAGGATAATACTCCAGCAGCAGTCATGCTTCTTAATTTAATTGGGTTATTTCCCTTTGTTTAGGGATAATTTAATATTATTGTCATTTGTACAGTATGTCATATAATACTTAGATGACTTTTATTTATGCGGTTAGCTTAATTGGGTTATTTCCCCTTGTTTAGGGATAATTTAATATTATCGTCCCTTATACAATAAGTTATATAATACTTGGATGACTTTTATTCATGCGGTTAGTTTAATTGGGTTATTTCCCTTTGTTTAGGGATAATTAAATATTATCACCTCTTTTACAGTATTTCATATAATACTCGGATGACTTTTATTTATGAGGTTAGTTTAGCTGCCCTAATTCATGCACACTAATCCAACTACAAGTGCCGACACAGTTATCTGAATTATTATTTACGGTGTGATTGTCTGATGTATATTACGATTAATTTTAGCTCGGTATCTCCCAGCAGATGTACTGCGACATAACAACTACGAACAATCAACATTGACGCTAACTTTACAACCAGACGCATTAATATAATTATGACAGTTGATTCACTGGCACTGAAAATAGGAATGCTAAACATTTCCTTTGCAATGCTACACTAACAAAACAAGAAAATTGTAACAGCAATTAAAATTTCATACAAAGAGAAGGAAACAAAAAGAGAAGAAATAGTAATACAAATTAGATTTTGAATGTTATAGTTTTCAGCAATGCTCGTCTTCTGAAATGATGTGCTGGTCTCACTGGCCAAGATTTGGTTTACAAGTCTTAGGAAGACAAGGCTACAGTTCTCTCTGTAAATAATTACTCAGCTTATGTTCACTGCATTGTGCTAAAATGAAATCTCTGGTCCACTCAACACGCATTGAGGTCCCTACGAGTCTCCCGTGGCCAAGTTTAAATGCACAACACACACAAATTGATCTTACGTTTAGCGCTGTACACATGAATCCTGAAATATAGAATTATGACTGATCCTAAGCTTTATCTCTACATTGCTCTAGTATAAATCATAAATTTCATTCACTCACTCTACCTCCGAAAAGGGCTCAAACTCCAACTTTAACTTCAGCTTTCCCTAGATGTCAACAGAGAGTCTACAGCAGACTTCTCCTAGCCGCCAAAAGGGATTTTACAATGACGTACTTCAAGTCAAACCGCGTATCGAGTGTCGGACCTTAATTGTCAAAAACCCACTTTAGTTTTCGACCTGCCTAGTTTTTCCTTTGTCCTAGTATTTTACACCAGTTAAATTCAGCAATTTCCTGCCCATGTGTCCTGCAACTTGACGGAGAGCCGGACACATTTAGGCTTGCTAACTCTTTATTCCTAGAATTATTTCCGCCGTTGGAAGTGGAAACGTTGAGAGACGTAGGCTTAGTCCCTTCTCAAAAAGTTGACTTCACTCACTATCCGAAAGTCTGCGTGTCTGTTCATAATAACATTTACTCACTATCCGAAAGTCTGCGTGTCTGTACATAATAACATTCACTCACTATCCGAAAGTCTGCGTGTCTGTTCATAATAACATTCACTCACTATCCGAAAGTCTGTGTGTCTGTTCATAATAACATTCACTCACTATCCGAAAGTCTGCGTTTCTGTTCATAATAACATTCACTAACTATCCGAAAGTCTGCATTTCTGTTCATAATAACATTCACTCACTATCCGAAAGTCTGCATTTCTGTTCATAATAACATTCACTAACTATCCGAAAGTCTGCATTTCTGTTCATAATAACATTCGCAATAGGCTACAAACGAGTTCATGCTATGCATTTTCCAGTGACAACATTCTGATAGTAATTATAATTCGTTAAACATTTTCAATTCAATTTGTAGAAAAAAAATGATGCCCAATTTTATGACACAGTAGACAAAAACAATTAGTTCATTTAAATTTTGTCTGTAATTGCTCGCTCTGCCAATTGACCCATTTCTAGGAGAGTAGACTACTTAGACACTCAAGGTAAGTGAAAGGAGCTGAGTGGGTAACTCGCGATTCCTGATTGTCAAGTTTGAGAAAAATGAATAGATAAATAATGTTTCTGAAAGTATATAAAAATCTTTCATAGGTCATTGATTTAGAAGCAGAAAATATTGTGTTAATACTTTTAAAAATTTGAAACTTTTCCAATTTAAAATAAAGAAAATATTTATTTTCGTAATCAGATATGATGCACACATATATAAATGAATTATCTCATTTCACTACATAAATATAATTAGTGAGCGATCCTATTTTAGTAAACACACACACACATACACACACACACACACACACACACACACACACACACAACAAACACACACGCACACACTAACTAAATGAATGATTCTATTTTACTACTTATTAAAGAATAGATGATTTTCACATGTCAAACAATTATTTTATTAATATCGAAACAATTCATTGAAAATTACAACATATGTTGCCGTTGGGGTTTTATGTACACAAACTGGTAAAGGTCAATTTAATTAAATGACGTATATTTAATTTAGTAAGCCACCCACTGTTACTTTATGCACCAAGTCTGATCCAATCTGGATTACATATGAAAAGGAAGGGGAAAATATTCCTTTTTAAGTTCTGTGTTAAACAATTTGTATTTTATGACCAGATCTAAGAGAATTATTTTCTAATTTTAAGACCAGAATTAAGACAGTTAATATCTGCTTTTAAGTGGTGTTAAGACAATTAATTTATTAATTTCATCTTTTAAGACCAGGGATCTGTATAGCTGTATTTGATGAGAAAACTTTAATTGTTTCCTTATTTATTTAGTACTTTTACATGTTTAATTATAAATGTTAACTTTTGTATTAAAGTGCATGCAACAATGCTTTAATTCTGGGTTGTGTTTTGTGTATATGTATATTCATGTGTTTGAATTCATGCTTGTCAGTGCGCGTGTACATATGTGTGCCTGTATGAGTATAAATTATTTTTGTGTTTGATTCACATTCAAGAGAAGTTTGTAAAATTAAAATTAAGATGAAAATAAGTAAGTTATGGTGATTCAATAAAATATGTATTATTAAACTCATTACAGATTCATATTTGAAAAGTAATGGAACAGCAGGAAAAGAATATTTACAAAGCAGTAACTAATTTATAATTTTTAAATGCTTACTTACTAATGGTGCTCACCCAGTTGTGATTAGTTTGCATTATATCAGCAAATTCTAGCATATTGGCTGGACTCCTCGTAGTAAAACTACTCACCCACTTGTGATTAGCTTGCATTATATAAGCAAATTCTAGCATATTGGCTGGACTCCTCGTAGTAAAACTACTCACCCACTTGTGATTAGCTTGCATTATATAAGCAAATTCTAGCATATTCTGAACTTGAGTGGTTACTCCAACAAAAATACCTTCATAGAAGATCGGGTTACTTTGACATTTAACAATTTATATAACAATTAAATCTAGGAATAGGCAAATGTATACTACTACACCTTCTTTATATGGTCTAAAATACACGCACACACACACACACACACATACACACACACAAACACACACACAGACAAACACACACACAAACACATACACACACATACAAACACACACACACATACACGCACACACACAAACAAACTAAAGGAGATCTGATATACTGATACTCAGTGCGTCATTTTAAAGCGACTTCTAATTTACGATTATATTATCAAACAAAATATTAAAATATTTCTGAAATTTAATCTAACCTAATCTGTGTTCGCAGCACTGTGGCAAGAGTGATATTTTGCATTAAATTGTTTTTTGCACTCACCTTTATTTTTGTTAGTACAAAACATTTAGAATATGCCCATCTTTCATAAATTGAGGATTTATAGTAATATGTTTTCAAATATTACCAATATCTGCGGATAGGATGTTAAAACATCTACAGTAAATGATACTGTGTAAACTGACTGTATATGTCACGGATTAATAAAACAAAATATTTACTTTAAGACTGAATGCTGACTGAAAGTTCCAGAATTAAAATCCAAATAGTCATAACACTTTTTCGGAACTTATATTAATATTTGAACTGACTAATTTGTTTAAGTGGTGAATAATTTAATAGTTATTCCTAGTTGTTATTTGTATAACCTTATGTCTAGACAGGAACAGTGCTGAGAGATAATGTTTTACCTGAACTCGTATTCATTCTGAACAGTTTTCTCATAAAAATATTTATGTTATTATTTTCTTTTACTTCTTGTTTTGAATGCACCTATTATCAAATTTCGGTCACTTTAGAATAAAGTAAACTTTTAATGGCCCCTAATTATTGTGCAATAACAGTTCACTTTAGTAAAGACTTTGTTTTAAACACAGTACAATATGATTGCCTTTGATCTCATTTTATTTTATCATTTATCAGCTGTATTGACGTCAGTATTATTGATATATGACATCCAAGACCAACACACTTAATACCATTTACTAAGAACTTTTGTTTTGATGTTTTTTAATAGAGCTGTTATCAGATCCTCTTGTGTACTATTTTCGTAAATCTATGTCCACTATTAATAGATTTACGTGTGCAATCTTTATCTTCATAATTGTTTGTCGTCTATTAATATATCTGTGCACTTTCTTCTCTTCGTAACTCTTTGTCCACTATTAATAGATTTACGTGTGCAATCTTTATCTTCATAACTGTTTGTCGTCTATTAAAATATCTGTGCACTTTCCTCACTTCGTAACTCTTTGTCCTCTATTAATAAATCTGTTGTGCACGTTTTCTATTTGTAACTTTGTCCTCTATTTTCTGCACTCTTTCTCTTTGAACTCTTTGCCTTGTAAGCAAATAGACCACGCGGAGTGTTCTGAATCAAGCCAAGTGTAGGTACCAGTAGATCTACAAAGGATCAAGAGTCCGAACTGTCAGGACTGAAAATTGTAGCAAGTTAATGATACAATTAGAATAAATTGCAAGCAATTCAACTGAATATTTACATTATACAAAATAATTGCAGTAAATGAACGTTGCTTGTAAAGAAGGTTTGCCTTGTTTCCACCGTCACCTACTAAAAGTAAACCGTCTTGAAAATGATGTTGAAATATAGACTCCCTGTTCTTTACTTAGTGTTCTTAATCATCATAACACTTTACATGATAATGTCACAGGTAAGAACTACATTACAATTAATTCATTATAAGGATAAAGAAAAACAGTTAGAGACGTTAACTTTCATCTAACATAAATACTTATATCTCCTAGTGCATTTAGAGTCTTTTGCAGTTCGAATCTATTATGAGATCTATAATGTCAATCATGTTTAGAAATATTTTATCTATTGTCTCCCATTCAGTTTGTGCAAAGATAATGGAAAAAGAATAAATACATTAGTAGATTTCGATCCAAACCTCTGTCACCTATTAATTCAAAAACAGTATGCACATTAGTAGATATCGTTTTAAACCTCTGTCACCTATTAATTCAAAAACAGTATGCACATTAGTAGATATCGTTCCAAACCTCTGTCACCTATTAATTCAAAAACAGTATGCACATTAGTAGATATCGTTCTAAACATCTGTCACCTATCTTTGCAAAAATAGGGGCATTGAATTCATCAGGGTCTATAATTAATAATTCGTTTTCAACGAAACTAGCGCAAAGATTTTAGATTTGTTCATATTGATTCATTTGTCACATTAAAATAGTTTTCTACTTTTACTTTTTTGTTTTTCCATACTGAGTGCCAGTAGTCAGCATTTGGCCCAAAACTTATGATGATGTTTTTCTTTTACTGACTTTCAAAATGCTTTTCTATGCGAGTCCTAAGTTTGTTTTGTTTTTGCAGTTCTCTTTGTAGTGTTTTTAATTTGTAATGAGGGAATTTTTTTTCAGTACTGGAGACTAAATTTCAGTATAAATTACCAACCAGGTGTGCGTTTTTCACAAAAATCTGGCCAGGTATGTTCTTCAGCATGCTTTTTTCTTCTACGTTATTTATGTGATGTATGTAATTGTTTGAAAAAATTATAAAATCCCATCAAATATATTTGACAACCGATAAAGAAAAGACAATAGATTATAGGCAACTCTTATTATATACAGGAGATTTGTTCCTGATAATTGCTGCACATATTGAACATTTGGGGATGATTAAAAGAAGATAATATTACTAAGAAACTTATTTAGTACAGAAATTCATTCAAATGTGCGTGAAGTCAAGGAATTTTAAATGTTTTAATCTGCCTTAATGAAATGTTAGATGGTTGTATTTTTTTAAAAATAATTCTTATTCAAATCTGAATTTTGTCTTTAACTTGATTTTAATGATCTTTGTAGCACTCAGAACATTTTCAATTTCTCTTAAGTTTACTCTTTTAATATTTTTTCCCGACATATTTGCTGATTAGCTATTTTTAAAAGAAGAGACATAGTTAGAGAGAGAGAGAGAAAGAAAGAGAGAGAGAAATGAGAGAGAGAGAGAGAATGACTAAAAAGGGACAAAGTTAAATGAATGTCACGAAACGGGAGGCTCGTTACAAGCCGACCCCGAGCTGAAGTTAGAGATGCAAGGGGTGAAGTCTATTTTTGGCCTGCTCCGGTGCACCTCCAAGAAAAGCCCGTGACGTATGCCAGTACTACGTTGCGTCAAGTTGTTACATAGACACACATGACATACTCCATTGATGTTTGGGTGGGGCCCAATTTATTAGTGTCATGCCAAGGAACGTTTTATTGGCGGTGTGTGTTGTGAGTGTGTATCATAAATGTGAATAAATGGACGAACAGACGAACGGTGCAAAACAATAGTACAAATTCTTTCGTCCCTCTCAAAAACTATGAATAACAAGAGAGTTGAAAGATGTTTAAATCAGGTTATTTATTTCCCGATTTAAAAGGGGCACTACTCTTTCGCACAGTGATTAATCATTCATTCAACTTTCCAATGTCATACACTCTTTGGGAAATAAGGGGAGATGAAAATGATGAAATTCAAAATATAAAATAAAGATTAATTACACAATTCTTATGCGGCAAATGTGGCCGCTTTAACAATAGTTGACATGTAAAATAAGCATTACTTTTAACATTAAAGTTCTTATTTTGCAAACGATATAATAGTGTTCATTTTCTTAGAGTCCTAGAGTTAAGTATGTGCGCGTTAGCCGTGCTAATGATTACTCACTATTTATGTCAGAGTTCCAAGGAGATGACGTAAGCTCACACGTCACTTATAAGCGGCACTTCAAAGTGAAGATAGGACGCAATTGAGGCGTCGCATTACAGGTGAAGATTCTGCAGAATCTAGGCACCACTTTCAGATTATCACTGGGGAGAAATCTGAAATTTAGCTGACTGTTGTCAGCCTCGATAATGGTCGTTGTAAACGGACACGCCAACGACGTTTAGCATTATCGGGTGGAGTCGTCCAGTGGGATGTGTCGTCGCATTACATTGAGTGTAGAAATCCGGATATGTATCTCCGGCGCTAGCCTCTCAATTCGCGGGATAGAGCTGCCAAACGTACTCAGACAGGGGGAAGAACAAATTTGGTCCCTCGTGTCGTTAACTGCATACAACCAGCGTCACATGCATCGGTTTTCTTGACAGTGAACTTTCCACTTTGCCAAAAGTTATACTGAGTAATTTTGCCTCGTTACTCAATATATGGCATCAAACGGATGGAAAACGGATGGAAAGAGATTATTGCAGCTTTCCTTTATGAAATCTCTGTACATGAGATAATTCATACGTGAAGTTAGACTGGCTTCAGACGAATCGACGTTTTCAACATTGAGAGTAAAGTCTTCATTTTGCCTCTTATATAGCCTTCACTGAAGGTTTCCAAAACTTCCAGAAGCTATGTCCTGTGACATGATTTTTGCCTTGGATATATAGTGGAAATCGTGATGCACGGTTTTCTGTGGTTAATTCTAATGCGCACTGGCCATTCCTCTCGTCAACAACATGTGGCCGTAGTGCGCAGTTGTCCCAATTTATTTAATATACATATTCTTCATAAACTAATATATATATTCAATATGATAATTGACACACACTGCGTCACGAACGTCTGTCTACTAAAGAGATCTTAGGTGACCGTTACTGGAAGTTACATGCTACATACGAAAATAATAACAAAACTCGGATTACTTCAATTAGTTTTGTTAGCGGTTTTTTAAAATGAAATAAAATATAATTTCGGTCCCTCATTTCCTGTGACAACCCCCTTCTTAAAATTGATTGGAGCTCACAGAGTGGAAATCAAATAGGAACAAAAAAAATTTTATTTCACACGATAGTCCCCACAGGAATTTTATGCGCATCTGTGGAGAGACTATCCTCTCTCTTGTTTATATCGCGGTTATGGCATTCCGGGATAATGCATCGGCACCCGAATTTTCTCGGCCCGCGATGTGTTCGACAACGAAGCTATACTCCTGTAGCAGGAGTGTCCATCTAGTTAGCCTAGCGTTGTCATACATGCTAGTGCGCAGATATGTCAGCGGCTTATGATCGCACTGCAGGATGAATGGTTTAGAGTACAGATATGCACTAAATTTCTTGAGTGCCCATACGATTGCTAAGCACTCTTTTTCAATCGTAGAATACCGTGTCTCACGATCTAACAGTTTCTTAGACGCGTATGCTACCGGTAGGTATTCGTCATCTGTCTCTTGGAGAAGTATGGCACCGAGGCCTTCGTCTGATGCGTCGGTCCTGACAATAAATCTTTTGCCAAAGTCTGGTAACTGTAGGACGGGTTTACTGGTCAAGATGTCCTTCACTTTTTCGAGGGCGGTGCTACACTCTGCCGTCCATCGTATTTTCGTGGGTTGTTTGTTCCCAGTTAAGTTCGTCAGTGGTTTAAGAAGCGTACTGAAGTTTGGGACAAATTTTCGGTAGTACCCCACTAGCCCCAAAACTGCCCTGACCTGTTTCTTTGTAGTCGGTAAGGTCATGTCACGAATGGCTGCAGTTAAGTCTAGATTAGGGCCTATTTGTCCGTCACTTATGATATGGCCAAGAAATTCAATCTCTCGAAAGCCCGCGCGTACTTTGGTGGGTTTCACGGTCAATTTATGGCGCTCGAGAATGTCAAGTAGACCACCCACTGAGGATAAATGTTGGTCCCATGTTCCTGTTGCTACCAGAATGTCATCAAAGAAATTCAATGCGTTAACGCTCTCTAACGGTAATTTTCGCATGAAGCGCGCGAATGTTGCGGGTGCGTTCGCTAGTCCGAACGGTAGTCGGCAAAACTGAAATAAGCCTAGCGGGGTTGGAAAGGCTGTTTTTGGTCTGTCGTCAATAGCAACTGACAGTTGCCAGTACCCTTTGCACATGTCAAACTTTGAAAAGTAATGTGCCTTGGTTAGTTTTGCGAATAATTCGTCCTGATTTGGGATAGGTTCCGCATCGAATTCAGTTATCTCATTTAACTGTCTGTAGTCCACACAAAAACGAAGCGTACCGTCTTTCTTTTTAACTAAGACGACCGGTGATGAATATGGGGAGATTGACTGTTCAATCACGCCCTGTTTTTGCATTTCACGCACCTGTTCTGCTATGTACTTTGTGCTCTCATATTTCTGTGGGTACTGTTTTAAGCGTATCGGTTTGTCACTTAAAAGTTTGATGCGGTGTTCAACCAAATCTGAGTGGCCCGGTTGGTCGGTGAATATGCGCGCGTGTCTGTGTAAGAGCTTTGACATTGCGTCGCGCTGTTCGACAGTTAAGTTCGAGTCAATCTCGACTTGATCGACTGTAACTGCGGAGTTAGGCTGGGTTTCGGCGGACATCATGTCTGTTCTGAAATTGGAGTCTTCCAATTGTATCAGTGCGACATTCACGTTTTGTATCTGTTCGTCGCTGCGTTCATAGTAACGCTTGAGCATATTTATGTGATAGATTTTCTGCTTATTTCCTATCTGTATGCTGTAGTCGTTCTGCTTCACACGCTTAATAACACGGTAGGGTCCACGCCAGTGCATTTGCATGCGGTTGTTATGCGTGGGCCGCAAGAGTAACACGAGCTGACCTGGTTCGAGGTCACGTTCCACAGCCGTACGGTCAAAATTTCGCTTGTATCGGGGTTGTTTTTCGCGAATGTTTTCCTGTGCTAAGTGACATGTCTCGGTCAGACGTTGACGTAGTTCGGCTACGTACGTGTGAACATCTTTACCATCGGTCACAGTGTCTCCCTTGACCCATGTTTCTTTTATTAGCTTAAGGGGACCACGAGGTTGTCTGCCGTATAGTAGTTGGAACGGTGAATAGCCCGTACTCTCTTGTGGGAGTTCGCGATACGCGAAGAGTAATGGTGCTAGAAAACGCGGCCACTGGTCGGGTTGTTCAGAGGCCATTTTAATTAACATTTTCTTTATTGTACCGTTGAAACGTTCAACGGCACCATTAGACTGAGCGTGATAGGGTGATGAGAACAACTGTTTACACGCTAGTAGACGCATTGTTTCAGCCATCATTGCTGAGGTGAATTGAGTGCCCTGGTCACTCAATATTTCTCGAGGTACACCCGTGCGAGAAAATACGTCTATTAAAGCGTCTGCGACTTCGATTGCTGTGATGCCCTTTAATGCGACTGCTTCTGGATATCGTGTTGCAAAATCCACGATTGTTAGGATATAGCGATATCCTCCTTCGGCCGCGGGAATGATTGGGCCAATAATGTCTACTGCGACTTTTAGGAATGGTTCCTCTACTGTTGGTACTATCTCGAGGGGAACTCGACTGACACGCCCTCGGTCAATATGTTGTTGACACTGCGTACATGTACGAACGTACGAGCGAACATCCCTACTCAGGCCTGGCCAAAAAAATTCTTCGCGAACTCGCTGCTCAGTGCGACGCGCGCCCTGATGTCCAGACATGATTGAGTCGTGTGCAAAGCTTAGAATCAGCGGTCTGAGTGGTGTAGGGGTAAATAAACACGTGGTGCTTCTAGTATCATTTTCCTTATAGTCGGTGCGCCGAAACGCTAGTCCGTCCTTCAGGAAATACGTAATTGTCGCGTACTTGCTGGACGTAATAGTGTTTTTCCGTGCCAGCTTTAGCATTGAGGACAAGCTTTTGTCCTCCTGCTGCAGGTGACTGAGTTGACTTGGGGTCAACTGCGGAAATGTGTTCTCGACTATCTTTAGAGCTGGGGGTCCTTGTTACTACGTTCCCGTTGTGCTCTAGTGGTTATGGGGAGAACAGGATAGATGTCATCAGTGTGTGCGTCACACTGACCGGGCGATAGTATGAATCCGAACTGCATGTCTCTTATTACTGCGGCGGTGACTGTACCGGAAAATACGGGTGACGTAACATGTACAGTGGCTCTTGGACATGTACTAAGGTGTCCCATAACACATCGAATGCGGACACTACCTCTTAGATACTGTTCAGGGCGTACAAGTTTAGCATTTATGCAGCTTATGGACGCGCCTGTATCGACCAGTATTTTGACTCTTTCTCCGTTTACTGTAGCCTGTTGGGTCCTTAGAGTTGCACCTGTTTCAGTGCATACTTTTACATCACGTGGACTGGGACAGTTCTGAGAACTATGCCCCTTCCCTTTGCAAGTGTAACATGTCATAGGCGGGGAGTCACGTGTGTGACGTCGTACGTCTTGTGACTTAGTGTATGTCCGTTGTACCGGTTCGGGTTTTTCCGATTTCGTCATTGGTCGGTTCAATTTCGGTGTATACTTCTGCCGATTTGTAGGAGGGCGTGGTGCACTCCTCGTAATTACCGGATCAGGGTAATCATTATACGTGTCTGCTAACTTCAGCATATCACAGAAGTTAGTCGGGGGATTTCGCTGCAAATATGTCGTCATTGCAGGCGGAGCAATATGGAGAAATTGATCTCTTAATATCAAATCAAATAGGCCCTCATATGTCTTCCGGATGTCTGTCAAATCAATCCATCTATCAAGATAATGGCGTAACCGGGTACCGAAGGCTTGCATAGTGTCATTTGCTTTGGGTATGGCTCTCCTAAACATCTTCCTAAAGCCTTCTGCTGTACATTGAAAAGTACGCATCAAACCCGTTTTGAGATCTGCATAAGTAATAGCGGGATCGCGCGTTAGATCAGTAAATGCGCGCGAGCTTTCACCTTGAAGTATTTGACCCAGTTGTTGTTTCTTTTCAATGTCAGTGTAATTAAAGTTGGCAATGAAACTGTCAAAGCGTGTCAAAAACTCGTCAATCGTCTCGACTTCAGGGTTAAAGAAAGCTAGCCGTGTCCGGGGTTTATTTAATTCGGCCTGTTGCTTAGCAGTCCCATCTAACAACTTCTCTCTAGCTGTTACCTCTTGCTTAGCTAATTCAAGCTGTTCCTGATGTGCTCTAGCTTTTAACTTAAGCTTTTTCTCTTCTACTTCCTGCCTTTTATCTTCTAAATCCCTAGCAGACTGAATCTTTAATAACTCTATTTCTCTTGCCTCTTTCGCTCTTTTTTCCTCTAGCTCATTTTTCCTATCCTCTAGTTCTCTAGCCTCTCTCGATCTTTTCTCCTCTAGCTCTCTCAAAGTTTGCATCTCTAAATCCTTAGCTACCTGTCTCTTTTCTTCTAGCTCTATAGCTTCTTTCGATCTTTTTTCTTCTAGCTCTCTCAGAGTTTGCATCTCTAGATGTTTAGCTATCTGTCTCTTATCTTCTAGCTCTCTCGCCTCTTTCGCCTCATTTTCTTTCGCAACATACCATTTAGCTATCTCCTCATCCACGTATTTCTTTAACTCGGCTTTCTCATACCCGAATTCTCTACCCATAGCCATGAGTTCTTTCTTTATGTTTACTAGCTCGGCCATTTTTAAAATTGCTAGTTATCACGAGTATGGATAAAGTGACTTAGAATATTCGCGGGATTTTGACCTCTGTCGGTCACAAGTGGTGCAATGGTGTGCGTATGAACACCAGCTACCACGTGATTAGGATTATGACAAACACGAGTAAAAGAGATCCTAATCGCAAATTTGCAAAGTTAGCAAAATTAGCAAAACAACAGTCGCTAATTGTAGCGTACAAAATATCGATCTATGTACGTCTAAACACGAGTCGGTACGCGTTAACGATAATAGCGTAAGATTATAAAACTTATTTCAACACAATAATAAGTCTTATCAAAATCCAGTTCACCTAAGTCTCAATAGCAAAGCCCTAACATGCAATAAACAATGCATAATGGTGATGAGATAGAAAAGCAGGAAAGAGATGACACTTTCTTACAACAACACAATTTACCTTGTCAGATCACGGTCAGTGGTCACCAGATGTCACGAAACGGGAGGCTCGTTACAAGCCGACCCCGAGCTGAAGTTAGAGATGCAAGGGGTGAAGTCTATTTTTGGCCTGCTCCGGTGCACCTCCAAGAAAAGCCCGTGACGTATGCCAGTACTACGTTGCGTCAAGTTGTTACATAGACACACATGACATACTCCATTGATGTTTGGGTGGGGCCCAATTTATTAGTGTCATGCCAAGGAACGTTTTATTGGCGGTGTGTGTTGTGAGTGTGTATCATAAATGTGAATAAATGGACGAACAGACGAACGGTGCAAAACAATAGTACAAATTCTTTCGTCCCTCTCAAAAACTATGAATAACAAGAGAGTTGAAAGATGTTTAAATCAGGTTATTTATTTCCCGATTTAAAAGGGGCACTACTCTTTCGCACAGTGATTAATCATTCATTCAACTTTCCAATGTCATACACTCTTTGGGAAATAAGGGGAGATGAAAATGATGAAATTCAAAATATAAAATAAAGATTAATTACACAATTCTTATGCGGCAAATGTGGCCGCTTTAACAATAGTTGACATGTAAAATAAGCATTACTTTTAACATTAAAGTTCTTATTTTGCAAACGATATAATAGTGTTCATTTTCTTAGAGTCCTAGAGTTAAGTATGTGCGCGTTAGCCGTGCTAATGATTACTCACTATTTATGTCAGAGTTCCAAGGAGATGACGTAAGCTCACACGTCACTTATAAGCGGCACTTCAAAGTGAAGATAGGACGCAATTGAGGCGTCGCATTACAGGTGAAGATTCTGCAGAATCTAGGCACCACTTTCAGATTATCACTGGGGAGAAATCTGAAATTTAGCTGACTGTTGTCAGCCTCGATAATGGTCGTTGTAAACGGACACGCCAACGACGTTTAGCATTATCGGGTGGAGTCGTCCAGTGGGATGTGTCGTCGCATTACATTGAGTGTAGAAATCCGGATATGTATCTCCGGCGCTAGCCTCTCAATTCGCGGGATAGAGCTGCCAAACGTACTCAGACAGGGGGAAGAACAAATTTGGTCCCTCGTGTCGTTAACTGCATACAACCAGCGTCACATGCATCGGTTTTCTTGACAGTGAACTTTCCACTTTGCCAAAAGTTATACTGAGTAATTTTGCCTCGTTACTCAATATATGGCATCAAACGGATGGAAAACGGATGGAAAGAGATTATTGCAGCTTTCCTTTATGAAATCTCTGTACATGAGATAATTCATACGTGAAGTTAGACTGGCTTCAGACGAATCGACGTTTTCAACATTGAGAGTAAAGTCTTCATTTTGCCTCTTATATAGCCTTCACTGAAGGTTTCCAAAACTTCCAGAAGCTATGTCCTGTGACATGATTTTTGCCTTGGATATATAGTGGAAATCGTGATGCACGGTTTTCTGTGGTTAATTCTAATGCGCACTGGCCATTCCTCTCGTCAACAACATGTGGCCGTAGTGCGCAGTTGTCCCAATTTATTTAATATACATATTCTTCATAAACTAATATATATATTCAATATGATAATTGACACACACTGCGTCACGAACGTCTGTCTACTAAAGAGATCTTAGGTGACCGTTACTGGAAGTTACATGCTACATACGAAAATAATAACAAAACTCGGATTACTTCAATTAGTTTTGTTAGCGGTTTTTTAAAATGAAATAAAATATAATTTCGGTCCCTCATTTCCTGTGACAACCCCCTTCTTAAAATTGATTGGAGCTCACAGAGTGGAAATCAAATAGGAACAAAAAAAATTTTATTTCACACGATAGTCCCCACAGGAATTTTATGCGCATCTGTGGAGAGACTATCCTCTCTCTTGTTTATATCGCGGTTATGGCATTCCGGGATAATGCATCGGCACCCGAATTTTCTCGGCCCGCGATGTGTTCGACAACGAAGCTATACTCCTGTAGCAGGAGTGTCCATCTAGTTAGCCTAGCGTTGTCATACATGCTAGTGCGCAGATATGTCAGCGGCTTATGATCGCACTGCAGGATGAATGGTTTAGAGTACAGATATGCACTAAATTTCTTGAGTGCCCATACGATTGCTAAGCACTCTTTTTCAATCGTAGAATACCGTGTCTCACGATCTAACAGTTTCTTAGACGCGTATGCTACCGGTAGGTATTCGTCATCTGTCTCTTGGAGAAGTATGGCACCGAGGCCTTCGTCTGATGCGTCGGTCCTGACAATAAATCTTTTGCCAAAGTCTGGTAACTGTAGGACGGGTTTACTGGTCAAGATGTCCTTCACTTTTTCGAGGGCGGTGCTACACTCTGCCGTCCATCGTATTTTCGTGGGTTGTTTGTTCCCAGTTAAGTTCGTCAGTGGTTTAAGAAGCGTACTGAAGTTTGGGACAAATTTTCGGTAGTACCCCACTAGCCCCAAAACTGCCCTGACCTGTTTCTTTGTAGTCGGTAAGGTCATGTCACGAATGGCTGCAGTTAAGTCTAGATTAGGGCCTATTTGTCCGTCACTTATGATATGGCCAAGAAATTCAATCTCTCGAAAGCCCGCGCGTACTTTGGTGGGTTTCACGGTCAATTTATGGCGCTCGAGAATGTCAAGTAGACCACCCACTGAGGATAAATGTTGGTCCCATGTTCCTGTTGCTACCAGAATGTCATCAAAGAAATTCAATGCGTTAACGCTCTCTAACGGTAATTTTCGCATGAAGCGCGCGAATGTTGCGGGTGCGTTCGCTAGTCCGAACGGTAGTCGGCAAAACTGAAATAAGCCTAGCGGGGTTGGAAAGGCTGTTTTTGGTCTGTCGTCAATAGCAACTGACAGTTGCCAGTACCCTTTGCACATGTCAAACTTTGAAAAGTAATGTGCCTTGGTTAGTTTTGCGAATAATTCGTCCTGATTTGGGATAGGTTCCGCATCGAATTCAGTTATCTCATTTAACTGTCTGTAGTCCACACAAAAACGAAGCGTACCGTCTTTCTTTTTAACTAAGACGACCGGTGATGAATATGGGGAGATTGACTGTTCAATCACGCCCTGTTTTTGCATTTCACGCACCTGTTCTGCTATGTACTTTGTGCTCTCATATTTCTGTGGGTACTGTTTTAAGCGTATCGGTTTGTCACTTAAAAGTTTGATGCGGTGTTCAACCAAATCTGAGTGGCCCGGTTGGTCGGTGAATATGCGCGCGTGTCTGTGTAAGAGCTTTGACATTGCGTCGCGCTGTTCGACAGTTAAGTTCGAGTCAATCTCGACTTGATCGACTGTAACTGCGGAGTTAGGCTGGGTTTCGGCGGACATCATGTCTGTTCTGAAATTGGAGTCTTCCAATTGTATCAGTGCGACATTCACGTTTTGTATCTGTTCGTCGCTGCGTTCATAGTAACGCTTGAGCATATTTATGTGATAGATTTTCTGCTTATTTCCTATCTGTATGCTGTAGTCGTTCTGCTTCACACGCTTAATAACACGGTAGGGTCCACGCCAGTGCATTTGCATGCGGTTGTTATGCGTGGGCCGCAAGAGTAACACGAGCTGACCTGGTTCGAGGTCACGTTCCACAGCCGTACGGTCAAAATTTCGCTTGTATCGGGGTTGTTTTTCGCGAATGTTTTCCTGTGCTAAGTGACATGTCTCGGTCAGACGTTGACGTAGTTCGGCTACGTACGTGTGAACATCTTTACCATCGGTCACAGTGTCTCCCTTGACCCATGTTTCTTTTATTAGCTTAAGGGGACCACGAGGTTGTCTGCCGTATAGTAGTTGGAACGGTGAATAGCCCGTACTCTCTTGTGGGAGTTCGCGATACGCGAAGAGTAATGGTGCTAGAAAACGCGGCCACTGGTCGGGTTGTTCAGAGGCCATTTTAATTAACATTTTCTTTATTGTACCGTTGAAACGTTCAACGGCACCATTAGACTGAGCGTGATAGGGTGATGAGAACAACTGTTTACACGCTAGTAGACGCATTGTTTCAGCCATCATTGCTGAGGTGAATTGAGTGCCCTGGTCACTCAATATTTCTCGAGGTACACCCGTGCGAGAAAATACGTCTATTAAAGCGTCTGCGACTTCGATTGCTGTGATGCCCTTTAATGCGACTGCTTCTGGATATCGTGTTGCAAAATCCACGATTGTTAGGATATAGCGATATCCTCCTTCGGCCGCGGGAATGATTGGGCCAATAATGTCTACTGCGACTTTTAGGAATGGTTCCTCTACTGTTGGTACTATCTCGAGGGGAACTCGACTGACACGCCCTCGGTCAATATGTTGTTGACACTGCGTACATGTACGAACGTACGAGCGAACATCCCTACTCAGGCCTGGCCAAAAAAATTCTTCGCGAACTCGCTGCTCAGTGCGACGCGCGCCCTGATGTCCAGACATGATTGAGTCGTGTGCAAAGCTTAGAATCAGCGGTCTGAGTGGTGTAGGGGTAAATAAACACGTGGTGCTTCTAGTATCATTTTCCTTATAGTCGGTGCGCCGAAACGCTAGTCCGTCCTTCAGGAAATACGTAATTGTCGCGTACTTGCTGGACGTAATAGTGTTTTTCCGTGCCAGCTTTAGCATTGAGGACAAGCTTTTGTCCTCCTGCTGCAGGTGACTGAGTTGACTTGGGGTCAACTGCGGAAATGTGTTCTCGACTATCTTTAGAGCTGGGGGTCCTTGTTACTACGTTCCCGTTGTGCTCTAGTGGTTATGGGGAGAACAGGATAGATGTCATCAGTGTGTGCGTCACACTGACCGGGCGATAGTATGAATCCGAACTGCATGTCTCTTATTACTGCGGCGGTGACTGTACCGGAAAATACGGGTGACGTAACATGTACAGTGGCTCTTGGACATGTACTAAGGTGTCCCATAACACATCGAATGCGGACACTACCTCTTAGATACTGTTCAGGGCGTACAAGTTTAGCATTTATGCAGCTTATGGACGCGCCTGTATCGACCAGTATTTTGACTCTTTCTCCGTTTACTGTAGCCTGTTGGGTCCTTAGAGTTGCACCTGTTTCAGTGCATACTTTTACATCACGTGGACTGGGACAGTTCTGAGAACTATGCCCCTTCCCTTTGCAAGTGTAACATGTCATAGGCGGGGAGTCACGTGTGTGACGTCGTACGTCTTGTGACTTAGTGTATGTCCGTTGTACCGGTTCGGGTTTTTCCGATTTCGTCATTGGTCGGTTCAATTTCGGTGTATACTTCTGCCGATTTGTAGGAGGGCGTGGTGCACTCCTCGTAATTACCGGATCAGGGTAATCATTATACGTGTCTGCTAACTTCAGCATATCACAGAAGTTAGTCGGGGGATTTCGCTGCAAATATGTCGTCATTGCAGGCGGAGCAATATGGAGAAATTGATCTCTTAATATCAAATCAAATAGGCCCTCATATGTCTTCCGGATGTCTGTCAAATCAATCCATCTATCAAGATAATGGCGTAACCGGGTACCGAAGGCTTGCATAGTGTCATTTGCTTTGGGTATGGCTCTCCTAAACATCTTCCTAAAGCCTTCTGCTGTACATTGAAAAGTACGCATCAAACCCGTTTTGAGATCTGCATAAGTAATAGCGGGATCGCGCGTTAGATCAGTAAATGCGCGCGAGCTTTCACCTTGAAGTATTTGACCCAGTTGTTGTTTCTTTTCAATGTCAGTGTAATTAAAGTTGGCAATGAAACTGTCAAAGCGTGTCAAAAACTCGTCAATCGTCTCGACTTCAGGGTTAAAGAAAGCTAGCCGTGTCCGGGGTTTATTTAATTCGGCCTGTTGCTTAGCAGTCCCATCTAACAACTTCTCTCTAGCTGTTACCTCTTGCTTAGCTAATTCAAGCTGTTCCTGATGTGCTCTAGCTTTTAACTTAAGCTTTTTCTCTTCTACTTCCTGCCTTTTATCTTCTAAATCCCTAGCAGACTGAATCTTTAATAACTCTATTTCTCTTGCCTCTTTCGCTCTTTTTTCCTCTAGCTCATTTTTCCTATCCTCTAGTTCTCTAGCCTCTCTCGATCTTTTCTCCTCTAGCTCTCTCAAAGTTTGCATCTCTAAATCCTTAGCTACCTGTCTCTTTTCTTCTAGCTCTATAGCTTCTTTCGATCTTTTTTCTTCTAGCTCTCTCAGAGTTTGCATCTCTAGATGTTTAGCTATCTGTCTCTTATCTTCTAGCTCTCTCGCCTCTTTCGCCTCATTTTCTTTCGCAACATACCATTTAGCTATCTCCTCATCCACGTATTTCTTTAACTCGGCTTTCTCATACCCGAATTCTCTACCCATAGCCATGAGTTCTTTCTTTATGTTTACTAGCTCGGCCATTTTTAAAATTGCTAGTTATCACGAGTATGGATAAAGTGACTTAGAATATTCGCGGGATTTTGACCTCTGTCGGTCACAAGTGGTGCAATGGTGTGCGTATGAACACCAGCTACCACGTGATTAGGATTATGACAAACACGAGTAAAAGAGATCCTAATCGCAAATTTGCAAAGTTAGCAAAATTAGCAAAACAACAGTCGCTAATTGTAGCGTACAAAATATCGATCTATGTACGTCTAAACACGAGTCGGTACGCGTTAACGATAATAGCGTAAGATTATAAAACTTATTTCAACACAATAATAAGTCTTATCAAAATCCAGTTCACCTAAGTCTCAATAGCAAAGCCCTAACATGCAATAAACAATGCATAATGGTGATGAGATAGAAAAGCAGGAAAGAGATGACACTTTCTTACAACAACACAATTTACCTTGTCAGATCACGGTCAGTGGTCACCAGATGTCACGAAACGGGAGGCTCGTTACAAGCCGACCCCGAGCTGAAGTTAGAGATGCAAGGGGTGAAGTCTATTTTTGGCCTGCTCCGGTGCACCTCCAAGAAAAGCCCGTGACGTATGCCAGTACTACGTTGCGTCAAGTTGTTACATAGACACACATGACATACTCCATTGATGTTTGGGTGGGGCCCAATTTATTAGTGTCATGCCAAGGAACGTTTTATTGGCGGTGTGTGTTGTGAGTGTGTATCATAAATGTGAATAAATGGACGAACAGACGAACGGTGCAAAACAATAGTACAAATTCTTTCGTCCCTCTCAAAAACTATGAATAACAAGAGAGTTGAAAGATGTTTAAATCAGGTTATTTATTTCCCGATTTAAAAGGGGCACTACTCTTTCGCACAGTGATTAATCATTCATTCAACTTTCCAATGTCATACACTCTTTGGGAAATAAGGGGAGATGAAAATGATGAAATTCAAAATATAAAATAAAGATTAATTACACAATTCTTATGCGGCAAATGTGGCCGCTTTAACAATAGTTGACATGTAAAATAAGCATTACTTTTAACATTAAAGTTCTTATTTTGCAAACGATATAATAGTGTTCATTTTCTTAGAGTCCTAGAGTTAAGTATGTGCGCGTTAGCCGTGCTAATGATTACTCACTATTTATGTCAGAGTTCCAAGGAGATGACGTAAGCTCACACGTCACTTATAAGCGGCACTTCAAAGTGAAGATAGGACGCAATTGAGGCGTCGCATTACAGGTGAAGATTCTGCAGAATCTAGGCACCACTTTCAGATTATCACTGGGGAGAAATCTGAAATTTAGCTGACTGTTGTCAGCCTCGATAATGGTCGTTGTAAACGGACACGCCAACGACGTTTAGCATTATCGGGTGGAGTCGTCCAGTGGGATGTGTCGTCGCATTACATTGAGTGTAGAAATCCGGATATGTATCTCCGGCGCTAGCCTCTCAATTCGCGGGATAGAGCTGCCAAACGTACTCAGACAGGGGGAAGAACAAATTTGGTCCCTCGTGTCGTTAACTGCATACAACCAGCGTCACATGCATCGGTTTTCTTGACAGTGAACTTTCCACTTTGCCAAAAGTTATACTGAGTAATTTTGCCTCGTTACTCAATATATGGCATCAGACGGATGGAAAACGGATGGAAAGAGATTATTGCAGCTTTCCTTTATGAAATCTCTGTACATGAGATAATTCATACGTGAAGTTAGACTGGCTTCAGACGAATCGACGTTTTCAACATTGAGAGTAAAGTCTTCATTTTGCCTCTTATATAGCCTTCACTGAAGGTTTCCAAAACTTCCAGAAGCTATGTCCTGTGACATGATTTTTGCCTTGGATATATAGTGGAAATCGTGATGCACGGTTTTCTGTGGTTAATTCTAATGCGCACTGGCCATTCCTCTCGTCAACAACATGTGGCCGTAGTGCGCAGTTGTCCCAATTTATTTAATATACATATTCTTCATAAACTAATATATATATTCAATATGATAATTGACACACACTGCGTCACGAACGTCTGTCTACTAAAGAGATCTTAGGTGACCGTTACTGGAAGTTACATGCTACATACGAAAATAATAACAAAACTCGGATTACTTCAATTAGTTTTGTTAGCGGTTTTTTAAAATGAAATAAAATATAATTTCGGTCCCTCATTTCCTGTGACAATGAAAATTTATCTAAATATGGCAATACAAGTTTTGTTTTGAGTGAGTGACACACATATGATATGGCAAAACAAGCTTTGACATTGAGTAACACAAAAACAATACATGCTTTGTTTTGACACTGAATATATGGCAGAAATAGCACTGTTGTAATTGTTTCTTGATATGATGAGTTTAAGTACCAAATAAGAAAATTAACTTTCGTTTCCCATTCGAAATTCAAATTACATGGTTGGAAAAGAGAGGTGGGAACATTTTCAGAATCATCATTAGCTGTTTCAAAACAGCTATTTGTTATGATAATCTCGATATATTTTGTTTAAATTGATTAACCTCGTAAATGGCTTAGATATACATGTATATATCCATGAGGTTTCTTTTACATTTAAAGTGTCACATATTTGTGTGTTTGTTATAAACCCGAGTGAGGAAGGGTAGAAAAACCTACATTCAAGGACAGAGATATCGCGAATAGGCTTACTATTATAATACTGTTTCTGCAGTATAATACCTTAGACCGTTTTATATTTAGTTGAGAAAAATAGATGTTCTTTCATGATGGCTGCTATTTTTTTAATATGGTCTCCACGTTGCGAAACTGCATTTTTATACTAGGTTTTAAATAAAATTGTTTCCAGATTAAAATAATAATTTAGGTTATAGGTTATGAAAGTATATTGGTGGTAATAAGATAATTATAGTGCCTATTTTATGGTTAAACACATTTTTTTAATGATAAAATCTTACTTTCTAAGTTTACAACAGAAACATACTTTATACTGATTTCAAACTCCTATCAAGTCAACAATTTTATTTTTTTCTTCTTTTTTATGTGAGCTTTTGGAATGGTGTACACTTCAGCATGTAAAATAATTAGATTTAATCTACTTTCATTTTTGCACTTCATGGAACGATATCGTCTACCTCACCAGATAATGAGCTGTGTGTGTGTGTGCGTGTGTGTGTATGTGTGTGTGACTGTGTATGTGTGTGTGTGTCTGTGTGTGTGTGTGTGTGTGTGTGTGTGTGTGTGTGTGTGTGTGTGTGTGTGTATGTGTGATGAGGGAATTTAATTTTTTCAGGATTTGGAACTAAATGTCAGAACAAATTACCAACCAGGTCTGCCGTCTTCACAAAAATCTGGCCAGGTATATTAAGCAAAATAATATATGTCTGTTATTTTAATTATAATTGAGATAAATGAGGAAAATGTCAGACGACAGCTTTCATTTCTTAATATATATAGTCTTACATGGAAACGATGCTCTTTCATTTAGAAAAAAGAAATTATTTTCAGAATTGCTATTGGGCATAATTTAAAACTAAAATTAACTTGACAGTGCACTTTTAGGCATAGTTATTTCCTAAAGTTTAAGTGTCAATGTACAGAATATACTAATTATGAAAACCTAACAATAACTTGAAGTTGTTAGGTCATAGTTATTTCCTTAATTTTAAGTGTCAATGTACATAATATACTAATTATGGAAACCTAACAGTAACTTGAAGTTGTTTAGTCATAGTTATTTCCTAATGTTTAAGTGTCAATGTACAGAATATACTAATTATAATAGCTATACAACAACTTGAAGTTCTTTGAAATAAAATATTACTGACTACATTGAAGTGTGAATAGATATTGTCATGAAATCTTTAGCCTTTTAAGAATATTTTTCTATACTCCATTAAATCAGTTTTCAAAGAAATATTCTGGTTATAGAAGAAAATTGAAATTAATGTAATAAACGAAAATGTGTGTGTGTGTGTGTGTGCGTGCGTGCGTGCGTGCGTGCTTGTGTGCAAGATTCGGAATCAGTTCAAAAACAAAAACAAAAACAATTCAAAATTGAAATGCACACACTAATTACCTACATATTCAAAAACGAATACACTCACTCATTAGAAGCAAAATATTACTCACTCTCGTGCAGTCAACTCAAAAGTCTAAATTTAACATACTACACACACAAACCAAACACTAATATGCAATCATTGCAAAATAGACAACACCATAGAACACTTCTTTTTACATCAGGACCACTAGACAACAAATGAAAACAAGTCACCCTCAGTACCAACTCTCTCCTTTCCCCATCGAAAGACAACAAGACATAAATCCATCTTGCCCTCACACTCTTTCTGCAAGAGACACACACACTAACTTCCTATATAAAAAATATTAACCCGACCTCACACTTCCTCATATTCAGACAGATACAAACAAAATATCTTGAAACTCAACTTAAGCACGCCCTCCACCTTCACCACACCTTTCAAAAACAAAAACAACAACAAATCCGGTCTCACATGCCCCTCTCAAGAGACAAATACATATTACTACTTCAAAACAAGAGGCAATCTTTAACCACCACCACGTTATTACTACTTCAAAACAAGAGGCAATCTTTAACCACCCCCACCCACATAAAACAATCCAATCCACACTCACTCACCTTACCCGGGAGACAAATATATATTAAGATGTTGCAACAATATGCAAGCTTTACCCACCCCCACATTCTATCTGAAATCAAAAGTCAAGCGTTACAAAAAACCACGGCAGTTCTCCAACATCACCAACATCAGCACCACAAGTGGCATAGGCACCAAAGCTCTCCAGGAACACCAAAGATGAAAGACTAAAATCACTAACCTAACCTTCAAGGCAACACCACCCACCCCTCTCCAAAAAAGCAGTGAGAAGAGGAAGTTCCCACGGGAGCCAACCAAGACCGAGAACATCCAATGATGAAAGGTTTACTATGGGTGAACATGTCTCCAAGGGAAAAAACGCGATGTGAGTGGTTTTCGAATCGTTTTTCGATTTTTGAACAATGTTTGTTGTCGTTGCCATAACTCTCACTATAGAAGCCAAAGCAATACGTTAAATATTTTTGCTCCCCATTTTTTCAACATCTACAGACTACATGGATTAAAATTGGAAAAGAAGAATATGCAAGCAGCAGCCAGTGCCACTCCTAGGGATTATCAAAGCAGGGAGATGATAACGAACTTCTAGAGAGAGATTAAAAGACCTTCTACCTCAGGGATCACAAACCGCGGCCTGCAGGCCGCATGCGGTCCGAGATAGGACCCCCAGAAGACTTTTGGATGTTACCATTATTACGAATGTAAAGCACATTGTGTCATTATTTGTGTTCTTGTTTTTTTCTACTGAGCCATCCATGTGGCGGCCCTCCACGCACATTGGAAAGTTGGCCCTCAAGATAGTGGCCGAGCAAATACCTCCGCGAAAGGAGAGACCTCACTATGGATGACTTCAAATGATTTCAAAGTTAAATACCAACAACAAAATCGTAGTAATGTATTCCCTGAGTTAATAATCCCACTATTTAGTATGGATAGTGTACTACCAACTTTCAAAGTGATTAAAATCTACAAGTTCCTCCAAGAATATTCCTAAACACTTAAAGAGAAAATGACTGATAAAAGTCACAATCATACACCATGACTACATGTGAAGAAGAAATGATTTCACAAATAATGTTGAATCTTACACCTATCGCAAGAGTGAGCTTTACACAGACGACAAAAAAGATGAAAGCAGACTTCTCAAAGACACCTACAACAACGACACCTGAAATTGAAGTTTAAGTAACAAAGAAAGCAGAAACGAAATGCACACACACATTGAGAAGATAAATGTAATAATTGCCAACACCCAAGCAAGCAAAACTACCACCAAATTAAAACATCCATACCAAATAGAAATGAACAGCCGCAACTTCATCACTGAAAATAAGAGAAAAAAAATCAGAGATGCAGACTGCAAGTCCATTTGAGGAAAGAACAGCTTAGAGGATGACATATGCTTAGACAACTTTTCAACAGTTCTTTAACGGTCACGCGCCACCATCTTCCTCCAGTGTGAGACTGACGTAACACCAGAAGAACAGCCAACAACATGCAAGCAGAAGAAAAGAAAAGATGACGGTAACCACAATTCCATAAAAACGTTTACAGCAGCAGCCACAACAACTACTTCGACAACGCGGAAATGTACAACAAAGGGAACAAATTAAAGAAAAGTACCACCACCAACAGCAGCAACGACAACGACAGTACAGATAATAGCAGTATTGGTGTGGACGAGTTTTTACTCCAGTGCAGATATGATCCGACTTCTGCTTGGCCACTTGTACTGCCCGCCAACAGTTGCATACAACAAGGCCAAGGACGACAAGAACAACAACGATTTCAACAATATCAGTAAGCAGGACAGGGGATTGAACATCCCGGGCGTGTGTACACACTAGATGCAGACTTGGTGTGTTACTAGCCTTGGATCTATAAGACACCCCTTCCCATCTTCTCCCCATCAACATCGGTTATAACAATATCACCAACACCAACCTCCACATTAGCCCAAATACCACCGTGTTCATATTGCATATAGTTTGTATGTTTTAGCAGTAATGTCAAGCGAGAATGTGTCTGTAAAATACTGACAGACAGCACACGGTATCGGCTCCAGGTCTGACTAAAAATCGTGACTTTAACATCCTGTACAGAAGCCATATAGTAGTATGTAAAAAGTGGAGAAGGAAAGAGGGGGAGTTTAAGTTCTCTTTTCGTCTTATCTTTCTTGTTCTCTTACTCTTCCTATGTACCATATTATATAGGCGAATAGATAGATTGACACACAGACAGACAAATAGATAAACAGACAGAGGTCGATATATAGACATATATATAGACAGACAGATAGGCAGACAAGTAGATAGACAGGTAGTTGACAGACAGACAGACACTTACATAGAGAGAGAGAGAGAGAATTAGATAGATATATAGATAGATAGATAGATAGATAGATAGATAGATAGATAGATAGATAGATAGATAGATAGATAGATAGATAGATAGATAGATAGATAGATAGATAGATAGATAAAGTGAATTTTCTGTTTCAGGACGTGGAACAGTATTCTGTTCCCAATACCAGCTTGCCTGCTGTAAAGACATTGCAGTATATAAGAAGGCATGGCCAGGTAAGTGAAAGCGTTTTTCTACAAAATAATGAAGTCGAACGTCAATTACTGTTATCTGAACCACCTCCACCCCGTCCCCTTGATGCCCGTCATTGTTCCGTCGTTATTTAAAAAAAAAAAAACCTTTTCCAACATTCATTATAATCAATATGTCTGCAATTTCTTGCTGCTTAAGTACAAAAATCAGTAATTTACACTCGTTACCATGTAAACAATCTCCTTAAGGACAAAAATCAGTCATTTATATTTGAAACCATGTAAACAATCAGGTTAAGTTAAGAGTAAATATATAGTGTTTCTTCAAAACGTTTTGGTTATTATCTGCAATTATTTGCACAAACATTTTGCGTTATTTATTTTACCACTTCTCCACAGACTCTTGGGACAACTCTTCACAGTTTCAGAGTAAAAGACAAGATCTCATCATTTTGTTAAGAGTCACTGACTGGTCATTCTGTCTGATCTCACACAAGTACACTCTAGAAACCTGCCCTTTTCCACAGACGTGTGTTTTCAAAAATCGTACGGTCTTTGCCATTCGAATTTCATAGTCCATCTTCGAAACATGCTGTCTTTTGACATGAGACAAAGAGACAGTGGTCGTATTGAAGAGGGCGGTCAGAACTAAGAGACAATGGCCATATTCAAGTGGGCTCTCAAAAAAAGAGACCATAGCCATATTCAAAAGTGCTTTCAAAACAATGAAATAGCCATATTCAAAAGGGCTCTTGAAACACATCAGCAAGATTGGGACTGACCTTTTATGTTATATGTTTACTACAATGTAAATAGTAAAGTCTTATACACTATGTTTCTCTTTACTGTAAATACTTTAATTTGTTTATTGCTATCATAATGCGCTTGGATTCATCAATTTGTGTAAGTTATTTTTTAATCTTTAGTTTTCTTCTATCTCGATCCGTTTTCTGCATATTTTTGTTGTGTATCGTGTGTATATATTTTAGAACATTTCTAAAAATAACTTTTTCCTAAGTTATTTTCATTGTTAGCATTATTCAAGTTTTATTTTAATAAGAATTGTTTAATTTTAGAATTTATTTAAATATGTAATTTATAAGTATCTGTTTTGAAGGAAAGATTTTGTAGGTATTATACTAAAATTTAAAATATGTAGTAGGCATTATCTCAGAAATAATACCATCATTACAAACGAATGCTACAGTAGTTTTATGAATATTTTTCCATATGATTTCTTTACAACTTAAAGTATCGAACTATTTAAATTAAACTCTATGATGGAGTGATTCACTGAATGTGTTTCTCTTTGTAGGTAGATTCCATCCCTAGCAAAGAAGAGCTTGAAGGTTCTACTATAGATCAGCTTGTCTCCATTTGTCATAGGTGAATAACTGAAATCTTTACAGTAACTATTTATCTAAACAAAACAATCAGTCGGCCGTCCTTTCAAGTGCATAAGGAATTTGGACTACAATGTAGTTATTTGATACATTATCCGTGTCAGTTGTTTGTTTCATTTAAACATCTGTCTAACTTAATAGGGAGTTAGGACTACAATGTAGTTATTTGATACATTATCCGTGTCAGTTGTTTGTTTCATTTAAACATCTGTCTAACTTGATAGGGAGTTAGGACTACAATGTAGTTATTTGATACATTATCCGTGTCAGTTGTTTGTTTCATTTAAACATCTGTCTAACTTGATAGGGAGTTAGGACTACAATGCAGTTATTTGAATTATCCGTGTCAGTTGTTTGTTTCATTTAAACATCTGTCTAACTTGATAGGGAGTTAGGACTACAATGTAGTTATTTGATACATTATCCGTGTCAGTTGTTTGTTTCATTTAAACATCTGTCTAACTTGATAGGGAGTTAGGACTACAATGTAGTTATTTGATACATTATCCGTGTCAGTTGTTTGTTTCATTTAAACATCTGTCTAACTTGATAGGGAGTTAGGACTACAATGTAGTTATTTGATACATTATCCGTGTCAGTTGTTTGTTTCATTTAAACATCTGTCTAACTTGATAGGGAGTTAGGACTACAATGTAGTTATTTGATACATTATCCGTGTCAGTTGTTTGTTTCATTTAAACATCTGTCTAACTTGATAGGGAGTTAGGACTACAATGTAGTTATTTGATACATTATCCGTGTCAGTTGTTTGTTTCATTTAAACATCTGTCTAACTTGATAGGGAGTTAGGACTACAATGTAGTTATTTGATACATTATCCGTGTCAGTTGTTTGTTTCATTTAAACATCTGTCTAACTTGATAGGGAGTTAGGACTAGAATGTAGTTATTTGATACATTATCCGTGTCAATTGTTTGTTTCATTTAAACATCTGTCTAACTTGATAGGGAATTAGAGCTATAATACCGCTGTATAATCTTTCTTATTCACTTGAACATCTTGATAGTGAATTAGAGCTACAATACTGGTGTTTAAACTATGTTGTTTGTTTCATTTAAACATCTGTCTAACTTGAGAGGGAATTATAGCTACAATACTGGTGTTTAATCTAAGTTGTTTGTTTCATTTAAACATCTGCTAATGGTAATAACCTACAGTACTTTAGTGATAAAAAATAGAAATATTTTAAATTATTATTATTATTATTATTATCACCATCATCATCATCATCATTATCCACATCATCATCATCATTGAATCAGTTATATTCTTGTACTAGAATGGTAATAATGAGAAGCGTAAATAAAAAATGAACACAATTCATTCAAACGTGAAGTGATTTATCAAAATTACCTCATATATATACTATATATAATGTTAAAATAAATAAAATTGTTGTAAACTTAAAACTAGCAAACAACAAGTGTAGCTAGTGAATCTTTACTGCTTTCTCTGATATGTTGTAATAATATAATAAACTTAATTAATTAATACATAAATCTCGTGCACTTTCAACACCGTGCCATGTTTTTAATCAAATCGGGAACATGATACCATCAAATAAAAGCTGGACGTCTTCATTAATTAATTAATAATAATGGTATAAAATAGAAAGAATAGAAAACACAAATAAAATTTAAAGTTCCTAGTAAATACTACTAGCATTTGTATTCTGAAAGGGGGTTGGATTGAGGTAGGGGAGGAAACTGGTAAAGAGCAGTTTTTATAATGATGGAGTCTTGAAATTAATATAGGAAAGGGAACATATTTTAGGAAATGCATTTTAATTTAGCCTAAAATTCTTTTTATTTAAATATAAAAGCAAGCAATTTATTTAATTCATTACATATAATAACAAAGAACTACACATTTCTTTTTCATTTTATTTTTTTTAAATCGGACAAAATTAGTATGTGTAATTTTATGAAATTGTAATTTGCACTTCTAATGTGTTTCAGTAACCTCGAAATATGACTTTAAAATGGCAAGTTAACTTAAAGGCGCCGTGACTATAAAATGAATATTGAGCGAGAGAGACCTGTATCTTTAAAGCAGGATTAAAGTTACTATTGTAAAGCGCCTCTTAAGTGCCCTCACCCCATACCCACAGTGTCACGGGCATATGTTAATGCAGTACAACTGTTTTCTTTTAAACAACACAGTATTACATATCCTATTTCATTATGTTTCTTCTAATTCATATATCCTGCAGATCCACTAGAAAAATCTAGTTTATTTCTATGAAGTGTGTCGCTGAAAGATGACTGATGCCAAAGTGTCTCCAGTCGTGAAAAGTGTAAACTGAATTCAATAATCCATTATATATGTGGACTTGCAATCAAAAGTGTAAACTGAATTCAATAATCCATTATATATGTGGAATTACAATCAAGTGTGGATGCAAAAACGAAATAATAAAATTACTTTTCTTTGTAAATGGTGCATTAAAGTTGTTACGCTGTTTTACCCACTTCATATATAATATAGATACTCTATTGACGAGCCAATTCTCTTTAGAGTTTTACTCACTTCATATATAATATAGATACAATAAAGAGGTGCAGCCAATTGTCTTTAGAGTTGTTTTACTCACTTCATATATAATATAGATACAATAAAGAGGTGAAGCCAATTGTCTTTAGAGCTGTTTTACTCACTTCATATATAATATAGATACAATAAAGAGGTGAAGCCAATTGTCTTTAGAGCTGTTTTACTCACTTCATATATAATATAGATACAATAAAGAGGTGAAGCCAATTGTCTTTAGAGCTGTTTTACTCACTTCATATATAATATAGATACAATAAAGAGGTGAAGCCAATTCTCTTTAGAGCTGTTTTACTCACTTCATATATAATATAGATACAATAAAGAGGTGCAGCCAATTGTCTTTAGAGCTGTTTTACTCACTTCATATATAATATAGATACAATAAAGAGGTGAAGCCAATTGTCTTTAGAGCTGTTTTACTCACTTCATATATAATATAGATACAATAAAGAGGTGCAGCCAATTATCTTTAGAGTTGTTTTACTCACTTCATATATAATATAGATACAATAAAGAGGTGAAGCCAATTGTCTTTAGAGCTGTTTTACTCACTTCATATATAATATAGATACAATAAAGAGGTGGGGCCAATTCTCTTTAGAGTTGTTTTCCTCAGTTCATATATAATGTAGATAAAACATATATTAACACTACATTACTTAAAATATCTGAAGATATAAATAGAACATATGCTTATTACATGCAACTACAAATGTTCTGTCTGCAGTAGATCATCTAGGTCTGTATTTTGTCTAGCCGTGGCTAATCTCCTCTACTGGGTTAAAGGAAACTCGAATTAAAACATGATTCTCGTTTAAGCAGTAATATATATTTAACAAAATGTCTACCGGGATATATTTATTGACTATATATAAATTTCCAGACATGACAATGTAAGTTCAGCAACACTCATCACTATATCTGTTCGGAAACAAAGAACATACTTTGAGAACTAAATTTTAAAAGTTTACTTGCTCAAAATTACTACTAATTCTCAAACAGGGCAGCTTTTAATAATGTGGATTGTATTGTAGATATTTTGAGAACTAGATTCAAAATGTGAACTTGTTCAAAATTACTGCATTATTGTCAAACAGGACACCTTTCAATTAAATATGGTTTGTCTAGTCGACAGTCTATTTTAATACATTCTACAGTATAGTGCTAGATTTAAAGTATTTTACCTTTAATACTATTACAATCTTGAAATCATTATTTCTTTTGTAAATAAAGATGTACTTTAAAATAAAATACTTTGGCAATATTTATAATACAAAATAATATTTTACTTTCTTTGGAATATCGATTTTGTCTTTAGTTATTTGGACAACATTGATTATCTGTGTCACCGGAAATTGCGTATGGGGAATTTAGGTGATGGTGGCTGGGAAATATGTGACGACTTTGAATACCGTCCAATTGAGCCATGTACCATCTTCTCATTTGGGTTAGTATGGTGTTTCTTGGTGTGTAACTGATAAACGGTTTTGATAAACTGGTGAGCTTGTGGGGGGTATTCTTGTTCCGAATGTGTTGACTCGTGTTGTGATCTTGAATATGTGGGTTGGCTTTGTGTGTTCTGATCAGTGTCTGTGTTGCTGAGTTGTAAACATCAGTGGTTACTGACTCTGTGAAAGTGTTTGTTTTGATTCTCACAGGCGAGAAATCCTGCTAAAATTAATAATACTTAAATAAACAAATGAAACATATTGAAATTATTGTTGCAAATTTGATGTAAAAAATGGCGATTTTGTGTGACGGAGTTTGCTCTTGGACATTTAACACAAATGTGTATTGTGGGCAGAGTTTGCTATTGGACATTTAACACAAATATGTATAGTGGGCGGTGTTTGCTATTGGGCATTTAACACAAATGTGTATAGTGGGCGGTGTTTGCTATTGGACATTTAACACAAATGTGTATAGTGGGCGGTGTTTGCTATTGGACATTTAACACAAACGTGTATAGTGGGCGGTGTTTGCTATTGGACATTTAACACAAATGTGTATAGTGGGCGGTGTTTGCTATTGGACATTTAACACAAATGTGTATAGTGGGCGGTGTTTGCTATTGGACATTGAACACAAATGTGTATAGTGGGCGGTGTGCGCACGAACCCTGACAGACAATTGAAGAAATCTATAAATAAATATTGCATGGATTCTTCTGTAAGATTGATTTATTTCTTTTCTAAATGATGATAGTAGACCATATGATTTCAGTATTTAAACTCCTCGGATTAACATTTTTAAAAAAAATTAAGTAATCATTTTCGTATTTAGTTTGTTACTATAGAATCAAATGATTTATGATTGGTTCTAGTTTTTAAGAAGAATCAAATACCTCCCTCCCCCATCTTCACATACACATTCAAACTCTCTCTATCTCACACAATCATACAAACACATAAATGTTTTCTTGTTATTGATCATTACAAATTATGTTTTCCAAGCGTTTACAACTTCTGTGTATTATTTTTAATTTAAAATAAAAACGAAATCAGAGCTAATGTGGAAAGCATACAGTAAAAGCAAAACGATCGACGGCTTAAAACAATCAAAATGTTAAGTTCCAAATTGTCAGTAGAAAAAAGGAAAATGGAATTCAGCATTAATACATAAAAGGATGTGGACATTTACAAAAACTGATTGATTATATTAACAGAAATACCATTTAATTAAATTGAGATATTAATTAAACATATCTGCTTTTCTGTTTGATCTAACTCATAAATAGTCTTTTAATATACATTAAAATATGTTCTCTCTATCTTTCTCTATCTATTTATCTGTCTGTCCGTCCGCCCATCCGTCCATTGCTTTAATTTTCTATCTATCGGTATGTCCGAGTTACCGTTTTGTACACACATGTATTTAAATAATGGCTATCAATATTAGATTTATTAAACATCTTGGCAACAGTATTAATATTGCTAAATTAAGAACATTTAATAGACGTTTAGTCGAGCAGTTTTAATTATTTACTGACTGACATTAATCCTTTCGTTAACAGAATCATCAATTACTTTTCTTTATTTAGTGGCTGAAATTAATTTTATTTATCAGAATCAGCAATGACTTTATTTACTGTCTGACACTAATCCTCTCTTTCTGAATCAGAAATAACCTTTATTTATTAAGTGACATACACGAATTATTCTTTTTCAGGATCAATTATGACTTTTCCTTTGATGACGACGCATCAGCGTTGTATGGTTGCCAAGTGTACAGCTTTGATCCCAGGTAAGGTTTTTTGTCTAGAGATGTTTGTTATCTCTACATCTTGCTTTGATCCCAGGTAAGGTTTTTGTCTGGGGATGTTTGTTAACTATACATCTTGCTTTGATCCCAGGTAAGGTTTTTTGTCTAGAGATGTTTGTTATCTCTACATCTTGCTTTGATCCCAGGTAAGGTTTTTGTCTGGGGATGTTTGTTAACTATACATCTTGCTTTGATCCCAGGTAAGGTTTTTTGTCTAGAGATGTTTGTTAACTATACAGCTTTTATTTCAGGTAAGGTTTTTCTCTGGAGATGTTTGTTATCTCTACATCTTGCTTTGATCCCAAGTAAGGTTCTTGCCTGGGGATGTTTGTTAACTATACAGCTTTTATTTCAGGTAAGGTTTTTCTCTGGAGATGTTTGTCAAATGTACAGGTTTGATCCTAGGTAAGGTTTATCTCTGTTGATGGATGTCTACTGTACAGATTTGATCATAGATTAGATTTATCTCTGGAGATGACTGCCTAGTGTACAGCTTTGAGCCCAAGTAAGATGTATTTTTTGTTAGTGTCCCAACTCTTCACAAGCTATTTATTGTGTGATTTGTTAGTGTCCCAACTCTTCACAAGCTATTCAATGGGTGATTTGTTAGTGTCCAAACTCTTGACAAATAAGATACAAAATTGGAGACTTGTTAGTGTCCAAACTCTTGACAAATAAGATACACAATTGGAGACTTGTTAGTGTCCAAACTCTTGACAAATAAGATACAAAATTGGAGACTTGTTATTGTCCAAACTCTTGACAAATAAGATACAAAATTGGAGACTTGTTATTGTCCAAACTCTTGACAAATAAGATACAAAATTGGAGACTTGTTAGTGTCCAAACTCTTGACAAATAAGATACAAAATTGGAGACTTGTTAGTGTCCAAACTCTTGACAAATAAGATACAAAATTGGAGACTTGTTAGTGTCCCACATATTTGAAAAAATATATACAATGGGTGACTGTTGCTATTGTCCCACATACATGAGAACAAAACTATAGGATGGGTGACTTGTTATTGTCCCACACACAGATTTTGCCATAAGGGATATATACTATGGATCCGCCATTTCTTCATACAACCATCATTAAAATTGTCACGGTGTTTGGTCTCAGTTGACATCTCCCCTATATCAGCATTATCTTTCTAATAATTTACATTTAACTTATCGCCTCTGTTACAAAACTGAAACAGTCTTTTAAAATTGTCTGCTCGATTTCTCCCTGTGATAAGTAATTTCCTCACTTTAATAATAAATACACAATTGCAAGATAATCTTCCTTTTTCTTCCAGCATGAAGAAAGCTGAGACACATAAGCGCTCAGAGAAAGTGTATTTCTACAAGATTGGAATTCGCGGCGAAAATGACTTTAACAGAACTGAAAACTGGGAAATGATGACGTTCAGTGGTATTCTTGCTATGTTAAACTACAGTCAGGTGAGCATTAATTTTGAATGTAGCTAATTAATAAGGAACACTGAAGAAGCAGAATACATTTATTTTGTACTGAGACAAATGTAAGCTTAACAACTGCTACAAAAATTCTCAGGTGAGCAATAATTTTGAATGCAGCTAATTAACATGAAAGAAACTAAAGAAACAGAATATATTTATTTTGCACTAAGACATGTCTGAACTTAACGACTACTACAAACAGCCAAAAGAGTAATAGTTTTGAATGTAGCTAATTAACAATTTAAGAAATAGAATATATTTTTGGTACATAGAAACATTTGTGCCTTACGAATGCAACAAACAAGTCAGTATTTGTTGCGAATAAATAAATGTTTAATTGATTTCTGCATAATGGCTGCATCAACATTTACTGTTTTGTGGAAGGGTTTAGACTAACATATTCTCATTCTTTCCAGGCATGATTATTAGAACATTATTATTTGTAAATTAAAACTCATTTGATTCATTTAATTATTTTGTCATGAAACTATTTTAATAAAAATAATAATACTATTTAATTCATTTAAGTATTTTGTCAATAAACTATTTTAATAAAATTAATATTACTATTTAATTCATTTAGGTATTTTGTCAATAAACTATCGTAATAAAAGTAATAATACTATTTAATTCATTTAAGTATTTTGTCAATAAACTATTTTAATAAAAGTAATAATACTATAATCGAGAAAGGTAAGAGCATTGACATTAGACTGGATTCATTGCAGAAAATCATTGACGTTGTCAAAATGGACGTGGAGGGGTCAGAGTGGGACTCCTTACCTCTCATGGCTAAGGAAGGACAACTCCAAAGCATTCGACAACTTTTACTCGAGTATCACGTCGATAACAATATTACCGACTTTAACGAATGGATTTACCGCCTAAACGTGCTTCGGCTGGTTCAAGATCACGGTTTCCGGCGTTTTTATGTCCATAAAAATCCAGCTTGTCGTAGCCGTGTCGGAAATTTTCCTGTAGTGCGAACACGGTGCTATGAAATTCACTATGTAAACACGCTGTTCAAACGTCCTAAATAATTATACACTATCAATGCTTTCCTGTATTTGTATTGTTTATAGGTATACTAAGTCTAATATTAGCAGGTAGTGTTAAGGCATTTACTTGGTTTTAAGAATACTTCTGTGATTTTCGACGAAATGTTTTCAATGCCATCGTTTTGTTGCTGGTTGGCTTGTATACTGCAAACTACTGTCAGAGAGCATTGTGTAAAACCACTCATGAAATCGAGATTAAGCTTTATATTTATAGATAGTATTTTAACTCATTAGTTCCTTTTCTTTTAAAATGACTTTTGGGCCAAGCAAAAAAAACCAAACAAACCAGAAGTAGTCAATGCTGATGTTTTGTCTATTCATATAGTTAAATATTATTGATGAATTAAACTATTTGCGTTTTAAATTAAAAAGATTTTAACGTTAAATTGCGTACATTATTTCTATTAGAGTATATCACTTCAAATATACGAACTTTGATTATAATTTATGAAAATGAGCGTTAGTTTAGATTTCCGTTCTACTGCAAATACATCGAAATTCTTTACACACACTTCTAGAGTTTTTCCATTCTATTGAAAATACATCGAGATTCCTTACACACACTTCCTTATTTTTTCCATTCTATTGGAAATACATCGAGATTCCTTACACACACTTCTTTAGTTTTTCCATTCTATTGAAAATACATCGAGATTCCTTACACACACTTCCTTAGTTTTTCCATTCTATTGGAAATACATCGAGATTCCTTACACACACTTCTTTAGTTTTTCCATTCTATTGAAAATACATCGAGATTCCTTACATACACTTTTATTATTGGACATCACTAGCTGCCCAATATTATCTGTCCATGTCATATATCGCACAGGTCTCTTGTTTTCGGACCAGTTTATTGTATTCTATAGCACTCCTATTCAATATTATCTGTCCATGTCATAAATCGCACAGGTCTCTTGTTTTCGGACCAGTTCATTGTATTCTATAACACTCCTATTCAATATTATCATTCAGAGTTATAGGTCCCCCACTTGTGTCTACTACTCAACTGTACAAATGAAGTTGCAGAAAACATGCATTCATATCCATGTGTAGAGAAATGTGTTTCTTGTACTGTTTTGGATGATGAGTATCAATTTCTAAAAGATGGTAAATAAACCTGAAGTCATACATATTGTTCTTAAAGGGTGTTGGATGATGAGTATCAATTTCTAAAATATTGGAAATAAAACTGAAGTCGTACATATTGTTCTTAAAGGGTTTTGGATGGTGAGTATCAATTTCTAAAAGATTGGAAATAAAACTGAAGTCATACATATTGTTCTTAAAGGGTTTTGGATGATGTAAGATTGTAAATAAAACTGAAGTCATACATATTGTTCTTAAAGGGTTTTGGATGATGAGTATCAATTTCTAAAAGATTGGAAATAAAACTGAAGTCATACATATTGTTCTTAAAGGGTTTTGGATGATGTAAGATTGGAAATAAAACTGAAGTCATACATAATGTTCATACAAGGTGCTGGATGATGTAAGATTGGAAATAAAATTAAAGTCATACATATTGTTCTTAAAGGGTGTTGGATGATGAGTATCAATTTCTAAAAGATTGGAAATAAAACTGAAGTCATACATATTGTTCTTAAAGGGTTTTGGATGATGTAAGATTGGAAATAAAACTGAAGTCATACATAATGTTCATACAAGGTGTTGGATGATGTAAGATTGGAAATAAAATTAAAGTCATACATATTGTTCTTAAAGGGTGTTGGATGATGAGTATCAATTTCTAAAAGATTGGAAATAAAACTGAAGTCATACATATTGTTCTTAAAGGGACTCTACATTCTTTCTCTATCAAAAGCAGTGAATGTTGTCTCTCCTATTGAATTTAATCATTCACTTAAAAACCCGGTGTCATTTGTGACACACTCTCCTTTCAAATAAATATCTGCAGTGGTTTACCACAGAGTCTTCTGAAGAAAGTTCAAAAGATTAAAACGACTGCAACTGTTAATATTGTCATTATTATGGCAATTAGTGGTGGTGGTGGTAGTAGTAGTAGTAGTAGTATCATTGACAATTGTCTTAGAGGGATTTTTGTTTCCCGTACTCTGTTTTACCCATTGTTTATTTTGTTTTACCCATTGTTTATTTTGTTTTACCCATTGTTTACTCTGTTTTGTTCCTTCCTTCCTTTGTTTTAACGTTGTTTACATTGTTTTAATCATTGTTTAGTCTCTTATACTCTTTTGTTAGTCTACTTTACCCATTGTTTACTATGTTTTAACCATCGTTTAATTTGCATTAACCAGTGTTTGTTTTACCCTTTGTTTAGTCAGTTTTACCAATTGTTTACTCTGTCGTATTGACTTTATGTTGCTTTTGTTGTTATTTTATTAATAATTGATTAATTAATTATTTAAACTGCATTAGTGAAATTTGTGAAATATTTTCTTAGTTTATATCAGGATGATACTCCAGCAGCAGTCATGCATCTTAGTTTAATTGGGTTATTTCCCTTTGTTTTGGGATAATTTGATATTATCGTCTTTTGTACAGTATGACATATAATACTTGGATGACTTTTATTCATGCGGTTAGTTTAATTAGATTATTTGTTTAGGGATCATTTAATATAATCGTCTCTTGTACAGTATGTCACATAATACTTGGATGACTTTTATTTATGAGGTTAGTTTAGCTGCCCAAAGGACTGCACACTAATCCACCTACAAGTGCCGATACAGTTATTACAATATATGTAAAAAAAAAAAATTTCCCACAGTTAACATCAAAAACAGTCCTCAATTAGCTGCATACAACAAAATATAAAGAAGCCCATCCTCTTTCTTTAGAAAAAAAAATCCTTCACGAGGCATAGTTTACTAGTGGTTACATAGGGTCAATATTTTCACGTCTGATGCTAAATCTTACATCACGCATTAACCAGGAATATCACACACAAGAAATTACTAGATATATTTTTACTTAAATAATTATACCAACAACAACAACAACAAAGATTGTATTCTAAGAAGAAAGAAAAATAACAAATGCAATCCAAATTTAAAAAGAAAATAGCATTGACCTGTTTGAATGTTTTACATACAGTATATGTTCACAAGGTACCCATTCACTTAATACATTGCACATATAAAAATAGCATTGACCCGTTTGAATGTTTTACATACATTATATGTTCACAAGGTACCCATTCACTTAATACATTGACACGTTTGAATGTTTTACATACAGTATATGTTCACAAAGTACCCATTCACTTAATACATTGCATATATAAAAAAGTACCGATTCACACGCACGGAAACAACTACTTTAATTGTTTTGTTAATATATGTGTTCTACACACAGTAAATATAGTGTTAATTAGTATAGTAAATAAATGATTACTTTAATTGTTTTGTTAATATATGTGTTCTACACACAGTAAATATAGTGTTAATTAGTATAGTAAATAAATGATTACTTTAAATGTTTTGTTAATATCGCTTTTCTACACACAGTAAATAGTGTGTGTTAACTAGTGTACATTAATTTATTTGTGAATATCTCTGTTTTACATTTGACAACATCGGGATAAAAGGGTTAATTATATAAACGTTGCTAAGAAACACAGGTCAAAACACAGGTTTAACTTCAGACTTGCATCGTTGCCATCGATTTCATGAACTTTAGGCCCGTTCCAGATATCATTATTGGTCAATCTGTGAAATGAAACAAATCGTTATTTGTCAATCTGTAAATGAAAGCAATCTTTATTGGTCAATCTATGAAATAAAAAAATCATTATTGGCCAATCTGTGAAATGAAACGAATCATTATTTGTCAATCTGTGAAATGAAAGGACACAGACATTTCTAGAAATGCACCATGATATATGAATATTTGTTTCCATGGAGATATAAACAGTTGACAAACTATGTATGTACTATATGGAGACATGTATAACTAGAATGCAAAGACAAAGGATAAAACAGCAGTTATGAAACAATATATGGAAATATATATTGTTAGAGAACAAAGACAAAGGGTAAAACAGCAGTTATGAAACAATATATGGAAATATATATTGTTAGAGAACAAAGACAAAGGGTAAAACAGCAGTTATGAAACAATATATGGAAATATATATTGTTACAAAACAAAATCAAAGGGTAAAACAGCATATATTTGTAACACTACATGGTGACATATTACTAGAATACAAAGAACTAATGTAATAGATATTGAATATTGTAAAATACATTTCATTATATTGAATAGACAGACAGTGTAGTGAGCAGACATTCTATTAACTAATGTAATAGATATTGTTGCTGTTAATGTAGGGGGCGCTTTCGGCTTCCGCCGATTTCGCGCTAATAGATATTGAATATTGTAAAATACATTTCATTATATTGAATAGACAGACAGTGTAGTGAGCAGACATTCTATTAACTAGTGTAATAGATATTGAATTTTGTCAAATACATATCATTATTGCCACTAGTTGCTGTTTATGCCGACCGTCTAAGGGAAGTAATAAACTGCCGAATAGTAATATCTTTTAAAAATTTCGTATTCGCTAAAAAGGAAACAACCCACACATACTTTTGAGAATATATAACAGTTTACCTATGGTTCTCTAGCAAGCAATTAATGGCAGTTGATTATGCATTGTATGAGTGCAATTTTTTGAAGATTTGATTGATTTAAATAGTTGTTATATTTAATAATAAATAAATGACATGAGTAACATAGCTAATGTTTTGTGAGCTGTAGCAAAGATTTGATTGGTTAAAAATAAATAGTTGTTATATTTTATGATAAATAAATGACTTAAGTAACATAGCTAATATTTTGTGAGCTGTAGCAAAGATTTGATTGGTTAAAAATAAATAGTTGTTATATTTTATGATAAATAAATGACTTGAGTAACATAGCTCGTATTTTATGTGTTGTAGCAAAAGTTAGGAAAGCCTGAGATCTGGATAGTTAGGAAATCCTGTGCCATGATTGAAAAGCATGCATTAAAGTTAGGAAAGCCTGGGATCTGGATAGTTAGGAAATCCTGTGCCATGACTGAAAAGCAATCATTAAAGTTAGGAAAGCTTGGGATCTGGTTAGTTAGGAAATCCTTTGCCATGACTAAAAAGCATGCATTAAAGCGTGCAATTTATGAGCCTTCAGCAACACATGGTTCAAGTACTGAGAAAATCGCCACTGAGTAAATGTTCTTAAATTCTCTGAGAGAGGAAATAAAGACAAGAAGATAGAGTACTTTTGTGAGAGACAAAAATCCCATATGAGATTAGGGATGTGAAAATATCCTCCCTTTTCTCTCTTTTCTGCCACGTCATAATACCAGGAATCCTTCCGAAGACAATGTATTCTGCGTGTTTGTTTGACTAGGTGACAGCTCCTGTTTTGGATTTATCCTATTTGTTTGGAATACCTTTCACTGCGATAGATAGAGGAGGTGACCCGATCTCCCTATCTATGATTATATTTCCAAAACATCCTATTCCGTTGGTGAATGGAGTATTATTTCGACCAATTCCAGTGGAAGTTAATCATTGATGACACAGTATATGCTATTTGAACTTCCGGTGGTTGGTTGAATCATGAACTGTAGAATGAACATTGCTGTTGTATTACTGAAGTTTTGATGGAAAAGCAAATCTTGAATTTATCTTTTCTTTTGACATATTACATTTTTATCACTTGCCATTTTCCCTCCTCCCCAGGAGTGTGCTTTTTTTTCAAAGATGCATGTGTTTGAGTTAACATTGTAGATAAGCCCGAATGCAAATACTTGACATCAGAAGAGAGCTGACATTGTAAACAAGCAACACTGTAAGTATATGACGTCAGAATAGATCTGACAGAGTAGTACTGCTGAGAGACAAACCGAAAGACACTGCTGCAGGTGTCTTGCTTTACTGGCATGGTGGACTCTTCTAGACATGACCAACAATGAGAATTCCAGAATACAGGTCTGGCATAAACAGTTGTCTCACGTATGAAAACTAAAAGTATCAGACTAATGCTGAAGTCAGTTTAAAACAAATGTAGTTTTGACTACTAGTCTGTCAATGTACTAAGATTAGCTATAAGCTAGGGGTGCACAAACCGCGGGCCGCATGCGACCCGAGACAGAGCTCTGTGCGCCCCCCCCCCCCGATGACTTTAGGATGTTACCATTATTACGAATGTAGAACACATTATTTCATTATTTGTGTTTTTTTCTGACTTGCGGCCCTCCACGCACTATCAATTGGAAATTTGGCCCTCTTGCCTAAAACGTTTGTGCAACCCTGCTATAAGCCAATCTAAAACAAATGTGGGTTTTCCAACTAGTAGTCTATCTATGTATTAAGATTAACTAATGTGGGTTTTCCAACTAGTAGTCTATCTATGTATTAAGATTAGCTAATGTGGTTTTTCCAACTAGTAGTCTGTCTATGTATTAAGATTAGCTAATGTGGTTTTTCCAACTAGTAGTCTATCTATGTATTAAGATTAGCCTATGTGGTTTTTCCAACTAGTAGTCTATCTATGTATTAAGATTAGCTAATGTGGTTTTTCCAACTAGTAGTCTATCTATGTATTAAGATTAGCTAATGTGGTTTTTCTAACTAGTAGTCTGTCTATGTATTAAGATTAGCTATAAGCCAATTTTTAAAAAAGTCTCTCTATGTATTGAGTTTAGTAGTAAGCCAAATTAAAACAAGTGTGGTTTTTGACTATTAGTCTGTCTATGTATTGAAAATATATATAAGCCAATCCAAAACAAATGTGGTTTTTCCATCTTGTAGTCTGTCTATGTATTGAAATTATCTATAAGCCAATCTAAGACAAATGTGGGTTTTGACAACTAATCTGGCTATGTATTGAGATTTTCTATAAGCCAATTTAAAACAAATGTGGTTTTTGACAACTAAGCTGGCTATGTATTCAGATTTTCTATAAGCCAATCTAAAACAAATGTGGTTTTTGACAATACTTTCCATATGTGCTGAGATTCGCTATAAAGCTTCTGTCTGGCACACTGAACTATTTGCGTGTGATTTACTTCCTCAATGTGCCAGGAAAGCACATGACCATTCCATTGATATTGAAGTCATGACGAAAGTAAGTCTATATTTTGTCTTGGGTGTGGGCATTGACATAATTTCGACGATAATACAGTTAACACACTAAAATGTGTTTAAATGAGACATTTGACACAGAATGGTATATTGCAGTGGTTCCCAAACTTGCTCTACTCACGGCGCCCTTAGCGTATCAATATATTTGTCATAACGCCCTTAGCATATCAAGATATTTGTCATGGCGCACTTAGTGTATCAAGATATTTGTCATGGCGTCCTTAGCGTATCAATATATTTGTCACGGAGACCTTAGCGTATCAAGATATTTGTCACGGCGCCCTTAGATTATCAGTATTTTGTTACTGCACTCTTAGTGTAAAAGGATTTTTTCACGGTCCCCTTAGCACATCACGATTATTTCACGGCACCCAAAGTCAGAAAACACAAACGAATTGCGAAAATTTGGAATAACAGCCGCGTAATGATATGTCACAACACAAGATTCAATGATGAATCTCAGGATTTTCCTAGTAATGAGATCTTAGGAACTTTTGAGTATTGCATCTTATGAAATCCCGGGTAATGAGATATTAGGAAATCATGAGTAATGAGATCTAAGGAAATCCAGAGTGGTAGGATCTTAAGAACTTCTGAGTAGTGGCATCTTATGAAATCCTGTGTAACAGCTTCTTGTGAGATCCCGAGTAATAAGATTTTAGGAACTTCTGAGTAATGGCTCATGAAATCCTGACTATTGGCTACTTATGAAATCCCGAGTAATTAAATCTAAGAAATCCTGTGTAGTGAGATCTGAAGAAATTTCGAGTAATGTTATTTCAGGAACTCTTGGGTAATAAAATATTTTCTTAGTGATATTATCTTAGGAACTATGGAGCAATGAGATCTTGGGAACTATGAATTAGTGAGATCTTAGGAACTATGGAGCAATGATCTTAGGAACTATGAATTAGTGAGATTTTAGGAGCTATGGAGCAATAAGATCTTAGGTACTATGGAGTAATGGGATCTTAGGAACTATGGAGGAATGAGATCATATGTACTTTTGAGCAATGAGATCTTAGGAACTATGGAGCAGAGAGAACTTAGAAACTATGGAGCAATGAGATCTTAGGAACTATGGTCAATGATATCTGAGGAACTATGGAGGAGTGAGATCATAGGTACTATGGAGCAATGACATCTTAGGAACTATGGAGCAGCGAGATCTTAGGAAGTATGGAGCAGTGAAATCTTAGGAACTACAGAGCAATGAGATCTTAGAAAATATGGAGCAATGAGATCTAAGAAAGTATGAAGCAATGAATTCTTAAGAACTATGGAGCAATGAGATCTTAGAAAATATGAAGTAATGAGATCTTAGGAACTATGGAACAGTGAGATCTTAGGAGCTATGGAGCAGTGAGATCTTATGATCTCCTGAGTAATGAGAAATTAAGAAATCCTGTGCCCATATGACACATAGCGAATATCTAACATCTTTGTCAGGAAAGTTTGCAGAAGGTAAATTCAGCTGCACATATGTGTCAGGTTCATGTTTACATTTTACATGTTGTCATGGAAATCAAGCCCATGGGCTATGAATTCATGAGTAGTCAGGATGGTCGTTATTTTTTTGTATTTTAATAATTTGTCAGTCGGGACTAAATATTTTCTATAAACCTAAATTATCTTTCAAAATTTTGTAATATTTCTGTTTAATATATACTGTTTTGATAAACTTAAATCTCCAAAGTTTGTTAGATTTTGTGTATATTATATTTTGTAGACCCCTTAACAAATCCATAAGCGTTTTGACATATGCATTTATTAGGCCTAGATATGTTTCTATATACTTCATTATTTCCTTAAATGTTTTACAGTACGTGACAGAATAAAGATGCCACTCCCTATTTTATTAATTGTTATATAGGTTGCTATATTGTCAGAGTGACCGGACCTTGAGCTCTCCTTATGGCTTTATTTTTGAAGTGTCTGAGATGAAGTAAATAGCCTAAGGCAAGAATATTCTAGATTTACTGGCCTAGTGAAAACTGAGTGAGCAGTTTTCTATTATCCAGTGATTCTGATTTATTTAGCCGAAGAGTTTACGAGCTGTAGAAAATTCTGCTTTTTATTCACTTTTGTATCTGAAGACAAAGGGAGATATAATGTCAGACTGAAAATCGCAATGAGTAGGATACAATAGAATGTCAGACTAATAACCTCAATGGGTAGTGAGCTAGTAGAATATCTAAGTAATAATCACAATGAGCAGTGAGCCAGTAGAATGTATGAATGATAATCTTAATGAGTAGTGAGGCGGTAGAATGTCTGTCTGGTAATCTTAATGAGGTCGTGGAACGTGTGACGTAATATCAATGGGTAGTGAGGTCATATAACGTGTGACGTAATACTAATGAGTAGTGAGGTCATAGAACGTCTGACTGGTATTCTGAATGACTAATGAGGTGACCATTAGAAATTTAATTGATAATATAATTAATTTATCTAAACTTCTATCCCATCACGACACAGTTATTATACTTTAAAGAGAAGATAATATCAAGGTAATGGGATATATGGCAGACAAAAATATTATCAACGTCTTCACATGTGAACACAAGGTGGAGTATGTGCATGTCCACTGTTACGGAAAATACACTCACCGGTTTCTCGCAGATTGCAGCAAAACGGTTCATGCAATAGTCATCATTCCAGATATTATTATAATAATGATCCGCCGTTACACAATCTTCATATCCTCCATAGTTGTCGGGCTGTCCAGAATCCCAGTTTGTGTATGTTGGTTTTTGCTGTGAATTAACCCACACAAAGCTCCCCTCCTGCTCCACATCACTCAAACCTATCCACGCTTTCCTATCTGCACACGTTAGTATTTTGCTAATTTTGAGGCATGATCATAAAAAATATAATTAGCACATTGAAGTTTCTTATTAAAAATTATTCTTTATTAAGCATTTCTATAAACTATGTGTATTATTAAAACACTAGTGAAAATTAACTAAATAAGGAATTATTAAACATTATATAAATTATGCGTATTACCAAAACACTAGTGAAAATTAGCATAACAAAGAATTATTAAACGTTACTATAAATTATGCGTACTATCAAAACATTAGTGAAAATTAACATAACAAAGAATTATTAAACTTTACTATAAATTATGCGTATTATCAAAACGTTAGTGAAAATTAACATAACAAAGAATTATTAAACTTTACTATAAATTATGCGTATTATCAAAACATTAGTGAAAATTAACATAACAAAGAATTTTTAAACTTTACTATAAATTATGCGTATTATCAAAACGTTAGTGAAAATTAACATAACAAAGAATTATTAAACTTTACTATAAATTATGCGTATTATCAAAACATTAGTGAAAATGAAAATAATAATGAACCTGACAAAGAACTCGATGACAACAGATGAACTAATACAAATATGATTAGTTCAATTTTGTTACTATGGTTACTTCAATTTTGTTACATTGGTTATATCAATTTTGTTACTATGGTCACACCAATTTTGTTCCTATGGTTACTTCAATTTTGTTACTATGGTTACTCTAATTTTGTTACTATGGTTACATCAATTTTTGTTTCTATGGTTACTTCAATTTTACATTGGTTATATCAATTTTGTTACTATGGTCACATCAATTTTGTTACTATGGTTACATCAATTGTTACTATGATTACTTAAATTTTGTTACTATGGTTACTTCAATTTTGTTACTGTGGTGTCACAGTCTGATAAAAATGTCATGACTCCTTGACCCACTTGCTGTTTTCAAATATCAAGATTTGAAATTCTTTTGTTAAAGTTCTCCCATGATACATCAGTATCGAGAAGCTTCTAGCAAAGAGGTCAGGAACGTTATGTAACTTTAGGCCATTGTCTAGATTCTCGAACCAACCACATACCACGTGACCCGTCACGTGATGCGCTCTATGCATTCTGATAAATATGGTAAACGTGTTCTGTATAACCACTCCGGAATCCAGAAGCACCGACGTCGTACCGACATCTTGTACCGTCGCTTATTCGTGAGTCATAGAGGAAACCAACGCGATTGCTGAGATAACACTTCGACTTCTCGCAAAGGTACTGCATTTATTAATTGTGTTTTGCATTTTGAACCATGTATGTAAATTTGTGCTATGCATTGCTACTGTAGCTTAAGCACGGTTCGTTGATAAATGACCAAAACCTATAAGTTATTGTATATAAATCATTGTAACTCTTTTTCATTGTAACTTTAATTTATATAACTTTAAATTCACTAGAGCCAGGAGCGCCTGTGCCTGACATGAATTTTTCTATGTAATTCAATTTATTGCGTGTAATTTAAATTGTAAAGCGCTTTCCTTGATTTGAATTGTCCCTTTGTATGAACTCTAAATTTTAACGTTGTAAATATTTGGTAATTCATACGTCATGCTTGTTAAATGTAACATGCGTGAGATTATATTCTCTAATCTAAATTGTAAATGACGCAGGTCGAATTTCTAACTTGAGCATTTAAATCGAATTGTGCTTAGGTTGGCAAACATTAAACGCAGAACGATTACAAAAACGTTCTTGTTTTCAGGTCGGTTCTTTGGTTCCTAAGTCAATGCCGGTTCTGAACTCTTTTGAGTTGAGTTCGATTCCTTCATAGTCCTACTACCATTGTTGAGATAGTGCCGACGAGCAGGTCTGCATGTCTTGTCTACACTTACAGTTCCGTCTAGCGTGTTAACTGAGAGACAGTTTCCATTGTTATGCTGTGTGCATTTTGCTGACGAACGACAAGTGAGGTAGACCGGTTTGGACTGGATCACGAACCTACGCGGCATCCTTCAAAAGCTAAGTTATAGCTCTGATGATCAAAAATCACAAGGAACATTTCTCATGGCATATTTCTCATGAACAATAAGCACATTACTTGCCGAGTAGAATTAGACTTCGCGCTCGTATATTGATTATTTGTTAAATTGTTAAATCTTAATAAATCGTATTTTAATTGTTAAACCCTCTTTGTAGTACATTCTTATGCATGATAGACCTAATGTTAACTCATGGTTTGGATGGGGGCGATTGAGCTGAATGACGTAACGAATGCATATTAATTTAGAGGAATTTAACAACTCCAAGCCAGCTTTTGTATGCAATTTGTCAGTTCGTAAATCTGTTGTCTACACTACAAGATGCATTTTTAAGGTAGTCGAATGATAAGTTGGGCAACCAGTCTGTGTAGGATAGAGAGAAGGAATTAATTTAATTTATCATTTTTTTTAAAGTCCTTAAAAATCCTAGGCAGGGTCTATAAAGAAATACTGGAAACGTAACATGTGGCTACTTCAATTTTGTTACTATGTGTGTCGGGAAAAATTGCTCTTGTTCAATAAATCCTAAAGATTAATAGGTATTTAATTTTTCACGCTGTACTGATGGAGTATGGGGTTGGGCTATTTACATGTCGGGTGGTTAGAGCACAGCGCTTTGACTGACAGCGGTCAGTGATAGCCTTTCCGGCCAGTCCGTTTAAATGCAATGGAGAGTGGTGACAGCCAGACAGCTGAGAGGGAAGGGTGCCTAGCGGTTTTCTTTGTAGTAATGGAAGTCCCTGGGCGGAAACATTTAAGGTACCGCACAGATGCAGACAGGAGTAAAAATGGTGTAGATGGGTGAATCCGGTCCACTGAGGCGTGAGTTGATAAATACTCAATCAAGACTGTTTCAAACACTTGTGGCGAAATATTCTCAAGTCCAGTTCTGAAGGCAATCATTAGCAGTGGTGAAATATTCTCAAGTCCAGTTCTGAAGGCAATCATTAGCAGTAGTGAAATATTCTCAAGTCCGGTTCTGAAGGCAATCATTATCAGTAGTAAGACATTTGATCACTAATGTATGAATGGACATGCCTTTCGATTGATGTATTTTAGATTATTCTATTTGATTCATTAATATGTATAGTTCATGCTAGAAAATGATGTACTGATGAATGAAAGATGTAAGAGGACTAAACAATTCTCTTGCAGACAAAATGTAAGTTGAATGATTGGTGAGAGGATGAAAGAAAATGGAGGAATTATGAATTGTATCTAAGCGCTACGCTCCCATGTTGTTACAGTGGGCGTGTATTCAACGTCTACCTTCAAACTTTGACTTGAAGTCGTCCATCTTCAATCTTCAGACGTCAGAGTTTTTCAACTTGATTCAGGTTTCCATCTTCCATCTTTAACGTGATTCATGCTTCAGACTTCAGCCGTCTCCTATCTGGTCAGAACAAAATAGACTCTACAACGTGCGTTACGTCTTGGGGAGGCTTCAGTAATCTTCAGACTACAATCTACCAGGAATCCAATGGTGGTGTCAGACTCACATAACGACCCCCATTGTCATTCTGAGTTCCTGACAATTCAATTGTGCTCTAAGACCATGAAATGTGTAGCAATGTGTTGACGAAAAACCTCTTCAGATATTTTCTCTAAGATGCTGAATCTACGAATCAGGTCACAAAACCAAATTCCCTGTATTAACTCTAATTTCTTCTTCTCTCCAATATGTGATAAATCATAACTCTGGTTAGAGATTGTTCCTCAGGCAGACATTGTAGAATATTGATTATCTAGATTAGAGTGTTGGATGTCGGACGTTTAAATACGGGAACTGTATCCAAACTTATTTTGTATTTTGTGATATAGATTATTTTATAATAAATCTTTTATCTTTTGTTACATCCTTCTTACACTTGTGCATTGATGCTTGTCTGGAGTAGTTATTGGGTGGATGGGGTTTCGGGAGCTATTGTTTAAATGAAAGTTAGTCAATGTTGTGAAGTTAGATTACTCCTTAAGTGAGAAGTTCCACCTGCGAATAAAAGTTATGTACCGGTGGTGTATAAGCTTAAAGTGGTATGTGAGTGGGAAATTCGTGTTAGGAAACGAATCCCAAATTTAATCACTGATAAGCGATTATGTTTATTAATGATAAACTAATTCACACACAATAATGCATAATAGAGATTAACACAGCACGCGTGTCACACTAAGGTTACTTCATTTTGTTACTATTGCTCGTGCTATCATAGTATAATAGAATATGAAATAATATAATATAATATAATATAATATAATATAATATAATATAATATAATATAATATAATATAATATAATATAATATAATATAATATAATATAATATAATATAATATAATATAATATAATATAATATAATATAATATTGTGTACTTTTTTCGGGATATAATCCTATCGCAATAGACGTATGGGATTAAACGCCACCAGAAATACTTATATACTCGTATTTACACTTATTTACATTTATTTCCATTTATTTACACTTATTTACATGTATTTCCATTTATTTACACTTATTTCCATTTATTTCCATTTATTTACACTTATTTACATTTATTTCCATTTATTTACACTTATTTACATTTATTTCCATTTATTTACACTTATTTACATGTATTTCCATTTATTTACACTTATTTCCATTTATTTCCATTTATTTACACTTATTTACATTTATTTCCATTTATTTACACTTATTTAGATTTATTTCCATTTATTTACACTTATTTACATTTATTTCCATTTATTTACACTTATTTAAACTTACGTACACTTATTTATGTATGTAGACTTATTAACAGGTATTTGCACGTAGATACACTTATTTACACTTATGTACACTTATGTATAGTTGTGTATATATATGTACATGTATTTGCACTTATGTACACATATTTGCAATTACGTATACATACGTACTTGTTTACACTTGTGTACACTTATTTCAGTAATTGTAATTTATGTTCACTTATTTACACTTGTTTACACTTGTGTACACTTATTTCAGTAATTGTAATTTATGCGGTGTTGGCGTTTACGTGAACTCCACAATGTAGGCTATATTGACACTTGTTGTAACACCGAATACTGATCTATAATAAGTCAATCAAACAGTGAAAACTGGTTAATAGTAAAATACAATACATACACTGAATACTAGTCATAATTATTATAAGTCTCTCCAAACACTGTAAAATGGTTATAATAATAAGACTGGGCAACAGCAAATTTGCTGTCTAAGATCTTTTGACGGATTTATGAGTTTTATTGTGCTGGATCCAAAATGACATCGGTTTTTTTCAATCAGGTCAAATTTTTTATCTATTTTTGATCAACGTTGGGATGTATTGCGACATTATTATTATTATTATTATGTTTTACAAATAAGGGTATTTTCTATTGATATGATGTAAAATTATTTCTTATTTTTTTACAAAAAAATAATTTGTTTTACATAATTATGAAGAGTTTACATAAGCTATTTTTGGAATAATTGATATAAATGAAATTTTTCTTCTTTAGGTAAAGAAATGGAATCGGCAAGAAGACATTAAAAATAAACCTGGTGTATTTTGCTACATCTGCTGCGAATACACACACACCATTGTTCCTAACAGGGATACAGCAACACGTCTTATAAAGCTTGCATACCATGATTATTTTGGTATAAAACTTCGCGATCAGGATAAAGTTTGGGCGCCACACAAGGTATGCAAGACATGAACCGAGAATCTGTGTCGTTGGACCAAGGGTAAGAAGAATTGTCTAAAGTGATGAAATTCCTTGAGAACTTACCGGCAATAGTGAAGAAGATTTCTCTAGTGTTGAAGAATATGGAGAAGAAGAATTAGTGGTTCTTGATGATGATGTTCCAAATCCTTTTTTGCAAAAGGAGCTAAATGATCTAGTTCATGATTTCACCTTGTCAAAGTCATCTTCTGAATGTTGGCATCCAGATTGAGGGGGAAAAGTCATTTTCACAGTGTTCGCATCACCTTCTACCGCAACAGACACCAAGAGTATCTCAGTTTTTTTCTCTACAGAGAAGGACCTGACGCACGGTACAGATATTGCACAGCTTGGAGTGTCACTGTACAAACCTGAAGATTGGAGATTGTTCATTGAAAGCACACAATGGTAACCAGTTTGCCTCTGTACCTCTTGCTCACTCGATTACACTGAAGGAGAAGTATGAAGCGGTGAAGTACGTACTGCAGAAAAATCGTTATGCTTAGCATGGATGGTTACTTCGTGTTGACCTGAAGATGGTAAACGTTTTGTTGGGACAACAGTCTGGATTCAAAGGTACCCGTGCTTTCTGTGCTAGTGAGTTAGTAGGGACAAAGCACAGCATTACAAGAAGCAGGACTGACCTGTACGGGAAGGATCGGTACCTTGCAAAGCAAAGAACTTCATAAACAACCCTCTGGTGGACAGAGACAAGATACTTTTCCCACCACTGCACATTAAGCTTTGCTTAATCAATCAGTCCACCAAATCTCTGGACACGTATGGTGGCTGTTTCGCTTACTGTGCCATGCTTTTCCAGGGCTGACCATTGAGAAGTTGAAAGCTGGCATTTTTGATGGTCCACAACTCCGTAAGCTAATCAGAGATCAAGAGTTTGAAAACTCAATGAATGAAGTGGAACTGGAAGCGTGGAAGGCTTTTGTTCTGGTCGTGAAAAACTTTCTTGGCAACAATAAGGCCAGTAACTATGCAGAGCTTGTTGTTAATATTTCAATAAACATTGGATGCAACATGAGCATCAAAATGCATTGATTATTCTCAAATATGGATAGGTTTCCTGAAAATCTGGGATCAATGAGCGACGAGCAAGGGGAGAGATTTCATCAGATTGAAAGAGATGGAGACCAGGTATCATGGACGCTGGGATGCAATCATGATGGCTGATTACTGTTGGACTCTAAAGAGATATTCCTAATGCTTAGCATTCTAAAGAGACGGAAGTTCATGCCCTGTATTTTGAAAAACGATATCCTAATAATGAATTTATATGTACTTGCCGTTATCAATGTCTACTGTTCAATGTACACTAATCAACATTTGTAACATTTAATAAATGAATTGTGTTAACAACGAATTTTTTAAAATTTAAATTATTTTTTTAATTTAAAAACCTATTTTGGAAGAGAAATATTAACAAAACTTGTCTAATAATGTTACAAAAATGTAATCGATTTAGCTATAAGATCGGATTTTTTAAAAATTGAATTAGATCGAAAACCTGATTTTAAAACGTCGGATGCCATTTTCAAATTCAGCAGTGCAAACTTGTTCTAAATCAGTTGAAAAATCTTAGACAACTTACATTTTTTTTCACGCAGTGTAATACGACTATCCAATGTCTGAATATTGGTTTATAATAATAAGTCAATCCAAAGTCTGAAAACTGTTTATAATAATAAGTCAATCCAAAGTCTGAAAACTTTTTATAATAATAAGTCAATCCAAAGTCTGAAAACTGTTTATAATAATAAGTAAGTCTTAAAACTGGTTTAATATAATAATAAGACAATCAAAAGTTTGAATACTGCTTATAATAATAAGTCAATCCAAACGTTGAACACTGTTTATAATAATAAGTCAGTACAAACGTTGAACACTGTTTATGATAATAAGTCAATCCCAACGCTGAATACTAGTTCGTAATAATAAATCATTTGAAATAGATCAAGATTCACCGTTTCTCAATATAAATTCTACATTTTAAATTAACATATTTATTGTCAGTTTTAATACGCTTTAAAGGATAATTTTATAAAATGAAACTAATTTTAATAACTAGAAATAGAGAATGCATGCTAGAAACATTGATATTATTGTAGCTTATACATACGACAATGTGATGTAGATGGAGCCTGTAAATTTAGAAAGTTGATGTAAGTGGAGTATGTAGATTTAGAAAGTTGATGTCAGTGGAGTATGTAGATTTAGAAAGTTGATGTAGGTGGAGTATGTAGGTTTAGAAAGTTGATGTGAGTGGAGTATGTAGGTTTAGAAAGTTGATGTATGTGGAGTATGTAGGTTTAGAAAGTTGATGTCAGTGGAGTATGTAGATTTATGAATATGTGTTGTACTAAATATCTTTGTAAAATCGTTTTCCTCCTTTGACCCAATATTGACCAGATAGCCACCGGCAGTCTCGCAAATGGCCTGAAATAATAAGATTTCATAGTTCTACATATCGGTCTGTGCATAAGAAAAGAAATATATTAATGTGCTGACGTGTACAATTTAATATAATTAAATCTATTACTGGGCTGACGTGTACAATTAAAATATAATTAAGCCATTGTAATGATAGTCTTGTGATGACGCATCATGATAAAACATGTACTGATATAATTATAGTGATATTCATTATCTATATGCTTATGAATAGATATTATAAAATTCACCAAGTAGCTTAGAAAATATTTCCTGCAAATCTTCCCTTATAAGATTTTATAGATTGGAAAATATTTCATGCAAGTCTTACCTTATGAAATGTTATTATAAAATCACCAATTAGCTTAGAAAATATTTCATGCAAATCTTACCTTATGATAGGTTATTATAAAAATCATCAATTAGCTTAGAAAATATTTCATGCAAATCTTACCTTATGATAAGTTATTATAAAAATCATCAATTAGCTTAGAATATATTTCATGCAAATCTTACCTTAGCTTCAAACCATTTAAAAGGATCCGCAATTAACATGTAGCAGGAGTTTTGAAACACCACCCACGATTCAGGACATCGAGCAGAGTTTCTGTGCTAGATAAATGAACCAATCGTTTGTTTATTGTTAAAGTGCAACAAAGCACTGCATTTTCATGTCGCACTATTTGGAAGTTCAAAGTATGGTAATTTGTAAACGCTACTCTACTTTTAACATTTGACACTATACATTTCTCCTTCTGCATCCTTAATATATCTGTCAAACTTCAGCCATAAACAATATAAAGTAAGGTGAAGGTGTAATATTTCACACTATGAATTCGTCTTTACTTTATACATTCTTAATATATCTGTCAAAATTCAACCATAAACATTATAAAGTAACATGTGGTTGCAACATTTGACACTATACATTTCTCATTATACATGCTTAATATATCTATCAAACGCCAACCACAAACGTTATAAAGTGGAATATTGTTGTAATATTTAGTTGCTATCTGCATTGGTTCCATCTTTCGGTTTTCAGTTAAAATTACAAGTGGTTGTTGCAATTTCCAGATTTTTAATCGACAAATTCGTTGATGTTATTTGAGCATTCAAATGAAAATTACTCAATAGCACATTATTTTAGGAAAGGAACTATTTTATGAACGTCAATTATTTTTGTTGGGTGTTCACTGTATACGAACAGCTTGATTCACAAAGTGAACATGTTGGTGTGATGGCGTCCATTTCATTGACCTGCTAATTTTGTACTTTCTTATACTCATCTGCTATTGTTTATCTTCAATATTTTCTGATTGAATACGTTAGCATTTACGTTAGATTGGCGAGAGGGGAGGGGGGTCTTAAAATTGATAATTTTCTAAAAATAATATTTCAGATTGGCAAACTCTTAGGTTGATTTTTACTTTTTGGTGAATGACATTAAATATGCTTTGTCAAGTATAAGGTGGTAAAAACTAGAAACCTACCGGTAACGGAGATGATGACGTCATTGAAATGAGGATCAGCAGTGTTGCCGATAGAAGAACTTTCGCCATCTTGAAAATACTCACTAAAGTCAAGAGATTAAAACACACACATGTTTTCATTTTCAAGTTGTGTGACGTAGGTGTTAAAAGATTTAATAGAAATGTTTGAACTAAGTTGACACTAAGTTATCATACATGCATGTCTTACATCGAACATACCTTCCTCCTCCGTTCCAAAGATGTGCCTTACAGTCGCCGGTTTTCCACTTGCATACGCGATACAGCGAAAAGTAAATGCAGGTGAGACTTAACTGTGTAAGTAGACTACTTATGTCACGTGATTAACCTTTAAATAACCGGTGTCTCTTAGTCCTGCCTTCCTCCGAAATGTTCTTCTGACACAGCTCGTTTCAGACCGTCAGTCTGCAAGAGCAAGAAATGACGTCACACGTAGCGTTAAATTGTAATCTAAACGACGATTACATGACGTGCAATTGCTGTATTTGCTTCTTTCTTTCTCAGTTTAGGTCGGATATTTCTGTTTTTGTTTTCAACAGATACACATATATGGAAACTCATGTTCAACAATAATTTTTCTATCGTTTAATGATTTAAATTATATTTATTTTAAATATATTTGTTTATGTGATAATACAGTTAATATTAGTGTACTAAGTAGAGAGCCTTTCATTATGTTAAATACTGTCTTTTGTTATACGTGTTTATAAGGACAACCATAAGAATCGACAGAAAACAAGACAATGGCGTTGATGTGTTAATCGTAAAAGCTTCGCAAAGTTTTGTTCTTTTCTCTGAATAATAAATATGGTTCCAAAATCAATCGTCACGAATTCCGACTCAAATGTCACGAATAAAGATCTAAATACTGAAATTAAAGGACGAGCTGGTTCACGACAAAAATAAAAACATAAATTATTTAGTCAAGTTTTCTTTTACATGACAAAAAATACGCGAGAACTCACATAGTGACCTGTCAGATAGTGGTCATTCAGACTGGATATTCAGATGGAAGTCATTCAGGCAGTGACCGACTTTTTTAGGCAGAGAACCTCAGAATCAGAGGAGGACACTGAGACAAAAGCAGAGAGCACACACTGACAATACTATGAAGAAACCACAGCAATTCACAGACACTAGAACTACAAGAAGCACAACACAGACGACTTTCTACACTCCGCCAATCAGCTCGGCACATGTTCATCGCCTAACAACTCGACACAAACGACAACAGCGCAGGCGTCTCTTCGAGCACAGACTGAAAACAACATGAAGATGCACAAACTAAAAGATGCACAACGCTGACCCAACAGTTGCCATCAATTCACCAATCTACAGACGACAGACGACTTTTACACTTCGCCACATAACACGACACTTCGCCACATAACTCGACAAAAGCGCATCACCTGACAACTCGACACAAACGACAACAGCGCACTCAAATTCTACACTTCGTATAACCGCCACATATGACTTTCTACGCTGGACGAGAACGGATACCGATGGGGGACAAACAATACACCGACTCCTAAACTTCAAACTTCAAACCTTCTAGCCCATACACAGACCACACATCGCCAGACCGTCTCCCTATGGTGACAACATCATAATTCTGCAGACCTCACCCGACGCAACACTACACACAGAGAGAGTGGCAGAAGCCGCGGGCACCAAAACTGGTGAGTCTCTAACCTTGCTGGTCTAGTGCCTTACAGGAATCCACCAAAAACAGAGAATATCGCCAAGATGAAAAGTTTTAACGGAATTCCTGTGAGGTAAAGAAGTTAACGATACTACTTCAACTACTACTCAGTGACCTGCCAAACAATGGTAATTCAAGCATTGGTCAATTTGGAGAGATTTTAGACAGAAAATTATCATTCATATAGTGAGAACTTAAGACAGTGGTCATTCAAACAGATTTGATTATACAGTGATCGATCACACAATTGTAGTCAGATAATGGCCATTCAGATAACTGTGAATTAAATTTATCAGCCAGACTAATATGACCGGACAGATATCAGTCAGACTAGCTGTTATTATACCCATTTTAATGTCAGTCGTTTTATCCATGCCCAATAGACATTTCAAGGGAAGTAAATCTGTATGGTCTTTCAGGAAGGTATTATTAAATTTTAATGTCAAACATTTTATCCTTGCTTGAAAGACATTTGAAGAGAAGTAAATCTGTATGGTCTTTCAGGAAGCTATTATTAAATTTTAATGTCAAAAATTGTATCCCTGCTTGATAGACATTTGAAGGGAAATAAATGTGCATGGTCTTTCATAAAACTATTATTCCATTTTAATGTCAAAACGTTTTCCTTCCTTGATAGACATTTCAAGGGAAGCAAATCTGTATGCTCTAAGAGAAAGTTATTATTATCATTTTATGCATTCCTAAAATCCATCTAATTATCCCATGATTCTGTTCTGTAAGTGGTCAAATGTGGTCAGACAGTAATTAGTGACAATGGGAGTGATCATTCAGACTTCTGTAGTCAGACAGCTGTGGTCAATCAGTGACTAGTCATATTTTTGTATTCACTCTTTTGATATAAGATATTTATCAGTCAAAAGCTGTTGTCAGACAATAATCAAACTGCTGTTGTCCGACAGCGGTCATTCAGACAACTGTGAGAAGTATCCATCCTAGTGGCCCGAAATTGTGATGATTCACTGTACCCTCTTTGTATATGTTGACAAGTGGTTCCGACTCAACTGTGGAACTTTCTAGAAAAAGAAGTGCTAGAAGTTTGTTGCTGTGAATGTGTACTCAAGAAGCTAATATTGCAAACGTGTGCCTAGATTAATCTTGAGGAATCTACAATTGTCTGAGAAGAGAATTCATGAACTTGTTAACTTTCTTCAGGAGACACTAAGGGCGAAATTCATTTTCATTAGATCGTGAGGAATTGTAAATGATGAAAATGTATTTGATTGTTGTTTTATTTTCTTGTTTTCTTTTAAATAAATATTTAATTAATTTTTCGCCTGACCTACGTCATTTCTTATCATCCTTTCATGTAAAATTCAATAATAGTAGTCATTGTGCCTGTCTTTGTCCACGTCTAGTATATATGTAAGGAATTCCTTTCAATGGTGGTGGTGGTGGTGGTGGTGGTGTTGGGCTATAACGAGCTGCCCGAGTGGTTAACCTCAATTTATGTGTTGTTCATATTTCTCCACCAATTAACGGGCAACCAACAAAATTATCTGACTGACTTATGTTCCCTCTTAGGACAATATTGTCCGTCTGAGACAGTTTTATTCATTGATCTCAGAGAAGTAACATTGATCTGTCAGTGCAGATTGCCATATGGATGTCTGTATATATAACATTATTTCTAGTTAAGCCCTTTTACTCATATTAATTGAAACATCTCTGGAGTAGTCAGTGGTTGATGGTGGCGTGACGAGTTAATGATTGGATGAATGCTAGTAACTTGGTGAAATATATTACTCATTAAGTAAGAAATTTCACTTGCTGATAATTATATTTCGATAGTACATTTATTTACATAGGTGTATGGATGTAAAATTCATGTGCGAAAACAAATCCTAAAATACAATTTAACCTCTGATAAGTGATTATGTATTATTAAATGATATATGTTTCATAATAATAATCATAACAGAGACAGGACGTTCTATAGCGCCACACGTAATTTTATTGTGTTACTTAAATATGTCTTAAACTAAGAGTGACTTATCCAGCTGTCAACCGATCGTAATTTTATTGTGTTGCTTAAATATGTCTTAAACTAAGATTGACTTATCCAGCTGGAAAACGATCGTAATTTTATTGTGTTACTTAAACATTTATCTTACTCTCACTAAGAGTGACATGTCCAGGAGTAACTGACCAGCAATCTCCTCTTGACCTTCATAAACATGTTACTTCGAGGCCATAATTCTTGTTTCGTTGAACAATCAATCGGGCAACTTGGTGAAATGTGATTCACAAATATACGTTTGTGATATTGTTCATCAGATATCAGTGTTTTATGCTGATTTGAAATCCATCTCTGAAAATAATCTCAGTACATTACTTTGTGGAGTATATTAAGGGAAGTAGATTGTATTTGAAAACTCTACTTCTAGAATGAGTTTTAAACAGTAAATCAATTGACAACCTGTTCACAATTTGAGCTTTAAACCACTCCACAACCAATTTGCCAATCTTTCATCCAGTACAAAAAAATATTCAAATCAATTGCCAAATCTTTCAGTCAAGCGTTAATAAGTATAAAACAATTAGGGGTCTATTTATTTATTTCTTCTTTTGTCTGTTTAATTGTTATCTTTACATAAGCATTTGAATTAACAAATAAAATATCACAGAAGTGATGGGTTTTTTTTAAAGTTTAATAACCCCTCACGCATGCAGGTTAATTTTAATGCTTTCTATCCCAATGATGTTTCTAGTTCTACACAACGTATTTCCATTTATTAATTATGCAGAAAAATATTTGATGTAAACAGCAATATAACCTGGACCAATGGTAACTCTGAAACAGCGTAATAAAGTCTTATTTGAATAATTCTTACAGTATTGTGTAATCTGGGTTGAAATATCCTGAGCCTGTATTTCCACTTGACAACATCGGGATAGAAAAGGTTAAATGAGATATAAACGTAGCTAAAAAGAGGTCACAAGATTTGTTTCATTTCACTTCAGACCTGCATCGTTGCCAAAGATTTCCAGAACTTGTGTTTCTTTCCGCCCGTTTCGTAAACTGTTACTAGTCAAACTGTGAAATGAAACGACACAGACATTTTTAGAAATAGATAAATGTTTAATTCCATAAAAAAGTTGATAAACTATGTACACAACATACAGAAACATACATTACTAGACTACAAACTATGTACACAACATACAGAAACATACATTACAAGACTGCAAACTATATTCTCAACATACAGAAACATGTATTACTAGTCTACAAAGTATGTACACAAATTACAGAAACATACATTACTAGCTACTAAGACATCTGGTAAAATAGAACATTTTTGTAACACTACACGGAAACATACATTACTAGACTACAAAGACAATTGTAAAATAGCACATTTTTGTAACACTACAGGGAAACATACATTACTAGACAAATACAAAGACAAAGGGTAAAATAGCAGTTTTGTAACAATGTATGGAAATAGGTAGTGTTACAAAACAAAGAAAAATGTTAAAATACAACATTTTTGCAATAATATAGAAAGTAATATTACTATTATTGTAAATCCATTTCATTATATTGAATAGTCTGACAGTATAATGAGCAGACTTTCTATTAACTAATGTAGTAGATATTGAATATTGTAAAATCCATTTCATTATATTGAATAGATAGACATTATAATATGCAGACTTTCTATTAACTAATGTGGTTGATATTGAATATTGTAAAATCCATTTCATTATTGTCACGAGGAAGAGACCTAGTACCAAAATCTCAAAGTCAAAATTCACGAAAGAATTGCAAAAATTTGAAAAAAACACGCCGTGTAATGATATGTCACAACACATCGATGACGAATCCTTAGTAATGAGATCTTAGGAACTTCTGAGTAATGCATCTTGTGAATCCTGGGTAATGAGATAAAAGGAAATCCTGAGCAATGAGCTATAAGGAAAGTCAGAGTGGTATGATCTTAAAAACGCCTGAGTAGTGATATCTTATGAAATCCTGTGTAACAGCTTCTTATGAGATCCCGAGGAGTGAGATTTTAGGATCTTCTGAGTAATGGCTCGTGAAATCCTTACTAATGGCTTCTTATGAAATTCTGAGTAATTAGATTGTATGAAATCTCGAGATCTTAAGAAATCCTGTGTAATGCTGTCTAAGGAAATCTTGAGTAATGAGATCTTAAGAAATCTCAATTAATGTTATTTCAGGAACTCCTAGTCGTGAAGTATTATGAGTTTATAAGTGATAGGATCTCAGGAACTATGGAGAAATGAGATCTTAGGAACTCCTGAGTAATGAGATCTTAGGATCTCCTGAGGAATGAGAAATTAATAACTTATGAGTAATATGCCCATATGACACAGCGAATATCTAATATACTGCTGCTCAGACTGTCAGACTAAAAACCCAATAAGTAGGATACAATAGAATGTCAGACCAATAACCTCAATGAGTAGTGAGCCAGAAGAATGTCAGACAGATAAGCTTAATGAGCAGTGAGTCAGTTGAATGTCAGACGGATAAATATAATCTTATTTAATATCAATGAGTAATGAGGTCATAGTATTGTGACGTAATACTAATGAGTAGTGAGGTCATAGAACGTCTGATTGGTATTCTGAATGACTAATGAGGTGGCACATTAGAAATTTAATTGATAATATAATTAACTTATCTAAACTTCTATCCCATCACGCTAAAGTTATTATACTTTAAAGAGAAGATAATAAAAGGTAATGGGAATTATGGCAGACAAAAAAAATTATCAACGTCTTCGCATGTGAACACAAGGTGGTATATATGCATGTCCACTTTTACGGAAAATAAACTCACCGGTTTCTCGCAGATTGCAGCAAAACCGTACATGCAATTTTCATCATTCCAGTAATAATAATAATAATAATCCGCCATTACACAACGTTCATATCCTCCATAGTTGGGCAGTGGAGGTGCCCAGTTCGTGAAGATTGGTTTTTGCTGTGAATTAGACCACACAAAGTTTCCCTCCTACTCCACATCATTCAAACCTATCCACACTGTCCTTCCTGCACACGTTAATATTTTGCTAATTTTGAGTCATGATCATAAAAAATATAATTAGCACATTGAAGTTTCTTAGTAAAATTTATTATTTATATACATTTCTATAAACTATGTATATTATCAAAACACTAGTGAAAATTAACATAAAGAATTAGTAAACATTACTATAAATTATGCGTATTATCAAAACATTAGTGAAAATGAAAATAATAATGAACCTAACAAAGAACGCGATCACAACAGATAAACTATTACAACTATGATTAGTTCAATTTTGTTACTATGGTTTCTTAAATTTTGTTACAATGGTTACATCAATTTTGTTACTATGGTTACTTCAATTTTGTTACTATGTGTGTCGGGAAAAATCGCTCTTGTTAAATCAAATCCTAAACATTAATAGGTATTTAATTTTTCACGCTGAACTAATGGAGTAGGGGGGTGGTCATTTACGTTGGGTGGTTAGAGCTCAGCGCTTTGATTGACAGTGGTCAGTGATAGCCTTAGAAAGTTGATGTAAGTGGAGTTTGTATAGTTAGAAATAGTTGTTGTACCAAATTGGTGTAGAATTTTTTCTTCCTGCTTAGATCCAATATTGACCAGATAGCCACCGGCAGTCTCGCAAAGGGCCTGAAATAATAATATTTCATAGTTCTACATATCGGTCTGTGCATAAGAAAAGAAATCTTTTACTGTGCTGACGTGTACAATTAAAATATAATTAAATCTATTACTGTGCTGACGTGTACAATTAAAATATAATTAAATCTATTACTGTGATGACGTGTACAATTAAAATATAATTAAATCTATTACTGTGCTGACGTGTACAATTAAAATATAATTAAACGATTGTAATGGTAGTCTTGTGATGACGCATCATGATAAAACATGTACTGATAGAATTATAGTGATATTCATTAGCTATATGCTTATGATAGGATATTATAATCACCAATTAGCTTAGTAAATATTTCATGCATATCTTACCTTATGATAAGATATTATAAAAATCACCAAGTAGCTTAGAATATATTTCATGCAAACCTTACCTTAGCTTCAAACCATGTAAAAGAACCCGCCATTAACCTGTAGCAGGAGTTTTCAAACACCACCCACGATTCAGGACATCGAGCAGCGTTTCTGGGCTAGATAAATGAACCAATCGCTTGTGTATTGTTAAAGTGCAACAAAGCACTGCATTTTGATGTCGCACTATTTGGAAGTTCAAAGTATGGTAATTTGTAAACGCTACTCTACTTTTAACATTTGACACTATACGCTTCTCTTTATGCATCCTTAATATATCTGACAAACTTCAGCCATAAACATTATAAAGTAAAGTGTGGATGTAATATTTGACACTATAAATTTATCATAATGTATGCTTAATATATCTGTCAAAATTCAACCATCAACATTATAAAGTAACATGTCAGTGCAACATTTGACAATATACATTTCTATTTATGAATGCTTAATATATCTATCATTCGTCAACCATAAACATTATAAAGTAGAATGTAGGTGTAATATTTATTCGCTATCTGCATTGGTTCCACTTTTCGGTTTTCAGTTAAAATTAAAAGTGGTTGCTGCAATTTCCAGATTTTCAATATCGACAAATTCTTTGATGATATTTGAGCATTCAAATGAAAATTACTCAATAGCACATTTAGGAAAGGAAATATTTTCTGAATGTCAATTATTTTTGTTGGATGTTCAATGTATACGAACAGATTGATTAACAGTGAACGTGCTGATGTGATGGCGTCCATTTCATTGACCTGCTAATTTTGTACTTTCTTATACTCATCTGGTATTGTTTTTCTTCAATATTTTCTGATTGAATACTTTAGCATTTACGTATATTTGACGAGAGGGAAGTTAAAATTGATAATTTCATATAAGTAATATTTCAGATTGGCAAACTCGTAGGGTGATTTTTACTTTTTGGTGAATGACATATTAAATATGCTTTGTCAAGTATAATGTGGTAAAAACTAGAAACCTACCTTTAACGGAGATGATGACGTCAATGAAATGAGGATCAGCAGTGTTGCCGATAGAACTACTTTCGCCATCTTGAAAATACTCAGTAAAAGTCAAGAGATTAAAACACACAGATATATATTTTCATTTAAATTATAAATTCATGTATAATACTATGCACTTGTCGTTGATAGGTTTTAAGGGATTCTCATTCTTTTATCACATATTGCTAATGACACACTGTCATGATATGTGGTTAAACTGTCAACTATTACTAATTGTAAGGCTGAGCAGATATCTCATGTGGCTAACCTGCCATATATTACTAATGAAAGGCTGAGCAGATATTTCATGTGGTTAAACTGTCAAATATTACTAATGAAAAGCTGAGCAGATATCTCATGTGGCTAACCTGCCATATATTACTAATGAAAGGCTGAGCAGATATTTCATGTGGTTAAACTGTCAAATATTACTAATGAAAAGCTGACCAGGTATCTCATGTCGTTAAACTGCCAAACATTGGTAATGAGAGGGTGACCTGATATCTCATATGGTTAAACTGATAAATATTGCTAATAAAAGACTGACCTGTTATCTCATGTGGTCAAACTATCAAATATTAAAATGTTTGAACTAAGTCGTGTGACATAGGCGTTACAAGATCTAATAGAAATGTTTGAACTAAGTTGACACTGTTCTAAGTTATAATACATGCATGTTTTACATCCAACATTCCTTACCTCCTCCGTTCCAAAGATTTGCCTTACAGTCGGCGGTTATCCACTTGCATACGCGACACAGCGAAAAATAAATGTAGGTGAGACTTACCTGTGTAAGTAGACTACTGATGTCACGTGATTAACCTTTAAAGAAACGGTGTCTCAAAGCCTTGCAGTCCTCCGAAATGTTCTTCTCACACAGCTCTTTCAGTTTCAGACCGTCAGTATGCAAGTGCAAGAAATGACGTCACACAAAGCGTTAAGTTGTAATCTAAACGATTACATGACGTGCAATTTCTGTATTTGCTTCTTTCTTTCTCAGTTTAGGATGGATGTTTCTGTTTTTGTTTTCACATGTTTGTTACATATGCATGGAAGCACATTTTCAACAGTCATTTTTCTATCGTTTAATTCATTCAGACAGATTTGATTATCCAGTGATCAATCACACATTTGTAGTCAGATAATGTCTCTTCAGATAACTGTAAATTAAATTTATCAGTCAGACTAATATGACAGGACAGACAACAGTCAGACTAGCTATTATACCCATTAAGCCAATCGTTTTATCCATGCCCTATAGATATTTCAAGGGAAGTAAATATGTATGGTCTTTCAGGAAACTATTATTCCATTTTAATGGCATGTATATTTTGGATAGATTCATGTGATATGCATATGTTAGATTAACTATATATTATTGAATGTGCGACTCTTTTAAAGAACAAATGGATTTACAAGTGGTGTATCGAGTAAATTATGTATAAGGGCTAACAATTCTCTTGCAGATACGTAAGTTGAGTGACAGGAGACAGAGAGTGTAGAAAATTATATAGAATGAGTTGAAGCATCACACTTGAATATTTCTAGGCATGCCTTCTTTTCTTGTTCTTCAGGATCCTCAGTGACTGCTTCCTCGTCTTCAGTGATGTCCTATGATCAATGTACGTGTCAACTTAGTAGGCTAATATCTACCGGGAAAACCCGGAACAGTGGTGAGAGCAGATATGCCGACACATCGTCGCTTCTAATGCCAGCTGAATTCAAGAGAGCTGGTGTAAGTCTGCATTTATAAGTTGAAAATGAACCCTGATGCGCTATCGACTTTTTGAACCGTCCATGTGATGTAAAGCAGTGCTCTTCCTTTGATGCAACAATTGAAGGCCCAACAGAACAGGTCATGTGATGTAAAGCAGTGCTCTTCCATTGATGCAACAATTGAAGGCCCAACAGAACAGGTCATGTGATGCAAACAGTGCTCTTCCATTGATGCAACAATTGAAGGCCCAACAGAACAGGTCATGTGATGCAAACAGCGCTCTTCCATTGATGCAACAATTGAAAACCCAACAGAACAGGTCATGTGATGTAAAGCAGTGCTCTTCCATTGATGCAACAATTAAAGGCCCAACAGAACAGGTCATGTGATGCAAACAGTGCACTTCCTATGATGCAACAATTGAATGACTGAGCACATGATCTGTTCTGTTGGGCTTTCTATTGTTGCATCATAGGAAGAGCACTGTTTACATCACATGACCTGTTCTGTTGAGGAGATATCTCTCTTTTCCAGCTCTATGAAAAGAACTCTAAACCTTAAATACAGATTGTTCGCTCACTGTAGCCATTGTTAATATTGATTGTATAAGAGATAGAACATTTATTCAGTTATGGTTATTTTTATAATAAAACATTATTTCTAGTTAAATCATTCTTACGCATGTTAATTGAAACATGTCAGGAGTAGTCAGTGGTGGATGGTGGCATGACGAATTAGTGAATGGATGAAGAATATTAAGTTGTGAAATACATTAATCATTAAGTAAGAAGTTTCACTTACTAGCAGATAATTATATTTCGATAGTACATTTATTTACAGAGGTGAATGGATGTGAAATTCAGGTGAGAAAACAAATCCTAAAATAAAATTTAACCTCTGATAAGTGATTATGTCTTATTAAATGATATATGTTCATAATAATAATCATAACAGAGCAGGACGTTTTATAGCGCCACACGTAATTTTATTGTGTTGCTTAAATGTGTCTTAAACTAAGAGTGACTTATCCAGTTGTCAAACAATCGTAGTGTTATTGTATTACTTAAACATTTATCTTACTCACACTAAGAGTGACATGTCCAGTTGTGTTACTTAAACATTTATCTTACTCACACTAAGAGTGACATGTCCAGTTGTGTTACTTAAACATTTATCTTACTCACACTAAGACTGACATGTCCAATTGTGTTACTTAAACATTTATCTTACTCACACTAAGACTGACATGTCCAGTTGTGTTACTTAAACATTTATCTTACTCACACTAAGACTGACATGTCCAGTTGTGTTACTTAAACATTTATGTTACTCACACTAAGAGTAACATGTTCAGGAGTGACTGACCAGCAATCACCTATTCACCTTCATGAACATGTTGCTTCGAGGCCATAACGCTTGTTTCGTTGAACAATCAACCGGGCAATTTGTGAAATGTGATTCACAAAAGTCGTTTGTGATATTGTCCACCAGATATCAGTGTTTTATGCTGATTTGAAATCCATCTCTGAAAATAATCTCAGTACCTCACAATGTGGAGTATGTAAAGGGAGGTAGAATGTATTTGAAAAACTCTACTTCTAAAATGAGATTTAATCAAGAACCAATTGACAACCTATTCACAAATTGAGCTTTAAACCACTCCACAACCAATTTCCCAATCTTTCATCCAACACAACAAATAATCAAATCAATTGCCAAATCAGTCAAGCGTTAATATATAAAAAGCAATTAGGGGTCTATTTATTTATTTCTTCTTTTGTCTGTTTAATTGTTATCTTTACATAAGCATTTGAATTAATAAACAACATATCACAGAAGTGATGCTGATTTAAGTTTAATAACCCCTCACGCATGCAGGTTAATTTTAATGCTTTCTATCCCATTGATGTTTCTAGTTGTACACAACGTATTTCCATTTATTAATTATGCAGAAAATATTTGATGTAAACAGCAGTATAACATGATCCAATGATACTTATGAAACAGCGTCATAAAAGTCTTATTTGAATAATTCTTACAGCATTGTGTACTCTGGGATGAAATATCCAGAGCCTGTATTTCCACTTGACAACATCGGGATAGAAAATGCTAAATGAGATATAAATGTCGCTAAGAAACAGACGTCAAAAGAATGTTTTTAATTTAACTTCAGACCTGCATCGTTTGCCAACGATTTCCAGAACTTTTGTTTCTTTCCGCCCGTTTCGTTAATACCGTTACTAGTCAATCTGAGAAATGAAACGACACAGACATTTCTAGAAATAAATGAATATTTATTTCCATAGAAATAAACAGTTGACAAACTATGTACACAACATACAGAAACATACAATACAAGACTACAAACTAAGTTTTCAACATAAAGAAACATGTATTAGTAGACTACAAACTATGTACACAACATACAGAAACATACATTACAAGACTACAAAGACAACTGGAAAATAGCACATTGTTGTAACACTACACGGAAATATATATTACTAGACTACAAATGTAACTGGTAAAATAAAACATTTTTGTAACACTACACGGAAACATAAATTACTAAAATACAAAGGCAACTGGTAAAATAGCAAATTTGTAAAAAATGTATGGAAATATATAGTGTTACAAAACAAAGACAAATGGTAAAATAGCACATTTTTGTAATACTACATGAAGAAATATTACTAGAATACAAAGAACTAATGTAGTAGATATTGGATATTATAAAATCCATTTCATTATTTTGAATAGACAGACAGTATAATGTCCAGACTTTCTATTAACTAATGTAGTCGATATTGAATATTGTAAAATCCATTTCATTATATTGAATAGACAGAGAGTATAATGAGCAGACTTTCTATTAACTAATGTAGTAGATATTGAAAATTTTAAAATCCATGCCATTATATTGAATAGACCGACAGTATAATGAGCAGATTTTCTATTAACTAATGTGGTTGATATTGAATATTGTAAAATCCATTTCATTATTGTCACGAGGAAGAGACTTAGTACCAAAATCTCAAAGTCAGAAAACACGAAAGAATTGCAAAAATTTGAAATAACGCGCCGTGTAATGATATGTCACAACACACGTTTCGATGACGAATCTTAGGATTTCCCTAGTAATGAGATCTTAGGAAATTCTGAGTAATGCATCTTGTGAAATCCCGGGTAATGAGATATTAGGAAATCCTGAGTAGTGAGATCTAAGGAAAGTCAGAGTGGTAAAATCTTAAGAACTTCTGAGTACTGACATCTTATGAAATCCTGTGTAATAGCTACTTATGTGATCCCGAGGAATGAGATTTTAGGATCTTCTGAGTAATGGCTCGTGAAATCCTGACTAATGGCTTCTTATGAAATCCCGAGTAATTAGATCGTAGGAAATCTCGAGTAATGAGATCTTAAGAAATCATATGTAATGCTGTCTAAGGAAATCCTGAGTAATGAGATCTTAGGAAATATCGATTAATGTTATTTCAGAAACTCCTGGGTCGTGAAATATTAGGAGTTTCTCAGTGATAGCATATTCGTAACTATGGAGCAATGAGATCTTTGGAACTCTAGCGTAATGAGATCTTAGGATCTACCGACTAATGAGAAATTAATAAATCCTGATTAATGTGCCCATATGACACATAGCGAATATCTAACATCTTTGTCAGGAATGCTTGCAGAAGGTAAATTCAGCTGCTCAATAGTGTCAGATTCATGCTTACATTTTCCATGTTGTCACGGAGTCAAGACCATGGGCTATGAATTAATGAGTGGTGAGAATGGTCGTTATTTTCTTTTATTTTAATGATTTGTCAGTGGGGACTAACTATTTTCTATAAACCTAAAGAATCTTTCAAAATTTTGTAATATTTCTGTTTAATATGTACTGTTATGATAAACTTAAATCTCCAAAGTTTGTTAGAATTTGTGTATGTTATATTTTGTAGACCCCTTAACAAATCATTAAGCGTTTTGACATATGCATTTATTAGGCCTAGATATGTTTGTATATATACTTCAATATTTCTTTAAATGTTTTACAGTATGTGACAGAGTAAAGTTGTCACTCCCTATTTTTTAATTTGTTATATAGGTTGCTATATTGTCAGAGTGACCGGACCTTGAGCTCTCCTTATAGTTTTATTTTTGAAGTGTCTGAGTGTGACAGACTTCTGACCGAATTCTGTGTCACGAACTCCTGATCCACATCCGAAACTCGAATATGATATTCGAATTGAATTCCTTTGTTTGAACCCTACCGTCATGCACCAGCATGAGAAAAAAACAATAGTGAGTTCATCCCTTGTTATGTAATTTTAGACAGCAGTCGAGAAAGTTCTAGTCACGTGATACATTCATGCACTACAATAAATACTCTTGATGCGGTAATATTCTTTACTCATAATGCAAACCGGTCGACACACACCTCTCGAGCATCTTAGTCGCCGAAATCTTGCTGAGTCGGAAAGGAACATAGGAACATAGGTGTGACGAGTGTGACAAATTCTGTGTCATGGCCTCGTGACCCAATTGCTCGTTTTCAAAATTAAAATTTTGAAGGGACCTTTGTTGAAATTCACCCGTGATACATCAGTATCGAGAAGCTTCTAGCAAGGTCAGATTGTTGCATAACTTTAGGCCATTGTCCAGCACCTTCGAGATCAACAACATACCACGTGAGCGGTCACGTGATGCGTTCAATGCAGTTTTATAAAATATGAACATGCGCGCAAAATCCGTACTCGCACCCCAGGATCGGTCGACGCCACAAGTCAGCTAAATTAGCTCCGTCCGCCGCATTCCGAGTCGTATGGGAGAGTCGAAGAAAGAACCCGCTAGAGCAGTAAATCTACTTTTAAGAGGTAACAATAACACGTCTACTTCTTACAATATCTATTGCATTTGTTGATTGTATTTTGTAATTGAATTGATGTATGTATTTTGTGCAGCTTATCGCTATTTTTGCCAAAGCACTTGTTTCGATGTAAAAGGACAAATCTAAAAGTTATTGTATATAAATTATTGTAACTCTTTCTTATCTCTAATTTATATAAATCTTAAATTCCCTAGTGCCACCAGAATGTCTGTGCACATGGTGAATTCTTCTTTGTAATTCAAATTGTTCTTGCATATAATTTTTCGTGTAAAATTGTAAAACATTCATGCTTCATTTTGAATTAATCCTTTGTGTGAATTCCAATTTTTAATGCTGTAAATATTTGGGAATTCATGCTTTCGTGTAATGTTATATGTAACACACACGTGAACCACAATGTATATTTAAATATAACCATATTTGAATTGTAAACGACACGATAGTCAAAGATTCTAAATTCAGAACCTTTAAACAAAGAAACATGTGCTTGGGTTTTGCGAATATAGACGCAAATAGTTACAGAGCCCAAATCCTTTGTTTCAGCCGGGTTCTTATGTTATTCCTCTCTACCTTCGTACTTCTTGAGTCGTACGCCGACTCGGGTATCTTCATGATTGTACTCGCCTTAGTTTAGATCTGAAGCTGTGTCTTCGTAATTGATTGTATTTGTTAAATATTACTATTATTAAATTCTTTATTTGTTAATACCTCTTTTGTATTGATTTTTATGCATATAGACCTAATTCGTGGTTTGGATGGGTGATCGACTGAGCTAAATAAACCTTTTGAATGCATAAAGATTTAAGAGAGTGTTAACGGTTTCCAAACCGGCTATTGTACACAAGTTGTCTGTTCGTGAATCTGTTTGTCTGTACTACAAAGGCGCATTTTCATATGAGACGAAAGATAATTTGAGCAACCAGTCTGTTTAGGGAAAGGGGAGAAATTAATTTATCTAATTAAATTAAAGTTTCTGTTAAATTCCTAAGCAGGGTCTTTAAATAAATACTGGACATGGGACATGTAACACTGAGATGAAGTAAATAGTCTAAGGCAAGAATATACTATATTTGCTGGCCTAGTGAAAACTGAGTGAGCAGTTTTCTATTATCCAGTGATTATGATTTATTTAGCCAAGGAGTTTACGAGCAGTAGAAAATTCTGCTTTTTATTCACTTTTGTATTTGAAGACAAAGGGAGATAGAATGCCAGACTGAAAATCTCAATGAGTAGGATACTCATTGGCTTCAGACTAATAACCTCAACTGAGCCAGTAGAATATCTAAGTAATAATCTCAATGAGCAGTGAGCCAGTAGAATGTATGACTGATAATCTTAATGAGTAGTGAGGTTGTAGAATGTGTGACGTAATATCAATGAGTAGTGAGGTCATAGAATGTGTGACGTAATACTAATGAGTAGTGAGGTCATAGAACGTCTAATTGGTGTTCTGAATGATTAATGAGGTGGCACATTAGAAATTTAATTAATAATATAATTAACTTATCTAAACTTCTATCCAATCACGCCACAGTTATTATACTTTATAGAGACGATAATAAAAGGTAATGGGAATTATGGCAGACAAAAAAATATTATCAACGTCTTCACATGTGAACACAAGGTGGTGGATGTGCATGTCCACTGTTACGGAAAATACACTCACCGGTTTCTCGCAGATTGCAGAAAAACGGTTCATACAATAGTCATCATTCCAGAGATCATAATAATAAATATCCGCCGTTACACAATGTTCTTTTCCTTGATAGTTGTTCGGCTCGCCAGAATCCCAGTGTGTGTATGTAGGTTTTTGCTGTGAATTAACCCACACAAAGCTTCCCTCCTGCTCCACGTCACTCAAACCTATCCACACTTTCTTTTCTGCACACGTTAGTATTTTGCTAATTTTGAGTCATGATCATAAAAAATATAATTAGCACATTGAAGTTTCTTAGTAAAATTTATTATTTATAAACATTTCTATAAACTATGTATATTATCAAAACACTAGTGAAAATTACATAACAAGGAATTATTAAACATTATTATAAATTATGCCTATTGTCAAAACATTAGTGAAAATGAAAATAATAATGAACCTGACAAGTAAAACGAAGATAACAGATGAACTATTACAAATATGATTAGTTCAATTTTGTTATTATGGTTACTTCAATTTTGTTACATTGGTTATATCAATTTTGTTACTATAGTCACATCAATTTTGTTACTATGGTTACTTCAATTTTGTTACAATGGTTACATCAATTTTGTTACTATGGTTACTTCAATTTTGTTACTATGTGTGAGGTTAAATATCGCTCTTGTTAAACTAAATCCTAAACATTAATAGGTATTTAATTTTTCACGCTGTACTTATGGAGTAGGGGGGGGGGTCATTTACGTTGGGTGGTTAGAGCTCAGCGCTTTGACTGACAGCGGACAGTGATAGCCTTTCCGGTCAGTCCGTTTAAATGCAATCGAGAGTGGTGACAGCCAGACAGCTGAGAGGGATGAGTGCCTAGCGGTTTTCTTTGTAGTAATGGAAGTGCCTGGGCGGAAACATTTAAGATACCGCACAGATGCAGACGGGAGTAAAAATGGTGTAGTTTTGTGGTTCTGGACCACTGAGGCGTGAGTTGATAAATACTCAATCAAGACTTGTTTCAAACACTTGTGGCAAAATATTCTCAAGTCCAGTTCTGAAAGCAATCATTAGCAATGGCAAGACATTTGATCGCTAATGTATGAATGGACATGCCTTTCGATTGATGTATTTTAGATTATTCTATTTGATTCATTAATATGTATAGTTCATGCTAGAAAATGAAGTACTGGTGAATGCAGGATGTAAGAGGACTATACAATTCTCTTGCAGACAAAATGTAAGTTGAATGATTGGTGAGAGGATGAAAGAAAATGGAGGAATTATGAATTGTATATAAGCGCTACGCTCCCATGTTGTTACAGTGGGTGTGTATTCAACTTCTACCTTCAAACTTTGACTTGAAGTCGTCCATCTTCAATCTTCAGACGTCAGAGTTTTTCAACTTGATTGAAGTTTCCATCTTCCATCTTTAACGTGATTCATGCTTCAGGCTTCAGCCGTCTCCTATCCTGTCAGAACAACATAGACTCTACAACGTGCGTTACGTCTTGGGGAGGCTTCAGTAATCTTCAGACTACAATCTACCAGGAATCCAATGGTGGTGTGAGACTCACAAAACGACTCCCATTGTCATTCTGAGTCCTGACAATTCCATTGTGCTCAAAGACCATGAAATGTGTACCAATGGACATCGGCTGTGTTGACGATAATCCTCTTCAGATATTTTCTCTAAGATGCTGAATCTACGAATCAGGTCACGAAAACAAATTCACTGTATTAAGTCTAATTTCTTCTTCTCTCCAATATGTGATTAATCGTAACTCTGGTTAGAGATTGTTCTTCAGGCAGACATTATAGAATATTGATTTTCTAGATTAGAGTATTGGATATGGGACGTTTAAATACGGGAACTGTTTCCAAACTTATTTTATATTTTCTTATAATAAATCTTTTATCTTTTGTTACATCCTTCTTACACGTGCGCATTGATGCATGTCTGGAGTAGTTATTGGGTGGATGGAGTTTCGGGAGCTTATTGTTTAAATGAAAGTTAGTCAATGTTGTGAAGTTAGATTACTCCTTAAGTGAGAAGTCCCACCTGCGAATAGAAGGTATGTACCGGTGGTGTATAAGATTAAGGTGGTATGTGAGTGGGAAATTCGTGTTAGGAAACGAATCCCAAATTTAATCACTGATAAGCGATTATGTTTATTAATGATAAACTAATTCACACACAATAATGCATAATAGAGATTAACACACCACGCGCGTCACACTATGGTTACTTCAATTTTGTTACTATTGCTAGTGCTATCATAGTATAATAGAATATGAAATAATATAATATAATGTAATATAACATAACATAACATAATGTAATATAATATAATATAATGTAATGTAATGTAACGTAATATAATATAATATAATGTAACATAACGTAACGTAACGTAATATAATATAATATAATGTAAAGTAACGTAACGTAACGTAATGTAATTTAATATAATATAACGTAATGTAATCTAATGTAATATAATATAACATAACGTAACATAACGTAACGTAACGTAATATAATATAATATAATATAATATAACATAACATAATATAATATAATATAATATAATATAATATAATATAATATAATATAATATAATATAATATAATATAATATAATATAATATAATATAATATAATATAATATAATATAATATAATATAATATAATATAATATAATATAATATAATATAATATAATATAATATAATATAATATAATATAATATAATATAATATAATATAATATAATATAATATAATATTTTGTACTTTTTTCGAGATATAATCCTGTCGAAATAGACGTACGGGATTAAACGCCACCAGAAGTACTTATATACTCGTATTTACACTTATTTACATTTATTTCCATTTATTTACACTTATTTACACTTATGTACACTTATTTACATGTATGTATGTAGACGTATTTACACGTATTTACACTTATGTACACGTATTTACACGTATGTACACTTATTTACACTTGTGCACACTTGTTTACACGTATGTACACTTATTTACATTTTTGTATATATGTATGTACATTTATTTACACTTATGTACACATATTTGTTATGTACTTGTTTACACTTGTGTACATCTATTTTGATCAACGTTTGATGTATTGCGACATTATTATTATTATTATTTTTTACAAATAATGGTATTTTCTATTAATATGATGTAAAATTATTTCTTGTTTTTTTGCCCAAAAAAAAAATTATTTTACATAATTGTGAAGCGGTTACATAAGCTATTTTTTGAACAATTGATATAAATGAAAATTTTCTGCTTTAGTTAAAGAAATGGAATCGGCAAGAAGACATTAAAAATAAACCTGATGTATTTTGCTACATCTGCTGCTAATACACCATTGTTCCTAACAGGAATACAGCAACACGTCTTATAAAGCTTGCATACCATGATTATTTTGGTTTAAAACTTGGTGATCAGGATAAAGTTTGGGCGCCACACAAGGTATGCAAGACATGAACCGAGAATCTGTGTCGTTGGACCAAGGGTAAGAAGAATTGTCTGAAGTGATGGAATTCCAATACCTTTGCCTGGAGAACTTACCGACAATAGTGAAGAAGATTTCTCTAGTGTTGAAGAATATGGAGAAGAAGAATTAGTGGTTCTTGATGATGATGTTCCAAATCCTTTTTTGCAAAAGGAGCTAAATGATATAGTTCATGATCTCAGCTTGTCAAAGTCATCTTCTGAATGTTGGCATCCAGATTGAGGGGGAAAAGTCATTTTCACAGTGTTCGCATCACCTTCTACCGCAACAGACACCAAGAGTATGTTAGTTTTTTCTCTACAGAGAAGGACCTGATGCACGGTACAGATATTGCACAGCTTGGAGTGCCACTGTACAAACCTGAAGATTGGAGATTGTTCATTGAAAGCACACAATGGTAACCAGTTTCCCTCTTTACCTCTAGATCACTCGACTACACTGAAGGAGAAGTATGAAGGAGAAGTATGAAGCGGTGAAGTACGTGCTGCAGAAAAATCGTTATGCTTAGCATGGATGGTTACTTTGTGTTGACTTGAAGATGGTAAACGTTTTGTTGGGACAACAGTCTGGATTCACCAAGTACCCGTGCTTTCTGTGCTAGTGAGATAGTAGGGACAAAGCACAGCATTACAAGAAGCACGAATGCTCTATACGGGATCGGTACCTTGCAAAGCAAAGAACCTCATAAACAACCCTCTGATGGACAGAGACAAGATACTTTTTCCACCGATTCACATTAAGCTTGGCTTAATCAAACAGTTCACAAAAGCTCTGGACGCGTATGGTGGCTGTTTCGCTTACTTGTGCCATGCCTTGCCAGGGTCGACCATTGAGAAGTTGAAAGCTGGCATTTTTGATGGTCCACAACTCCGTAAGCTAATCAGAGATCCAGAGTTTGAAAACTCAATGAATGAAGTGGAACTGGAAGCGTGGAAGACTTTTGTTCTGGTCGTGAAAAACTTTCTTGGCAACAATAAGGCCAGTAACTATGCAGAGCTTGTTGTCAATATAACGACTGCTTTCAATAAACCTTGGATGCAACATGAGCATCAAAATGCATTACGTATTCTCAAATATGGATCGGTTTCCTGAAAATCTGGGATCAACGAGCGACGAGCAAGGGGAGAGATTTCATCAGGATATGAAAGAGATGGAAACCAGGTATCAGGGACGCTGGGATGCAATCATGATGGCTGATTACTATTGCTCTAAAGAGATATTCTTACTGCTTAGCATTCTAAAGAGACGGAAGTTCCTGCCCTGTATTTTGAACAATGATATCCTAATAATGAATTTATATGTACTTACCGTTATCAATGTCTACTGTTCAATGTACACTAATCAACGTTTGTAACATTTAATAAATGAATTGTGTTAAAAGCGAATTTTTTTTAATTTAAATTATTTTTTTTAATTTAAAAACCTATTTTGGAAGAGAAATATTAACAAAACTTGTCTAATAATGTTACAAAAATGTAATCGATTTAGCTATAAGATCGGATTTTTAAAAATTGAATTAGATCAAAAACCTGATTTTAAAACGTCGGATGTCATTTTCAAATTCAGCAGTGCAAACTTGTTCTAAATCAGTCGAAAAATCTTAGACAACTTAATTTTTTTTTTCACGCAGTGTAATACGACTATCCAAAGTCTGAATATTGGTTTATAATAATTAGTCAATCCAAACTCTGAAAACTGTTTATAATAATAAATCAATCCAAACTCTGAAAACTGTTTATAATAATAAGTGAATTGAAAGTCTTAAAACTGGTTTATAATAATAATAAGACAATCAAAAGTTTGAATACTGCTTATAATAATAAGTCAGTACAAACGTTGAACACTGTTTATAATAATAAGTCAGTACAAACGTTGAACACTGTTTATAATAATAAGTCAGTACAAACGTTGAACACTGTTTATGATAATAAGTCAGTACAAACGTTGAACACTGTTTATAATAATAAGTCAGTACAAACGTTGAACACTGTTTATGATAATAAGTCAGTACAAACGTTGAACACTGTTTATGATAATAAGTCAATCCCAACGCTGAAAACTAGTTCGTAATAATAAATCAATCGAAACAGATCAAGATTTACCGTTTCTCAATATAAATTCTACATTTTAAATTAACATATTTATTGTCAGTTTTAATACGCTATAAAGGATAATTTTTAAAATAAAACTAATTTTAATAACTAGAAATAGAGAATGCGTGCTAGAAACATTGATATAATTGTAGCTTATACAAAGAAAAATGTGATGTAGATGGATCCTGTAAATTTAGAAAGTTGATGTAAGTGGAGTATGTAAATTTAGAAAGTTGATGTCAGTGGAGTATGTAGGTTTAGAAAGTTGATGTAGGTGGAGTATGTAGGTTTAGAAAGTTGATGTGAGTGGAGTATGTAGGGTTAGAAAGTTGATGTAAGTTGAGTTTGTATAGTTAGAAATAGTTGTTGTACGAAATTGGTGTAGAATTTTTTCTTCCTCCTTAGATCCAATATTGAACAGATAGCCACCGTCAGTCTCGCAAAGGGCCTGAAATAATAAGATTTCATAGTTCTACATATCGGTCTGTGCATAAGAAAAGAAATCTTTTACTGTGCTGACGTGTACAATTAAAATTTAATTAAGCGATTGTAATGATAGTCTTGTGATGACGCATCATGATAAAACATGTACTGATAGAATTATAGTGATATTCATTAGCTATATGCTTATGATAGGATATTATAAACATCACTAATTAGAATATATTTCATGCAAATCTCACCTTCTGATAAGTTATTATAAAAATCATCAATTAGCTTAGAATATATTTCATGCAAATCTTACCTGAGCTTCAAACCATTTAAAAGGATCCGCAATTAACTTGTAGCAGGAGTTTTCAAACACCACCCACATGTCAGGACACCTAGTCGAGTTTCTGTGCTAGATAAATGAACCAATCGTTTGTTTATTGTTAAAGTGCAACATAACACTGCATTTTGATGCCTCACTATTTGGTAGTTTATAGTATGGTAATTTGTAAACGCTACTCTACTTTTAACATTTGACACTATACGTTTCTCTTTATGCATCCTTAATATATCTGACAATCTTCAGCCATAAACAGTATAACGTAAAGTGTGGGTGTAAAATTTGACACTATAAATTTATCTTTATGTATGCTTAATATATATCTGTCAAAATTCAACCATAAACATTATAAAGTAACATGTGGGTGCAACATTTGACAATATACATTTCTATTTTTGAATGCTTAATATAGGTGTAATATTTATTCGCTATCTGCTTTGGTCCCACTTTTCGGTTTTCAGTTAAAATTACAAGTGGTTGTTGCAATTTCCAGATTTTTAATCGACAAATTCTTTGATGATATTTGAGCATTCAAATGAAAATTACTCAATAGAACATTTAGGAAAGGAAATATTTTCTGAACGTCAATTATTTTTTGTTGGATGTTCACTGTATACGAACAGTTTGATTAACAAAGTGAACATGTTGGTGTGATGGCGTCCATTTCATTGACCTGCTAATTTTGTACGTTCTTATACTCATCTGCTATTGTTTATATTCAATATTTTCTGATTGAATACTTTAGTATTTGCGTTAGATTGGCGAGAGTACGGCATAAAATTTTATAATTTTATAAAAGTAATATTTCAGATTGGCAAACTCGTAGGGTGATTTTTACTTTTTGGTGAATGACATATGCTTTGTCAAGTATAAGGTGGTAAAAACTAGAAACCTACCGTTAACGGAGATGATGACGTCATTGAAATGAGGATCAGCAGTGTTGCCGATAGAAGAAATTTCGCCATCTTGAAAATACTCACTAAAGTCAAGAGATTAAAACACACACATGTTTTCATTTTCAAGTTGTGTGACTTAGGTGTTAAAAGATCTAATAGAAATGTTTGAACTAAGTTGACACTCTTCTACGTTATCATACATGCATGTCTTACTTCCATCATTCCTTACCTCCTCCGTTCCAAAGATTTGCCTTCAGTCAGCGATTATCCACTTGCACACGTGATACAGCGAAAAATAAATGTAGGTGAGACTTAACTGTGTAAGTAGACTACTTATGTCACGTGATTAACTTTTAAAGAAACGGTATCTCAAAGCCTTGCCTTCCTCCGAAATGTTCTTCTCACACAGCTCTTTCACCGTCAGTATGCAAGTGCAAGAAATGACGTCACACGTAGCGTTAAGTTGTAATCTAAACGACGATTACGTGACGTGCTATTGCTGTATTTGCTTCTTTCTTTCTCAGTTTAGGTTGGACGATTCTATTTTTGTTTTCAACAGATACACATGCATGGAAACACATGTTCAACAGTCATTTTTCTATCGTTTAATGGTTTAAATGATATTTATTTTAAATATATTTGTTTATGTGATAATACAATTAATATTAGTGTACTAAGTAGAGAGCCTTTCATTACTGACTTTAAATACTGTCTTTTGTTATATGTGTTTATACGGACAACCATAAGAATCGACAGAAAACAAGACAATGGCGTTGCTGTGTTAATCGTAAAAGCTTCACAAAGTTTTGTTCTTTTCTCGGAATAATAAATATGGTTACAAAATCAATCGTCACGAATTCCGACTCAAATGTCACGAATAAAGATCTAAATACTGAAATTAAAGGACGAGCTGGTTCACGACAAAAATAAAAAATTAAATTATTTAGTCAAATTTTCTTTTACATGACAAAAAATACGCGAGAACTCACATAGTGACTTGTCAGATAGTGGTCATTCAGACTGGATATTCAGATGGAAGTCATTCAGGCAGCGACCAGTCAGTCGGTATCAATCAGGCAATCAGTATTTAAACAGTGGTCATTCAGGCAGTGACCGACTTTTTTGGTCAAAGAACCTCGGAAACAGAGGAGGACACTCAGACAAAAGCAGAGAGCACACACTGACAACACTATGAAGAAACCACAGCAATTCACACACTATAACTACAAGAAGCACAACACAGACGACATTCTACACTCCGCCAATCAGCTCGACACAAGTTCATTGCCTAACAACTCGACACAAACGACAACAGCGCACGCGTCTCTTCGAGCACAGACTGAAAACAACATGAAGATGCACAACGCTTACCCAACAGTTGCCATCAATTCACCTCACCAATCTACAGACGACAGACGACTTTCTACACTTCGCCACATAACTCGACACAAGCGCATCGCCAGACAACTCGACATAAGCGACAACAGCACACGCAAATTCTACACTTCGCATAACCGCCACATATGACTTTCTACACTGGACCAGAACGGATACTGATGGGGGACAAACAATACACCGACTCCTAAACTTCAAACTTCAAACCTTCTAGCCCATACACAGACCACACATCGCCAGACCGGCTCCCTATGGTGACAACATCATCATTCTGCAGACATCACCCGACGCAACACTACACACAGAGAGAGCGGCAGAACACGCGGGCACCAAAACTGGTGAGTTTCTAACCTTGCTGGTCTAGTGCCTTACAGGAATCCACCGAAAACAGAGAATATCGCCAAGATGAAAAGTTTTAACGGAATTCCTGTGAGGTAAAGAAGTTAACGATACTACTTCAACTACTACTCAGTGACCTGCCAAACAATGGTAATTCAAGCATTGGTCAATTTGGAGAGATTTTAGACAGAAAATTATCATTCATATAGTGAGAACTTAAGACAGTGGTCATTCAGACAGATTTGATTATACAGTGATCAATCACACAATTGTAGTCAGATAGTGGCCATTCAGATAACTGTGAATTAAATTTATCAGCCAGACTAATATGACCGGACAGATATCAGTCAGACTAGCTGTTATTATACCCATTTTAATGTCAGTCGTTTTATCCATGCCCAATAGACATTTCAAGGGAAGTAAATCTGTATGGTCTTTCAGGAAGGTATTATTAAATTTTAATGTCAAACATTTTATCCTTGCTTGAAAGACATTTGAAGAGAAGTAAATCTGTATGGTCTTTCAGGAAGCTATTATTAAATTTTAATGTCAAAAATTGTATCCCTGCTTGATAGACATTTGAAGGGAAGTAAATGTGCATGGTCTTTCATAAAACTATTATTCCATTTTAATGTCAAAACTTTTTCCTTCCTTGATAGACATTTCAAGGGAAGCAAATCTGTATGCTCTAAGAGAAAGTTATTATTATCATTTTATGTATTCCTAAAATCCATCTAATTATCCCATTATTCTGTTCTGTAAGTGGTCAAATGTGCTCAGACAGTGATTAGTGACAATGGGAGTGATCATTCAGACTTCTATAGTCAGACAGCTGTGGTCAATCAGTGACTAGTCATATGTTTGTATTCACTCTTTTGATATAAGATATTTATCAGTCAAAAGCTGTTGTTAGACAATAATCAGACTGCTGTTGTCCGACAGCGGTCATTCAGACAGCTGTGAGAAATATCCATCCTAGTGGCCCGAAATTGTGTTGATTCACTGCTCCCTCTTTGTATATGTTGACAATTGGTTCCGACTCAACTGTGGAACTTTCTAGAAAAAGAAGTGCTAGAAGTTTGTTGCTGTGAATGTGTGGTGGTGGTGGTTGTGGTGGTGGGCTATAACGAGCTGCCCGAGTGGTTAACCTCAATTTATGTGTTGTTCGTATTTCTCCATCAATTAACGGGCAACCAACAAAATTATCTGACTTTTTGTTCCCTCTTAGGACAATATTGTCCGTCTGAGACAGTTTTATTCATTGATCTCAGAGAAGTAACATTGATCTGTCAGTGCAGATTGCCATATGGATGTCTGTATATATAACATTATTTCTAGCTAAGCCCTTTTACTCATATTAATTGAAACATCTCTGGAGTAGTCAGTGGTTGATGGTGGCGTGACGAGTTAATGATTGGATAAATGCTAGTAACTTGATGAAATATATTACTCATTAAGTAAGAAATTTCACTTGCTGATAATTATATTTCGATAGTACATATATTTACAGAGGCGTATGGATGTAAAATTCATGTGCTAAAACAAATCCTGAAATAAAATTTAACCTCTGATAAGTGATTATGTATTATTAAATGATATATGTTTCATAATAATAATCATTACAGAGGCAGGACGTTCTATAGCGCCACACGTAATTTTATTGTTTTACATAAATATGTCTTAAACTAAGAGTGACTTATCCAGCTGTCAACCGATCGTAATTTTATTGTGTTGCTTAAATATGTCTTAAACTAAGAGTGACTTATCCAGCTGTCAACCGATCGTAATTTTATTGTGTTGCTTAAATATGTCTTAAACTAAGAGTGACTTATCCAGCTGGAAAACGATCGTAATTTTATTGTGTTACTTAAACATTTATCTTACTCTCACTAAGAGTGACATGTCCAGGAGTAACTGACCAGCAATCTCCTCATCACCTTTATAAACATGTTACTTCGAGGCCATAATTCTTGTTTCATTGAACAATCAACCGGCTAATTTGGTGAAATGTGATTCACAAAAATACGTTTGTGATATTGTTCACCAGATATCAGTGTTTTATGCTGATTTGAAATCCATCTCTGAAAATAATCTCAGTACATTACTTTGTGGAGTATATTAAGGGAAGTAGATTGTATTTGAAAACTCTACTTCTAGAATGAGTTTTAAACAGTAAATCAATTGACAACCTGTTCACAAATTGAGCTTTAAACCACTCCACAACCAATTTCCCAATCTTTTATCCAGCACAACAAATAATCAAATCAATTGCCAAATCTTTCAGTCAAGCGTTAATAAGTATAAAACAATTAGGGGTCTATTTATTTATTTCTTCTTTTGTCTGTTTAATTGTTATCTTTACATAAGCATTTGAATTAACAAATAAAATATCACAGAAGTGATGGGTTTTTTTTTAAAGTTTAATAACCCCTCACGCATGCAGGTTAATTTTAATGCTTTCTATCCCAATGATGTTTCTAGTTGTACACAACGTATTTCCATTTATCAATTATGCAGAAAAATATTTGCTGTAAACAGCAGTATAACATGGTCCATTTATTAATTATGCAGAAAAATATTTGATGTAAACAGCAATATAACGTGGACCAATGGTAACTCTGAAACAGCGTAATAAAAGTCTTATTTGAATAATTCTTACAGTATTGTGTAATCTGGTTTGAAATATCCTTAGGCTGTATTTCCACTTGACAACATCGGGATAGAAAAGGTTAAATGAGATATAAACGTAGCTAAGAAAAAGAGGTCATAAGATTTGTTTCATTTCACTTCAGACCTGCATCGTTGCCAAAGATTTCCAGAACTTGTGTTTCTTTCCGCCCGTTTCGTAAACTGTTACTAGTCAAACTGTGAAATGAAACGACACAGACATTTTTAGAAATAGATAAATGTTTAATTCCATAAAAAAGTTGATAAACTATGTACACAACATACAGAAACATACATTACTAGACTACAAACTATGTACACAACATTCAGAAACATACATTACAAGACTGCAAACTATATTCTCAACATACAGAAACATGTATTACTAGTCTACAAAGTAGGCCTATGTACACAAATTACAGAAACATACGTTACTAGCTACAAAGACATCTGGTAAAATAGAACATTTTTGTAACACTACACGGAAACATACATTACTAGACTACAAAGACAATTGTAAAATAGCACATTTTTGTAACACTACAGGGAAACATACATTACTAGACAAATACAAAGACAAAGGGTAAAATAACAGTTTTGTAACAATGAATGGAAATAGGTAGTGTTACAAAACAAAGAAAAATGTTAAAATACAACATTTTTGCAATAATATAGAAAGAAATATTACTATTATTGTAAATCCATTTAATTATATTGAATAGTCTGACAGTATAATGAGCAGACTTTCTATTAACTAATGTAGTAGATATTGAATATTGTAAAATCCATTTCATTATATTGAATAGATAGACATTATAATAAGCAGACTTTCTATTAACTAATGTGGTTGATATTGAATATTGTAAAATCCATTTCATTATTGTCACGAGGAAGAGACCTAGTACCAAAATCTCAAAGTCAAAAATCACGAAAGAATTGCAAAAATTTGAAAAAAAACACGCCGTGTAATGATATGTCACAACACATCGATGACGAATCCCTAGTAATGAGATCTTAGGAAATTCTGAGTAATGCATCTTGTGAATCCTGGGTAATGAGATAATAGGAAATCCTGAGTAATGAGCTATAAGGAAAGTCAGAGTGGTATGATCTTAAAAACGCCTGAGTAGTGATATCTTATGAAATCCTGTGTAACAGCTTCTTATGAGATCCCGAGGAGTGAGAATTTATGATCTTCTGAGTAATGGCTCGTGAAATCCTTACTAATGGCTTCTTATGAAATTCCGAGTAATTAGATTGTATGAAATCTCGAGATCTTAAGAAATCCTGTGTAATGCTGTCTAAGGAAATCTTGAGTAATGAGATCTTAAGAAATCCTGTGTAATGCTGTCTAAGGAAATCCTGAGTAACGAGATCTTAAGAAATCTCAATTAATGTTATTTCAGGAACTCCTAGGTCGTGAATTATTAGGAGTTTCTAAGTGATAGGATCTCAGGAACTATGGAGAAATGAGATCTTAGGAACTCCTGAGTAATGAGATCTTAGGATCTCCTGAGGAATGAGAAATTAATAACTTATGAGTAATATGCCCATATGACACAGCGAATATCTAAGGTAAATACAGCTGCTCAGACTGTCAGACTAAAAACCCAATAAGTAGGATACAATAGAATGTCAGACCAATAACCTCAATGAGTAGTGAGCCAGAAGAATGTCAGACAGATAAGCTTAATGAGCAGTGAGTCAGTTGAATGTCAGACGGATAAATATAATCTTATTTAATATCAATGAGTAATGAGGTCATAGTATTGTGACGTAATACTAATGAGTAGTGAGGTCATAGAACGTCTGACTGGTATTCTGAATGACTAATGAGGTGGCACATTAGAAATGTATTGATAATATAATTAACTTATCTAAACTTCTATCCCATCACGCTAAAGAAGATAATAAAAGGTACTGGGAATTATGGCAGACAAAAAAAAGTATCAACGTCTTCGCATGTGAACACAAGGTGGTTATGTGCATGTCCAGTGTTACGGAAAATAAACTCACCGGTTTCTCGCAGATTGCAGCAAAACCGTACATGCAATTTTCATCATTCCAGTAATAATAATAATAATAATCCGCCATTACACAATGTTCATATCCTCCATAGTTGGGCTGTGGAGGTGCCCAGTTTGTGAAGGTTGGTTTTTGCTGTGAATTAGACCACACAAAGTTTCCCTCCTGCACCACATCATTCAAACCTATCCACACTGTCCTTCCTGCACACGTTAATATTTTGCTAATTTTGAGGCATGTTCATAAAAAATATAATTAGCACATTGAAGTTTCTTAGTAAAATTTATTATTTATTAAACATTTCTATATACTATGTGTATTATCAAAACACTAGTGAAAATTAACATAACAAAGAATTAGTAAACATTACTATAAATTATACGTATTATCAAAACATTAGTGAAAATGAAAATAATAATGAACCTAACAAAGAACGCGATCACAACAGATAAACTATTACAACTATGATTAGTTCAATTTTGTTACTATGGTTTCTTCAATTTTGTTACAATGGTTACATCAATTTGTTACTATTGTTACTTCGATTTTGTTACTATGTGTGTCGGGAAAAATCGCTCTTGTTAAATCAAATCCTAAACATTAATAGGTATTTAATTTTTCACGCTGTACTAATGGAGTAGGGGGGGGGTCATTTACGTTGGGTGGTTAGAGCTCAGCGCTTTGATTGACAGCGGTCAGTGAGAGCCTTTGAAAGTTGATGTAAGTGGAGATGTAGGTTTAGAAAGTTGATGTAAGTGGAGATGTAGGTTTAGAAAGTTGATGTAAGTGGAGTTTGTACAGTTAGAAATAGTTGTTGTACCAAATTGGTGTAGAATTTTTTCTTCCTGCTTAGATCCAATATTGACCAGATAGCCACTGGCAGACTCGCAAAGGGCCTGAAATAATAATATTTCATAGTTCTACATATCGGTCTGTGCATAACAAAAGAAATCTATTACTGTGCTGACGTGTACAATTAAAATATAATTAAACGATTGTAATGGTAGTCTTGTGATGACGCATCATGATAAAACATGTACTGATAGAATTATAGTGATATTTATTAGCTATATGCTTATGATAGTATATTGTAATCACTAATTAGCTTAGAAAAATATTTCATGCATATCTTACCTGAGCTTCAAACCATGTAAAAGAACCCGCCATTAACCTGTAGCAGGAGTTTTCAAACACCACCCACGATTCAGGACATCGAGCAGATTTTCTGTGCTAGATAAATGAATCATTCACTTGTTTATTGTTAAAGTGCAACAAAGCACTGCATTTTGATGTCGCACTATTTGGAAGTTCAAAGTATGGTAATTTGTAAACGCTACTCTACTTTTAACATTTGACACTATACGTTTCTCTTTTTGCATCCTTAATATATCTGTCAAACTTCAGCCATAAACATTATAAAGTAAGGTAAGGTGTAATATTTGACACTATAAATTTATCATTATGTATGCTTAAAATATCTGTCAAAATTCAACCATCAACATTATAAAGTAACATTTGGGTGCAACATTTGACAATATACATTTCTATTTTTGAATGCTTAATATATCTATCAAACGCCAACCATAAACATTATAAAGTAGAATGTAGGTGTAATATTTATTCGCTATCTGCATTGGTCCCGCTTTTCGGTTTTCAGTTAAAATTACAAGTGGTTGTTGCAATTTCCAGATTTTTAATTGACAAATTCTTTGATGATATTTGAGCATTCAAATGAAAATTATTCAATAGCACTTTTAGGAAAGGAACTATTTTATGAACGTCAATTATTTTTGTTGGATGTTCAGTGTATACGAACAGTTTGATTAACAAAGTGAATGTGCTGATGTGATGGCGTCCATTTCATTGACCTGCTAATTTTGTACTTTCTTATACTCATCTGTTATTGTTTATTTTCAATATTTTCTAATTGAATACGTTAGCATTTACGTTAGATTGGCGAGTGGGAGGGGGGATTAAAATTGATAATTTTATAAAAGTAATATTTCAGATTGGCAAACTCGTAGGGTGATTTTTACTTTTTGGTGAATGACATTAAATATGCTTTGTCAAGTATAAGGTGGTAAAAACAAGAAACCTACCTTTAACGGAGATGATGACGTCATTGAAATGAGGATCAGCAGTATTGCTGATAGAAGAACTTTCGCCATCTTGAAAATATTCACTAAAAGTCAAGAGATTAAAACACACAGATGTTTTCATTTAAAATATAAATAAATGTACAGTACTGTGCTCGTGTCATTGATAGGTTTTAGGGGATTCTCATTCTTTTATCACATATTGCTAATGACAGACTGACTTGATATGTTATGTGGTTAAAACTATCTGACCTGATGTCTCATGTGGTTAAACTGTCAAATATTGCTAATGAAAAACTGACCTGATCATGTGGTCAAAATGTGGTCAAACTATCAATTATTAAAAGATCTATGGAAATGGTTGAACTAAGTTGTGTGACGTAGGCATTACAAGATCTAATAGCAATGTTTGAACTATAGGCGATAAAAGATCTAATAGAAATGATTGAACTAAGTTGACACTGTTCTAAGTTATCATACATGCATGTCTTACCTCCTCCGTTCCAAAGATTTGCCGTACAGTCGGCGGTTATCCACTTGCATACGCGTCACAGCGATAAATAAATGCAGGTGAGACTTAACTGTGTAAGTAGACTACTTATGTCACGTGATTATCCTTTAAAGAAACGGTGTCTCTTAGCCGTGCCTTCCTCCGAAATGTTCTTCTCACACAGCTCTTTCAGTTTCAGACCGTCAGTCTGCAAGTGCGAGAAATGACGTCACTCGTACCGTTAAATTGTAATCTAAACGACGATTACATGACGTGCTATTGCTGTATTTGCTTCTTTCTTTCTCAGTTTAGGTCGGATATTTCTGTTTTTGTTTTCAACAGATACACATGCATGGAAGCACATTTTCAACAGTCATTTTTCTATCGTTTAATGGCTTAAATGATATTTATTTTAATATATTTGTTTATGTGATAATAAAATTAATATAAGTGTACTCAGTAGAGAGTTCTTTCCTTACTGACGTTAAACACTGTCTTTTGTTATACGTGTTTATACGGACAACCATAAGATCCGACAGAAAACAAGGCAAATGTGGCAACAAATAAAACACTCAGAATAAATCGAACACTGACAGTGCCAGCAGACCGAAAGATTTTTCAAGAAGGAAAGGGCGTTGATGTGTTAATCGTAAAAGCTGCACAAAGTTTTGTTCTTTTCTCGGAATAATAAATATGGTTACAAAATCAATCGTCACGAATTCCAACTCAATCTGCCAAATGTCACGAATAAAGAAAGAGCTAAATACTGAAATTAAAGGACCAGCTGGTCAAGGACAAAAACAATATTTAGTCAAGTTTTCTTTTACATGACAAAAATACGCGAGAACGCACAGAGTGACCAGTCAAGCAGTGTCATTCATGCAAGCAGTATTCAAACAGTGGTCATTCAAGTAGTGACCAGTCAGGAAGTATCATTCATTCAATCAGTATTCAAACAGTGGTCATTCAGGCAGTGACCAGTCAGGCACTGTCAATCAGGCAATCATTATTCAAACAGTGGTCATTCAGGTAGTCACTAGTAAGACAGGTGTTACTCAGACTGTGGTCATTTATGCTGTGGTCATTCACTCACTGACCGACACTTTTTTTGGCAGAGAACCTGGGAAACAGAGGAGGACACTCAGACAAAAGCAGAGAGCACTCACTGACAACACTATGAAGAAACCACAGCAATCCACAGACACTAGAACTACAAAAAGCACAACACAGACGACTTTCTACACTCCGCCAATCAGCTCGACACAAGTTCATTGCCTAACAACTCGACACAAACGACAACAACGCACGCACGCGTCTCTTCGAGCACAGACGGGAAACAACATGAAGATACTAGAACTACAAGATGCACAACACTGACCCAACAGTTGCCATCAATTCCCCAATCTACAGACGACAGACGACTTTTACACTTCGCCACATAACTCGACACTTCGCCACATAACTCGACACAAGCGCATCGCCTGACAACTCGACACAAACGACAACACCGCACCCAATTTCTACACTTCGTATAACCGCCACAAATGACTTTCTACGCTGGACGAGAAAGGATACCGATGGGGGACAAACAATACACCGACTCCTAAACTTCAAATTTCAAACCTTCTAGCCCATACACAGACCACACATCACCAGACCGTCTCCCTATGGCGACAACATCATAATTCTGCAGACCTCACCCGACGCAACACTACACACAGAGAGAGCGACAGAATCTGCGGGCACCAAGACTGGTGAGTCTCAAACTTGCTGGTCTATTGCCTGTGGTACACACAAACCAACCCACACAGGTGGCTTCGAAACGACCCCGAGAGGAAAAGAAAAAACAACAACAAAAAAAAACCACACAAAAAAAAAAGAAAACAAGCAAACAGTCGAAACAAGGAACAGTCATCGACGGACGAATTCAAACGCAACACCGCAACCCACCGCAACCCACCGCTACCCACCGCTACCCACCGCTACCCACCGCTACCCTCTCCGAACACCAGAGAAGAGAGGAAGGCCTCACCGGAATCCACACAAAACACAGAACATCGCCAAGATGAAAATTTTTAACGCAATTCCTGTGAGGTAAAGAATTTAACAGTACTACGACTACTACTACTCAGTGACCTGCCAGGCAGTGGTAATTCAGACATTGGTCAATTTGGAGAGATTTTAGACAGAAAATTATCATTCATATAGTGAGAACTTAGACAGTGGTCATTCAGACAGATTTGATTATACAGTGATCAATCACACAATTGTAGTCAGATAATGGCCATTTTGATAACTGTGAATTAAATTTATCAGCCAGACTATTATGACCGGACAGATATCAGTCAGACTAGCTGTTATTATACCCATTTTAATGTCAATCGTTATATCCATGCCCAATAGACATTTCAAGGGAAGTAAATCTGTATGGTCTTTCAGGAAACTATTATTCCATTTTAATGTCAAACATTTTATCCTTGCTTGATAGACATTTCAAGAGAAGCAAATATGTATGCTCTATGAGAAAGTTATTATTATCATTTTATGTATTTCTAACATCTATCTACTTATCCCATGATTCTGTTCTGTAAGTGGTCAAACGTGGTCAGACAGTGATTAGTGACAATGGGAGTGATCATTCAGACTCCTGTAGTCAGACAGCTGTGGTCAATCAGTGACTAGTCATATTTTTGTATCAGATATTAATCAGTCAACAGCTGTTGTCAGACAATAATCAGACTGTGAGATGTATCCATTATGGTGGCCAGAAATTGTGTTGATTCACGGCACCCTGTTTATGTGTTTCGACAAGTGGTTCCGACTCAACTCTGGAACTTTCTAGAAAAAGAAGTGCTAGAAGTTTGTTACTGTGAATGTGTACTCAAGAAGCTAATATTGCAAACGTGTGCCTAGATTAATCTCGAGGAATCTACTATTGGTCTGAGAAGAGACTTCAAGAACTTGTTAACTTTCTTCAGGAGACACTAAGGGCGGAATTCATTCTGATTAGATAGTGAGGAATTGTAATTGATGAAAAGTAATTGATTGTAGTTTCTTTTATTTTCTTGTTTTCTTTTATATAAATATTTAATTAATTTTTCGCCTGACTTGCGTCATTTCTTATCATCCTTTCATATAAAATTCAATAATTGTAGTCATTGTTCCTGTCTTTGTCCATGTCTATTATATGTAAGGAATTCTTTCCTCTGGTGATGGTGGTGGTGGTGGTGGTGGTGGTGGGTTATAACGAGCTGCCAGAGTGGTTGACCTCAATTGTTGTGTTGTTCGTATTGTCCATCAATTAACATTCAACCAACAAAATTATCTGACTGACTTTTGTTCACTCTTGGACAATATTGTCAGTCTGAGACAGTTTTATTTATTGATCTCAGAGAAGTAACATTGATCTGTCAGTGCAGATTGCCATATGGATATTTGTACTTATACTGAAATCACGTGATAAGTATATCATGTTTATTTTATTCTTTTTTTAATTTTCATGTCTGAGATCTTCTAGTAGAAAATATGCTGATAAATATTTCATGGATACAGTTAGAAGTTTTTTTCTTGTAGAAGATGTGTTGCATACTTACTTCATGTTTACAGTCAGAAGTTTTCTTGTAGAAGATGTGTTGCATACTTACTTCATGTTTACAGTCAGAAGTTTTCTTGTAGAAGATGTGTTGCATACTTACTTCAATGTTTACAGTCAGAAGTAATATTGTCTAATAATCAGAGTGTGACGCTCCAGAGTCATAATGGAAAGAAGATTAATGCAGAGGTGTAGATAACAATTTATTTTTCATGCATAAACGTTGTTAACTACGTCTGATGGAAGAGGTGATTTCTGAACAGAAACTTAAGTGTGTAGTTGTTAACGTGCCTGAATGATGAATGGTGGTTGGAGGGATGAGATGAGTGATTCCGATTAGCTGATGTGAAGTTAGTACAAATGGCCAAGTCAAAATCTTTTCCAATACTTTCAATCATTTGTCGAAGTCTAGTTCCAAGTCAGACCATGAGCCATTGTGAATTGTTTGGTATAAGACATGAAAATGAATTTTAAATAATTTGTAATTTAGACAGATTGTTTCATGTACTGGACATAGAATGATTTTGTTCCTTGATCTAGACATACTGTATATTTTGGATAGGTTCATTTGCTATGTATATGTTAGATTAACCATATTATTGAATGTGTCACTTTGTTAAAGAACAATAGGATTTATAAAAGGTGTATCGAGTGAAATGTATAATGGCTAGCTATTATCTTGCAGGCACGTAAGTTGAGTGACTTGAGAGAGAGAGAGAGAGAGAGAGAGAGAGAGAGAGAGAGAGAGAGAGAGAGAGAGAGAGAGAGAGAGAGAGAGAGAGAGTGTAGAAAATTATATAGAATGAGTTGAAGTATCACACTTGAATATTTCTAGGCATGCCTTCTTTTCTTGTTCTAACGGGAAAACCCCGAACACTGGTGAGAGCAGATATGAAAATACATCGTAGTTGTATTGTTTTGATTAAATACGTCTTAAACTAAGAGTGACATATCGAGTTGGCAAACGATCGTAGTTTTATTGTGTTACTTAAACATTTATCTAACTCACACTAAGAGTGACATGTCCAGGAGTGACCGACAGGAAATAACTTCATAAACATGTTGCTTCGAGGCCATAACTCTTGTTTCTTTGAACAATGAACCAGGCAATTTGGTGAAATGTGATTCACAAAAATACGTTTTGTGATATTGTCCTCCAAATATCAGAGTTTTATGCTGAATTGAAATCCATCTCTGAAAATAATTTCAGTACTTTACAATGTGGAGTATGTCAAGGGAAGTAGATTGTATTTCAAAACTCTACTTCTAGAATGAGATTTAAACAGTGAACCAATTGACAACCTATACACAAATTGAGCTTTAAACAACTCTACAACCAATTTCCCAATCTTTCATCCAACACAACAAATAATCAAATCAATTGCCAAATCAGTCAAGCGTTAATACATATAAAACAATTAACGGTCTATTTATTTATTTCATCTTTTGTCTGTTTAATTGTTATCTTTACATAAGCATTTGAATTAACAAATAAAAATATCACAGAAGTGAAGGTGTTTTAAGTTTAATAAACACTCCCGCATGCAGGTTAATTTTTATAATTTTAATGCTTTCTATTCCAATGATGTTTCTATTTGTACACAACGTATTTCCATTTATTAATTATGCAGAAAAATATTTGCTGTAAACAGCAGTATAACATGGTCCAATGTTAACTCTGAAACAGCGTCATAAAAGTCTTATTTGAATAATTCTTACAGCATTGTGTACTCTGGGATGAAATATCCTGAGCCTGTCTTTCCACTTGACAACATCGGGATAGAAAAGGTTAAATGAGATATAAACGTCGCTAAGAAACAGAGGTCATAAGAATGTCTTTCATTTCACTTCAGACCTGCATTGTTGCCAACTATTTCCAGAACTTGTGTTTCTTTCCGCCCGTTTCGTAAACCGTTACTGGACAATCTGTGAAATGAAACGACAGAGACATTTCTATAAATAGATAAATATTTATTTCCACAGAAATAAACAGTTGACAAATTATGTACACGACATACTGAAACATACATTACTAGACTACAAACATTGTACACAACATACAGAAACATACATTACCAGAGTACAAGCATTGTACACAACATACAGAATCATACATTACTAGACTACAAACTATGTACACATCATACAGAAACATATATTACTAGACTACAAACTATGTACACAACATACAGAAACACACATTACAAGACACAAACTATGTTCTCAACATACAGGAACATGTATTACAAGACTACAATGTATGTACACAACATACAGAAACATACGTTACTAGCTATAAAGACAACTGGTAAATAGCACATTTTTCTAACACTACACGGAAACATACATTACTAGATTACAAAGACAACTGGTAAAATAGCACTTTTTTGTAACACTACACGGAAACATACATTACTAGAATACAAAGACAATGGGTAAATTAGAGGTTTGTGAAAATATATGTTACAAAACAAAGACAAATGGTAAAATAGCACAGTTTTGTAATACTACATAAAGAAATATTACTAGAATCCAAAGAACTAATGTAATAGATATTGAATAATGTAACATCCATTTCATTATATTGAATAGACATACATTATAATGAGCAGACTTTTTATTAACTAATGTAGTAGATAATGAATATTGTAAAATCCATTTCATTATATTGAATAGACAGACAGTATAATGAGCAGACTTTCTATTAACTAATGTAGTAGATATTAAATTTGTAAAATCCATTTCATTATATTCAATAGACAGACAGTATAATGAACAGACTTTCTATTAACTAATGTAGTAGATATTAAATATTGTAAAATCCATTTCATTATATTCAATAGACAGACAGTATAATGAACAGACTTTCTATTAACTAATGTAGTAGATATTAAATATTGTAAAATCCATTTCATTATATTGAATAGACAGACAGTATAATGAACATACTTTCTATTAACTAATGTAGTAGATATTGAATATTGTAAAATCCATTTCATTATATTGAATAGATAGACAGTATAGTGAGCAGACTTTATATTAATGAATGTAGTAGATATTAAATATTGTAAAATTCATATCATTATTGTCACGAGGAAGAGACCTAGTACCAAAGTGTCTGAGATGAAGTAAATAGCCTAAGGCAAGAATATTCTAGATTTGCTGGCCTAGTGAAAACTGACTATATTTCTATTATCCAATAATTATGATTTATGAGAATGAGACTAGCCAAGGAGTTTACGTGCAGTAGAGAATTGTGCCTTTTCTTCACTTTTAAATTTGAAGACAAAGAGATAGAATGTCAGACTGAAACTCTCAATGAGTAGGATACAATAGAATGTCAGACCAATAACCTCAAAGAGTAGTGAGCCAGAAGAATGTCATGCTGATAATATTAATGAGTAGTGAGTCGGTTGAATGTCAGACTGATAAATATAATCTTAATGAGTAGTGAGGTCGTACAACGTGTGACGTAATATCAATGAGTAGTGAGGTCATAGAATGTGTGACGTAATACTAATGAGTAGTGAGGTCATAGATCGTCTGACTGGTATTCTGAATGACTAATGAGATGGAACATTAGAAATTTAATTGATAATATAATTAATTTATCTAAACTTCTATCCCATCACGCCACAGTTATTATACTTTAAAGAGAAAATAATATCAAGGTAATGGGAATTATGGCAGACAAAAGAAAATTATCAACGTCTTCACATGTGAACACTAGGTGGTGTATATGCATGTCCACTTTTACGGAAAATAAACTCACCGGTTTCTCACAGATTGCAGAATAACGCTTCATGCATTCGTCATCATTCCACGAATGACATTGATAAAAATCCGCCGTTACACAATTTTCTTTTCCTCCAAAGTTGTTCGGCTCTCCAGATGCCCAGTTTGTGTATGCTGGTTTTTGCTGTGAACTAGCCCACACAAAGCTCCCATCTTGCACCGCATCACTCAAACCTATCCACACTGTCTTTCCTGCAAACGTTTGTATTTTGCTAATTTTGAGGCATGATCATAAAATATATAATTAGCACATTGAAGTTTCTTAGTAAAATTTATTATTTATAAACATTTCTATAAACTATGTGTATCATCAAAACATTAGTAAAAATTAACTTTAAAAAGGAATTATTAGACATTACTATAAATTATGCGTATTATCAAAACACTAGTGAAAATGAAAATAATAATGAACCTGACAAAGAACGCGATGACAACAGATGAACTACTACAACTATGATTACTTCAATTTTGTAACTATGGTTACTTCAATTTTGTTGCAATGGTTACATCAATTTTGTTACTATTGTTATTTTAATTTTGTTACTATGTGTGACGGGAAAAATCGCTCTTGTTAAATTAGATCCTTAAAAAAACATTAATAGGTATTTAATTTTTCACGCTGTACTGATGGAACAGGGGGGGTGGCTATTTACGAGTCGGGTGGTTAGCGCTCAGCGCTTTGACTGACAGCGCCCAGTGAGAGACTTTCCGGCCAGTCCGTTTAAATGCAATCAGTAGTGGTGACAGCCAGATCTATTTTTATCAACGTTTTGATGTATTGCGACATTATTATTATTATTATGCCTCTTTCCACGACTTCTGCTTGACTGTCGGTTGTGATCCAAGGTCTCGGAATCTTACCATAATTCTGGGAGATCCAAGGTTTTACAAAGGATGTGGGCACTTCCGAGGAGTGCTGCTTTGAGTAGTGGAGCGATTCTGTGGTTTCCAGGGAGTTTATTCAGGTAGCCTTCCAATTCAGATGTTATGTTCCCCAAGGCTCCTATCACTATAGGTATCACTTCTGCTTTTACATTCCACAATCTCTGGATTTCTAATCCGATGTCTTGGTATTTTTCTATTTTTTCTCTTTCTTTTGTTTTTATGTTTCTATCACTTGGAACAGCGACATCAATGATTGTTACTGGTGGACTTATTGAGAACTACAATGACTGGTCTTCGTGCAGGAATCACCCGATCTGTTCTTATCTCGAAGTCCCACAGTATTTTGACTTCTTCTGTTTCGGTGACTGCTTCTGGTTGATGCATCCATGCTCTTTCTGGGGTTTGTATGCCATAGTTCTCACACAGATTTCTATGTATGTGTTTCCCACTTCATTGTGTCGTTTGGTGTATTCCTTTCCAGCCAGAACTTGACATCCAGATAGTATGTGCTCTGTTGTCTCATCCATGGATTTGCAGAGTCTACATCTGGAATCATTTGAAATTTTCATGATTTTCGTTTTGTGTGCTTTGGTGTTGAGTGCTTGATCTTGTGCAGCTGTTATGAGTGCTTCTGTTTCTGCTTTCAATCCTGCCTCTTTCAACCATTTGTACGTTGATTGTTTTGTTGATATTTCGTTATTATTATTATTATTATTATTATTATTATTATTATTTTACATATAATGTTATTTCCTATTTATATGATAAATAAATAATTCTTATTTCTTTAAATAAACAAATTATAATTTGTTTTACATAATTATGAAGAGGTTACATAAGCTAATTTTTGAATAATTGATATAAATGATATATATGTTCTTTAGGTAATGAAATGGAATCGACCAGAAGACATTGCTACATCTTCGGCGAATACACCATTGTTCCTGACAGGAATACAGACACAGGTTTTATAAAGTGTGCTTACCATGCTTATTTTGGTATAAAACTCGGTAATCAGGATAAAGTTTGGATCAGCACGTCGTCCAGTAGCTCATTGTGATGAAATTCCAATACCTGTACCTACAATACTGAAAAAGATTTCTCTAATGTAGAAGAAATTGAAGAAGAAGAATTAGTGGTTCATGGTGATGATGTTCCAAATCCTATTTTGCAAAAGGAGCTAAATGATCTATTTCATGATCTCAGCTTGTCAAAGTCATCTGCTGAATGTTGGCATCCAGATTTAGTGGGAAAAGTCATTTTGACAGTGTTCGCATCACCTTCTACCGCAACACACACCAAGAGTATCTCAGTTTTTTCTCTACAGAGAAGGACCTGGTGTACGGCACAGCTTCTGCACAAGCTTGGAGTGCCACTGTATAAACTTGAAGATTGGAGATTGTTCATTGACAGTTCACAATGGTAACCAGTTTGCCTCTGTACCTCTAGCTCACTCGACTAAAGGAGAAGTATGAAGGAGAAGTATGAAGCAGTGATGTGCGTGCTGCAGAAAAATCGTTATGCTTAGCATGGATGGTTACTTTGTGTTGACTTGAAGATGGTAAACGTTTTGTTGGGACAACAGTCTGGATTCACCAGATACCCGTGCTTTCTGTGCTTGTGGGATAGTAGGGACAAAGCACAGCATTACAAGAAGCAGGACTGACCTGTACGGGAAGGATCGGTACCTTGCAAAGCAAAGAACCTCATAAACAACCCTCTGGTGGACAGAGACAAGATACTTTTTTCCACCCCTGCACATTAAACTTGGTTTAATCAAACAGTTCACCAAATCTCTGGACAAGTATGGTGGCTTTTTCGCTTACTTGTGCCATGCCTTGCCAGGGTTGACTATTGAGAAGTTGAAATCTGGCATTTTTGATGGTCCACAAATACTTAAGCTAATCAGAGATCCAGAGTTTGAAAACTCGATGAATGAAGTGGAATTGGAAGCGTGAAAAGCTTTTGTTCTGGTCGTGAAAAACTTTCTTGTCAACAATAAGGCCAGTAACTATGCAGAGCTTGTTGTCATTAAGATGACTGCTTTCAAAAACCTTGGATGCAACATGAGCATCAAAATGCATTGATTATTCTGAAATATGGATCGGTTTCCTGAAAATCTGGGATCAATGAGCGACGAGCAAGGGAGAGCTTTCATCAGGATATGAAAGAGATAGAAACCAGGTATCATGGACGCTGGGATGCAGTCATGATGGCTGATTACTATTGGACTCTAAAGAGAGATATTCCTACTGCTGAGCATTCTAAATAGACGGAAGTTCATGCCCTGTATTTTGAACAATCATGACTTAATATTGAATTTATATGAACTACCGTTATCAATGTATACTATTCAATGTATACTAATTAACGTTTGTAACATTTAATAAATGAATTGTCTTAAAAAACGATTTTTTAAAATTTAAATTATTTTTTAAATTTAAAAACCTATTTTGGAAGAGAAATATTAACAAAATTGCCTAATAATGTTACAAAAATGTAATCGATTTAGCTATAAGATCGGATTTTTAAAAATATGAATTAGATAAAAAAAAATGACCTGATTTTAAAAAGTCGGATGCCATTTTCAAATTCAGCAGTGCAAAATTGAAAAAACTTAGACAACTTACATTCTTTTTTGTAACGCAGTGTAATACGACAATCCTAAGTCTGAATATTGGTTTATAATAATAAGACAATCCAAATGTTGAACACTGTATAAAATAATAAGTCAATCCCAACGCTGAAAACTAGTTCGTAATAATAAATCATTTGAAACAGATCAAGATTCACCGTTTCTCAATATAAATTCAAGATTTTAAATTAACATATTTATTGTCAGTTTTAATACGCTTTAAAGGATAATTTTATAAAATAAAACTAATTTTAATAACTAGAAATAGAGAATGCATGCTAGAAACATTGATATAAGTGTAGCTTATACATACGAAAATGTTATGAGATGGATCCTGTAGATTGAGAAAGTTGATGTAAGTGGAGTATGTAAATTTAGAAAGTTGATGTCAGTGGAGTATGTAAATTTAGAAAGTCGATGTCAGTGGAGTATGTAAATGTAGAAAGTTGATGTCAGTGGAGTATGTAAATGTAGAAAGTTGATGTCAGTGGAGTATGTAGTTTTAGAAAGTTGATGTAAGTGGAGTTAAGTAGGTTTAGAAAGATGATGTAATTGGAGTATGTAGGTTTAGAAAGTTGATGTAAGTTGAGTATGTATAGTTAGGAATACTTGTTGTACCAAATTGGTCTAGAAATTTTTCTTCCTGCTTAGATCCAATATTGACCAGATAGCCACCGGCAGTCTCGCAAATGGCCTGAAATAATAAGATTTCATAGTTCTACATATCGGTCTGTGCATAAGAAAAGAAATCTTTTACTGTGCTGACGTGTACAATTAAAATATAATTAAATCTATTACTGTGCTGACGTGTACAATTAAAATATAATTAAACGATTATTATGATAGTCATGTGATGACGCATCATTATAAAATGTATACTGATAGAATTATAGTGATATTCATTAGCTATATGCTTATGATAAGATATTCTAAAAATAATCAATTAGTTTCAAATATATTTCATGCAAATCTTACCTGAGCTTCAGTCCATGTATAAGAACTCGTAATTAACCTGTAGCAGGAGTTTTCAAACACCACCCACGATTCAGGACATCGAGCAGCGTTTCTGGGCTAGATAAATTAACCAATCGCTTGTTTATAGTTAAAGTGCAACATAACACTGCATTTTGATGCCTCACTATTTGGTAGTTTATAGTATGGTAATTTGTAAACACTACTCTACTTTTAACATTTGACACTATATATTTCTCGTTATGCATCCTTAATATATCTGACAAACTTCAGCCATAAACATTATAAAGTAAAGTGTGGATGTAATATTTGACACTACAAATTTATCTTTAAGTATGCTTAATATAACTGTCAAAATTCAACCATAAACATTATAATGTAACATTTGGGTGCAACATTTGACAATATACATTTCTATTTTTGAATGCTTAATATATCTATCAAACGCCAACCATAAACATTATAAAGTAGAATGTAGGTGTAATATTTATTCGCTATCTGCATTGGTTCCACTTTTCGGTTTTCAGTGGTTAAAATTAAATTGGTTGCTGCAATTTCCAGATTTTCAATATCGACAAATTCTTTGATGATATTTGAGCATTCAAATGAAAATTACTCAATAGCACATTTAGGAAAGGAAATATTTTCTGAACGTCAATTATTTTTGTTGGATGTTCAGTGTATACGAACAGATTGATTAACAAAGTGAACATGTTGGTGTGATGGCGTCCATTTCATTGACCTGCCAATTTTTGTACTTTATTTGTTTTTCTTCAATATTTTCTGATTGAATACGTTAGCATTTACGTTTTATTGGCGAGAGGGGAGGGGGGCTTAAAATTGATAATTGTATAAAAGTAATATTTCAGATTGGGAAACTCGTAGGGTGATTTTTACTTTTTGGTGAATGACATTAAATATGCTTTGTCAAGTATAATGTGGTAAAAACAAGAAACATACCTTTAACGGAGATGATGACGTCAATGAAATGAGGATCAGCAGTGTTGCCGATAGAACTACTTTCGCCATCTTGAAAATACTCACTGAAAGTCAACAGATTAAAACACACAGATGTTTTGATTTAAAATATAAATTCATGTACAGTACTATGCACTTGTCATTGATAGGTTTTAGGGGATTCTTATTCTTTCATCAAATATTGCTAATGAAGAACTAACTTGATATCTTATGTGGTTAAATATTGCTAATGACAGTCTGACTTGATATCTTATGTGGTTAAATATTGCTAATGACAGACTGACTTGATATCTTATTTAAACTGTCAAATATTGCTAATGAAAGGCAGACCTGATATCTCATGTGGTTAAATTGTCAAATATTACTAATGAAAGGCTGACCTGATATCTCATGTGGTTAAATAAATATTGCTAATGAAATGCTGACCTGATATATCATCTGGTTAAATTGTCAGGTATTGCTAATAAAAGACTGACCGAATATCTCATGTGCTCAAAACTATCAAATATTGCTAAGGAAAGGCTGACCTGATATCTCATGTGGTCAAAATGTGGTCAAACTAACTGTGACAGTCTTCTGACCAGAATTCTTGTCATGAACTTATGACCCACATCCGAAACTCGAATATCATATTCGAATTGAATTCCTTTGTTTGAACCCTACCGTCATGCATCAGCATGAGAAAAAAACAATAGTGAGTTTATCCCTTGTTATGTAACTTTAGACAACAGTCGAGAAAGTTCTAGTCACGTGATACATTCATGCACTACAATAAATACTCTTGACGCGATGATATCCTTTACTCGCCACCCCAGACCGGCCGACATACACATGAGCATTTTGGTCGCCGAAATCTTGCTGAGTCAGGAAGGAACATAGAACCCGAGTCTTGTACAGTAAAGTCTACTTTAAGAAGGTAACACGTCTACTTCTTGCAATGTTATTGCATTTTACTATTTGTATTTTTGTATATGAGTTTATGTATGTATTTGTGCGAATTAGTATAATTCGCCTCCAAGCATACGTGATCGATAGAATGACTAAAGCCTAAAGATTTCATTGTATATAAATTAATTGTAACCTTTTTTGACTTTAATATGTATAAACCTTAATTCTCTTGTGCCGCAGAAAAAAAAAAACGTCTGTGCACGTTACGAATTTTCATGTAATTCAAATGATTCTCTTGCGTGTAATTTCATTGTTAATTGTAAAGCGCTCATACATAATTTGAATTATATTTTATTCTCCTTGTATGAATTCCATTTTTTGATAAATTAAATGTTTGGAAATTCATACGTTCATGTAATGTTAAAAATAACACACATGTAAATTATATTGTATCTTTTATGAATATAAATATATTGTAAAAGACACGATAGTCGAAGATTTAAAACTAAGCGCGTTGTATCAATCACACATGCTTGGTTGGTTTGCGAATGTAAAATGCAAATCACTTATAGAACCACACTTGTATTTTCAACACGGGTTCTTATCCTCAGCCTTATAATACGTTCTACGTATTATTGCCACCTTAATCACATTGAGTGCGTGGCATGTTCTTGTGCAACTCTGACGAACGAAGTCCAATTCCGTGTCGCCATTGTTGATGATGTCACGTCTAGCACATCTCTAGCGTAACTGTCCAGTGAGGACGAGTTACAGGAAAACTACTGATGAGTACAACGCAAGCATCACTTGGTATGTGGAAGGATCGAACTGTCCTTGGACCACGTGTATATAAAGACTACTGAGAAAATTGAGTAACTAAGACCCAAAGTCTGATTCAATCGAAAGTGCTGGCAAAAATAAACTCTAAAACAATAATCGTCAAGCAGACTGAAACGTGCTTTAGTTTAGATCTGAAGCTGTGTCTTCGAATTGATTGTTATTGTTAAATATTAACTATTAAATTCTTTATTTGTTAATACCTCTTTCGTAGTGAATTTTTATGCATATAGACCTAATTCGTGGTTTGGATGGGGGATCGACTGAGCTAAATGAACCTTTTGAATGCATAAAGATTTAAGAGAGTTTTAACGGTTTCCAAAACGGCTATTGTACACAAGTTGTCTGTTCGTGAATCTGTTTGTCTGTACTACAAAGGCGCATTTTCATGTGAGACGAAAGATAATTTGAGCAACCAGTCTGTTTAGGGGAAAAGGGAGAAATTAATTTATCTAATTAAATTAAAGTTTCTTAAAATTCCTAAGCAGGGTCTTTAAATAAATACTGGACATGTAACACTAACAAATATTAAATAATCTAATAGAAATGTTTGAACTAAGTTGTGTGACGTACGAGTTACAAGATCTAATAGCAATGTTTGAATTAAAGGCGTTACAAGATCTAATTGCAATGTTTGAACTAAGTTGGTCAAAATGTGGTCAAACTATCAATTCTTAAAAAGATTTTATATGAAATGTTTGAATTAAGTTGTGTGACGTAGGCGTTACAAGATCTAATTGAAATGTTTGAACTATAGGCGTTAAAAGATCTAATAGAAATGTTTGAACTATAGGCGTTAAAAGATCTAATAGAAATGTTTGAACTAAGTTGACACTGTTCTAAGTTATCATACATGCATGCATTCCTTACCTCCTCCGTTCCAAAAATTTGCCGAACAGTCGGCGGTTATCCACTTGCATACGCGACACAGCGATAAATAAATGCAGGTGAGACTTAACTGTGTAAGTAGACAACTTAATTCATGTGAATTACTTTCAAAGAAACGGTGTCTCAAAGCCTTGCAGTCCTCCGAAATGTTCTTCTCACACAACTCTTTCAGTTTCAGACCGAGTGCGAGAAATGACGTCACTCGTACCGTTAAATTTTAATCTAAACGACGATTACATGACGTGTTATTTCTGTATTTGTTTCTTTCTTTCTCAGTTTAGGTCGGATGTTTCTGTTTTTGTTTTTAACAGACACACACGCATGAAAACACATTTTCAACAGTCAATTTTCTATCGTTTAATGGGTTAAATGATATTTATTTTAATATATTTGTTTATGTGATATAAAATTAATATTAGTGTACTCAGTAGAGAGTTCTTTCCTTATTGACGTTAAATACTGCCTTTTGTTATAAGTGTTTATACGGACAACCATAAGATCCGACAGAAAACAAGGCAAATGTGGAATCAAATAAATCACTCGAACACTGACAATGCCTGCAGACCGAATGATTTTTTCAAGAAGGAAAGAGCGTTGAGTTGTTTATCGTAAAAGTTTCACAAAGTTTTGTTCTTTTCTCTGAATAATAAATGTGGTTACAAAATCAATCGTCACGAATTCCAACTCAATCTGCCAAATGCTCACGAATAAAGAAAGAGCTAAATACTGAAATTAAAAAATGAGCTGGTCAAGGACAAAAATAGAAATAAAAATATTTACATGAAAAAAATACGCGAGAACTCACATAGTGACCAGTCAATTAGTGGTCATTCAGACTGGATAATCAGATGGTAGCCATTCAGGTAGTGACTAGTCACGCAGTGTCAATCAGGCAATCAGTATTCAAACAGTGGTCATTCAGGTATTGACAAGTGAGACAGGTGTCATTCAGACACCTGTGGTCATTTATACTGTGGTCATTCACTCACTGACCGACATTTTTTGGCAGATAACCTCGGAAACAGAGGAAGACACTCAGACACAAGCAGAGAGCACACACTGACAACACTATGAAGAAATCACAGCAATCCACAGACACTAGAACTACAAGAAGCACAACACAGACGACTTTCTACACTCCGCCAATCAGCTCGGCACAAGTTCATTGCTTAACAACTCGACACAAACGACAACAGCGCACGCAAATTCTACACTTCGCATAACCGCCACATATGACTTTCTACACTGGTCAAGAACGGATACCGATTGGGGACAAACAATACATCGACTCCTAAACTTCAAATTTCAAACCTTCTAGCCCATACACAGACCACACATCGCCAGACCGGCTTCCTATGGCGACAACATCATAATTATGCAGACCTCTCCCGACGCAACACCACACACAGCGAGAGCGACAGAATCCGCGGGCACCAAGACTGGTGAGTCTCAAACTTGCTGGTCTAGTGCCTGTGGTACACAAAAAACAACACACACGGGTGGCTTCGAAACGGCCCCAAGAGGAAAAGAGAAAAAACAAACAAACAAAAAAAATCGGACAAGCAAACAGTCGAAACAAGGAACAGACATCGACAGATGAATTCAAACGCAACACCGCAACCCACCGCTACCCTCTCCACACGTAGTGTTATTGTTTTGCTTAAATATGTCTTAAACTAAGAGTGACTTATCCAATTGTCAAACGATCGTAGTTTTATTGTGTTACTTAAACATTTATCTTACTCACACTAAGAGTGACATGTCCAGTTGTGTTACTTAAACATTTATCTTACTCACACTAAGAGTGACATGTCCAGTTGTGTTACTTAATCATTTATCTTACTCACACTAAGAGTGACATGTCCAGGAGTGATTGACCAGCAATCTCCTCTTCACTTTCATAAACATGTTGCTTCGAGGCCATAACTCTTGTTTCGTTGAACAATCAACCAGCCAATTTGGTGAAATGTGATTCACAAAAATACGTTTGTGATATTGTTCACCAGATATCAGTGTTTTATGCTGATTTGAAATCCATCTTTGAAAATAATCTCAGTACTTCACATTGTGCAGTATATTAAGGGAAGTAGATTGTATTTGAAAACTCTACTTCTAAAAAGAGTTTTATTCATGAACCAATTGACAACGTATTCACAAATTGAGCTTTAAACCACTCCACAACCAATTTCCCAATCTTTCATCCAACACAAGAAATAATCAAATCAATTGCCAAAACTATCAATCAAGCATTAATACATACAAAGCAATTAGGTGTATATTTATTTATTTCATCTTTTGTCTGTTTAATTGTTATCTTTACATAAGCATTTGAATTAACAAATAAAAATATCACAGAAGTGATGGTGTTTTAAGTTTAACAACCCCTCCCTCATGCAGGTTAATTTTAATAATTTTAATGCTTTCTATCGCAATGATGTTTCTAGTTGTACACAACGTATTTCAATTTATTAATTAATTGCTGTAAACAGCAGTATAACGTGGTCCAGTGATAACTCTGAAACAGCCTAATAAAAGTCTTATTTGAATAATTCTTACAGTATTGTGTAATCTGAAATATCCTTAGCCTGTATTTCCACTTGACAACATCGGGATAGAAAAGATTAAATGAGATATAAACGTCGCTAAGAAAAAGAGGTCATAAGAATTTTTTTTCATTTCACTTCAGACCTGCATCGTTGCCAAAGATTTCCAGAACTTGTGTTTCTTTCCGCCCGTTTCGTAAACCGTTACTGGTCAATCTGTGAAATGAAACGACACAGACATTTCTAGAAATAGATAAATATTTATTTCCATAGAAATAAACACTTGACAAACTGTGTACACAACATACAGAAACATACATTACTAGACTACAAATTATGTACGCAACATTCAGAAACATACATTACTAGACTACAAACTATGTACACAACATACAGAAACACACATTACAAAACTACAAACTATGTTCTCAACATACAGAAACATTCATTACTAGACTACAAACTATGTACACAACATAGAGAGACATACATTACTAGACTACAAAGACAACTGATAAAATATCACATTTTTGTAACATTACACGGAAACATACATTACTAGACTACAAAGACAACTGGTAAAAAACACATTTTTGTAACACTACACGGAAACATACATTACTAGACTACAAAGACAACTGGTAAAAAGCATATTTTTGTAACACTACTCGGAAACATACATAGTAATGTACTACAAAGACAACTGGTAAAATAGCATATTTTTGTAACACTACTCGGAAACATACATAGTAATGTACTACAAAGACAACTGGTAAAATAGCATATTTTTGTAACACTACACGGAAACATACATTACTAGACTACAAAGACAACTCGTGGTAAAATCGATGTTTTGTGACAATGTATGGAAATATATAGTGTTACAAAACAAAGACAAATGGTAAAATGCACAGTTTTGTAATACTACATGAAGAAATATTACTAGAATACAAAGAACTAATGTAATAGATATTGAATATTGTAAAATCCTTTTCATTATATTGAATAGAATGATAGTATAGTGAGCAGATTTTCTATTAACTAATGTGGTAGATATTGAATATTGTAAAATCCATTTCATTATATTGAATAGAATGATAGTATAGTGAGCAGATTTTCTATTAACTAATGTGGTAGATATTAAATATTGTAAAATCCATTTCATTATATTGAATAGAATGATAGTATAGTGAGCAGATTTTCTATTAACTAATGTGGTAGATATTGAATATTGTAAAATCCATTTCATTATTATCACGAGGAAGAGACCTAGTACCAAAATCTCAAAGTCAGAAAACACGAAAGGATTGCAAAAATTTGAAATAACGCGCCGTGTAATGATATGTCACAACACACGTTTCGATGACGAATCTTAGGATTTCCCTAGTAAAGAGATCTTAGGAACTTCTGAGTAATGCATCTTGTGAAATCCCGGGTAATGAGATATTAGGAAATCCTGAGTAATGAGATCTAAGGAAAGACAGAGTGGTAGGATCTTAAGAACTTCTGAGTAGTGACATCTTATGAAATCCTGTGTAATAGCTTCTTATGTGATCCCAAGGAGTGAGATTTTAGGATCTTCTGAGTAATGGCTCTGACTAATGGCTTCTTATTAAATCCCGATTAATTAGATCGTAGGAAATCTCGATTAATGAGATCTTACGAAATCCTGTGGAATGTGGTCTAAGGAAATCCTGAGTAATGAGATCTTAGGAAATCTCGATTAATGTTATTTCAGGAACTCCTGGGTTGTGAAATATTAGTGATAGGATTTTAGGAACTATGGAGCAATGAGATCTTTGGAACAGCATAATGAGATCTTAGGATCTTCCGAGTAATGAGAAATTAATAAATCCTGAGTAATGTGCCCATATGACACATAGCGAATATCTAACATCTTTGTCAGAAATGTTTGCAGAAAGTAAATTCAGCTGTTCATATGTGTCAGGTTTTTTTTTCATTTTTCTTGTCATAGAGTGAAACCCATGGGCTATGAATTCATGTGTGTTCAGAATGGTCGTTATTTTCTTGTATTTTAATAATTTGTCAGTGGGGACAAAAAAATTCTATAAACCTAAAGAAATATTTCAACATTTTGTAATATCAGTGTTTAATATGTACGGTTTTGATAAACTTAAATCTCCAAAGTTGGTTAGAGTTTGTGTATATTATATTTTGTAGACGTCTTAACAAATCCTTAAGCGTTTTGACATGTGCATTTATTAGGCCTAGATATGTTTGTATATACTTCAATATTTCCTTAAATGTTTTACAGTATGTGACAGAGTAAAGTTGTCCCTATTTTTTAATTTAATTGTTATATAGGTTGCTAAATTGTCAGAGTGACCGGACCTTGAGCTCCTTATGGTTTTGTTTTTGAAGTGTCTGAGATGAAGTAAATAGCCTAAGGCAAGAATATTCTAGATTTGCTGGCCTAGTGAAAACTGAGTTAGCAGTTTTCTATTATCCAATGATTATGATTTATGAGAATGAGACTAACCAATGGGTTTATGTACAGTAGAGAATTGTGCTTTTTATTCACTTTTGAACTTTAAGACAAAGTGAGATAGAAGAATGTCAGATTGAAAATCCCAATGAGTAGGATACAATAGAATATCAGAATAATAACCTCAATGAGTAGTAAGCCAGAAGAAAATCAGACTGATAATTTTAATGAGTAGTGAGTTGGTTGAATTTCTGAATGATAATTTCAAAGAGTAATGAGGTCATATAACGTATGATGTAATCTCAATGAGTAGTGAGCCAGTAGAATGTCAGACTAATAACCTCAATGAGTACTGAGGCTGTTGAAAGTCTGACTAATAATATTAAAGAGTAGAGAGGCGGTTGAATGTCTGACTAATAATCTTAATGATAATTGAGGCGGTTGAATGTCTGACTGATAATCTTAATGAGCATTGAGACGGTTTAATGTCTGACTGATAATCTCAAGGAGTAATTAGGCCATAATATATGTGACGTAATACCAAACAGTAATGAGGTCATAGAACGTGTGATGTAATAATATTAATCAATGAGAAATAATGCCATAAAACAGGTGACGTAATACCAGTGAGTAATGAAATCATAGAATGTGTGACGTAATACCAATGAATAATGAGGTCATAGAACGTGTGACGTAATACTATTGAGTAATGAGTTCATGGTACATGTGACGAAATACCAATTAGTAATGAAGTCATAGAATGTGTGACGAAATACCAATTAGTAATGAGGTCACATAATGTGTGACGTAATACCAATTATTAATGAGGTCCTAGAACGTCTGACTGGTATTCTAAATGACTAATGAGGTGGAACATTTGAATATTAATTGATAATATAATTAATTTATCTTAACTTCTATCCCATAACGCCACAGTTATTATACTTTATAGAGAAGTTAATATAATGTTAATGGGGATTGTGGCAAAAAAAACGTATCAACATCTTCACAAGTGAACACAAGGTGGTGCACACGCAGGTCCGCTGTTAGGGAAAATACACTCACCGGTTTCTCGCAGATTGCTGGATTACGCTTCATGCATTTTTCGTGATACCACAAATGACAGTCATAATAAACCAACACTACACAATCTTCTCTTTCTGCATTTTTGCCCGGCATTGGGATTTTCCAGTTTGTGTATGTTGGTTTTTGCTGTGAATTATCCCACACAAAGCTTCCCTCAGTCTCCAAATCATTCAAACCTGTCCACACTTCCAGTCCTGCACACGTTAGTATTTTGCTAATTTTGAGACTGGATCATAAAATATATTATTAACACGTCGAGGTTTCTTAGTAATATTTATGAATTATTAAACATTACTATAAATTATACGTATTATCAAAACACTAGTGAAAATGAAAATAATAATGAAGCTGACAAAGAACGCGATGACAACAGATGAACTATTACAATTATGATTACTTCAATTTTATTACTATGGCTTCTTCAATTTTGTTACTATGGTTACTTCAATTTTGTTACTATGTGTGACGGAGAAAAATCGCTCTTGTTAAATTAAATCCTAAACATTAATCGGTATTTAATTTTTCGCACTCTGTATTGACGGAAATTGGGTTTGTTAGTTCCGAGTCAGGTGGTTAGAGCGCAGCGCTTTGATTGGTTGTGGACAGTGAGAGCCTTTTGTTGTTAATGTAGGGGGCGCTTCCGGCTACCGCCGCTTTCGCGCTTGGGGATTAGGAGAAAGGATGAAGGAGTGGGGGGGGAGAGGGAGTGGGAGGTGCCTTTTTGCTGCGTGCTTCCGTTGCAAAGCATGTCTGACTGGCAAAGGGTGACTCCAAACTCGGTATTCCGTGGACTGTTGTTGTTGTTGTTGTTGTTGTTGTTGTTGTTCCTGGCGATGGCGTTGTTGGTGTTGTGGCCATTTCTGAAGTTACAGTGAGGAGGTAATGTCTTATAGAGCCCAGGCTGGTAACACACCAAGTCTATATCTAGTGTGTATATGCGCCCGAGTTGTTCTACCTCCCGACCTCCTCACTGGTGTCGTTGTCGTTGTTGTTGTTGTTGTTGTGGCTGTCCCCGGTGTGCTTTGGTATATCTGAAGGTGGGCATTGGTAGCCACTATAAATGGTCGAGTAAAGGCTGAATCATGTCGGTGGTTAAAAAAATCCCCAAGAGGGATACTGCTGCTTATAGAATGGTGTCAACTTCAGTTTTTATCTGTGGTGTGATGGTTTTTATTTTGTTTTTCCATTGCGTGATTTGGTGTCTGAATTTTAATTTTCGTAAGTCGCTATTTTTAACGTCTGGGAAAAAGCCTGCGTCAAGTTTTGTGTTTCCAGAATTAAATTCAAACACCTGAGGGTATAGCTGTATACTGTTCTTTGCTTGATTTAAGTAGATATCTTACTGTGAAAATATCTTATTTTTTATATCATTTTCCCACCCTGACAAGGGCTCGGGGACGGTGTGTTCCATGGCGCTTTTCGATCTTGTCTTGTGCTTGTCCATCGTGCGTCTTCGTCGCTGGTCCGATGCGAAGTGGACAGCAATGAATGTGGAAAGAATGAGTGAGTGAGAGCCTTTCCGGCCAGCCCGTTTAAATGCAATCATGAATGGCGACAGTCAGACAGGGGAAAAAAAGGGTGCCTAGCAGTTTTGCTTGTAGTAATGGAAGTCCCTGGTCGGAAACATTTAAAGTACCGCACAGATGTAAACAGGTTTTAAAATGGTGTAGATGGGTGGTTCCAGTCCATTGAGGCGTGAGTTGATAAATACTCAATCAAGACTTATTTCAAACACTTGTGGCGAAATATTCTCAAGTCCAGTTCTGAAGGCAATCATTGACATCTGATCGCTAATGAATGGACTTAAATGATGTTTGTGTTAAATTATTGTTCTTGCATGTCGATTGATATATCTTAGAATATTCTATTTGATTCATTAATATGTATAGTTCATGTTAGAAAATGATGTACTGAAGAATGAAGGATGTAAGAGGACTAAACAGTTCTCTTGCAGACAAAATGTAAGTTGAATAATTGGTGAGAGAATGAAAGAAAATGGAGGAATTGTGAATTGTATCTAAGCGCAAATCTCCCTTGTTGTTTCAGTGGGCGTGCCTTCAACTTCTACCTTAAACTTTGACTTGAAGTCGTCCATCTACAATCTTCAGACGTCAGAGTTCTTCAGGTTTGATTCAGGCTTCCATCTTCCATCTTTAATCTTAAATGTTTAATCTTTAATCTTAAATGTTTAATCTTTAATCTTAAATGTTTAATCTTTAATCTTAAATGTTTAATTTTTAATCTTAAATGATTCAGGCTTCACTTGGTCATTCTCACTACAGCGACGTTCATCTGTCGGCCGTCTCCGATCCTGTCAGAACAGCATAGACTGTACAACGTGTGTTACGTCTTGGGGAGGCTTCAGTAATCATCAGACTACGATCTACCATGGAACCCTATTTTGGTGTGAGACTGAGAAAACGACCGCCGTTGCCGTTCTGAGTTCCAGGCTTCCATTGTGCTCAACTGCCAAGGAACGAGTAGCAAGGACATTGGCTGTATTGACGACAAACGTCTTGAGATATCTTCTCTAAGACGGTACATCTACAAATCAGGTAACACATCAAATTCACTGTATTAACTCTAATTTCTTCTTCTCTCCAATATGTGATAAATCGTAACTCTGGTTAGAGATTGTTCCTCAAGCAGGGATTGTAGAATATCAATTATCTAGACTACAGTATCATATGTCAGACATTTAAATACGTGAACATTTTCCAAACTTATTTTGTATTTATTGTGATAGAAATTATTTTATAATAAATCTTTTATCGTTTGTTACATCCTTCTTACACTTGTGCATTGATGCATGTCTGGAGTAGTTAGTGAGTAACTAGTGAGCTATTGTTTGAAAGAAAGTTTTTTTAATCATTGTTGCGAATTTACATTATTCCAATTTAGATAATTCCAATTTAGATTATTCCAATTTAGATTATTCCATCTGCGAATAAAAGTTATGTACCGGTGGTTGAGTGGGAAATTCTTGTTAGGAAACGAATCCTAAATTTAATCACTGATACGCGAATATGTATATTAATGATAAACGAATTCATGGGTAATAACTCATAATGGAGATTAATACATCACGCGCGTCACACTATGGTTTCTTCAATTTTGTTTCTATACAAAAAAAAAAACTAATTTTAATAACTACAAGTAGAGAATGCATGTTATAAACATTGATATAATTGGAGTTTATACATAGGAAAATTTGATGTAGATGGAGCCTGGACATTGAGAATAATGATGTAAGTGAAATGTGTAAGTTTAGAAAGTTGATGTAAGTGGATCATACATGTTTAGAAAGTTGATGTAAGTTGAGTGTGTAGATTTAGAAAGTTGATGTAAGTGGAGTATGTAAGTTTAGAAAGTTGAGGTAAGTGGAGTAAGTAAGCTTAGATAGTTGATGTAAGTGGAGTAGGTAAGTTTAGAAAGTTGATGTATGTGGAGTAGGTAAGTTTAGAAAGTTTATGTCAGTGGAGTATGTAGATTTATGAATATGTGTTGTACTAAATATCTTTGTAAAGTCGTTTTCCTCCTTTGACCCAATATTGACCAGATAGCCACCGTCAGTCTCGCAAAGGGCCTGAAATAATAAGATTTCATATTTCTACATATCGATCTGTGCATAACAAAAGAAATCTATTACTGTGATGACGTGTACAATTAAAATATAATTAAACGATTGTAATAATAGTCTTGTGATGACGCATCATGATAAAACATGTGCTGATAGAATTATAGTGATATTCATTAACTATATGCTTATGATAAGATATTATAAAAATCATCAATTAGCTTAGAAAATATTTCATGCAAATCTTACCTGCGCTTCAAACCATGTAAACCACGCCCTAATTAACTTGTAGCAGGAGTTTTCAAACACCACCCACTTGTCAGGACACCTAGTCGAGTTTCCGTGCTAGATAAATGAACCAATCGTTTGTTTATTGTTAAAGTGCAACAAAGCACTGCATTTTGATGTCGCACTATTTGGAAGTTCAAAGTATGGTAATTTGTAAAAGCTATTCTACTTTTAACATTTGACACTATACGTTTCTCTTTATGCATCCTTAATATATCTGTCAAACTTCAGCCATAAACAATATAAAGTAAGGTAAAGTGTAATATTTCACACTATAAATTCGTCTTTATATATTCTTAATATATTTGTCAAAATTCAACCATAAACATTATAAAGTAACATGTGGGTGCAACATTTGACACTATACATTTCTCGTTATACATGCTTAATATATCTATCAAACGCCATCCACAAACATCATAAAGTTGAATATTGTTGTAGTATTTATTTGCTATCTGCGTTGGTCCCACTTTTCGGTTTTCAGTTAAAATTACAAGTGGTTGTTGCAATTTCCAGATTTTCAATCGACAAATTCGTTGATGATATTTGAGCATTCAAATGAAAATTACTCAATAGCACACTTAGGAAAGGAACTGTTTTATGAACGTCAATTATTTTTGTTGGATGTTCAGTGTATACGAACAGCTTGATTAACAAAGTGAACATGTTGGTGTGATGGCGTCCATTTCATTGACCTGCTAATTTTGTACTTTCTTATACTCATCTGTTATTGTTTATCTTCAATATTTTCTGATTGAATACGTTAGCATTTGCGTTAGATTGGCGAGAGGGGATGGGGGCTTAAAATTGATAATTTTCTAAAAGTAATATTTCAGATTGGCAAACTCTTAGGGTGATTTTCATTTTGGTGAATGACATTAAATATGCTTTGTCAAGTATAATGTTTTAAAAACTAGAAACCTACCGTTAACGGAGATGATGACGTCATTGAAATGAGGATCAGCAGTGTTGCCGATAGAACTACTTTCGCCATCTTGAAAATACTAAAGTCAAGAGATTAAAACACTCAGATGTTTTCATTTAAAATATAAATACATGTACAGTACTATGCACTTGTCATTGATAGGTTTTTGTGGATTCTATTCTTCTTTCACATATTGCTAATGACAGACTGGCCTGATATCTTCTGTGGTTAAACTATCAAATATTGCTAATGACAAACTCGCCTGGTATCTTATGTGGTTAAACTATCAAATATTGCTAATCAAAGGCTGACCTGATATCACATGTGGTCAAACTATCAAATATTAAAAGATCTAATAGAAATGTTTGAACTACGTTGTGTGACGTAGATGTTAAAAGATGTTTGAAAAAAAATGTTTGAATAAGTTGACACTGTTCTAAGTTATCATACATGCATTCCTTACCTCCTCCGTTCCAAAGATTTGCCTTACAGTCGGCGGTTATCCACTTGCATACGCGATACAGCGTAAAGTAAATGCAGGTGAGACTTAACTGTGTAAGTAGACTACTGATGTCACGTGATTAACCTTTAAAGAAACGGTGTCTCAAAGCCTTGCCTTCCTCCGAAATGTTCTTCTCACACAGCTCTTTCAGTTTCAGACCGTCAATATGCAAGTGCAAGAAATGACGTCACTCGTAGTGTTATATTGTGACGATTACATGACGTTTAATTTCTGTATTTGCTTCTTTCTTTCTCAGTTTAGGTTGGAAGTTTCTGTTTTTGTTTTCAACAGATACACATGCATGGAAACACATGTTCAACAGTCAATTTTCTATCGTTTAATGGCTTAAATGATATTTATTTTAATATATTTGTTTATGTGATAATACAATTAATATTAGTGTACTAAGTAGAGAGCTCTTTCATTACTGACTTTAAATACTGTCTTTTGTTATATGTGTTTATACGGACAACCATAAGAATCGACAGAAAACAAGACAATGGCGTTGCTGTGTTAATCGTAAAAGCTTCACAAAGTTTTGTTCTTTTCTCGGAATAATAAATATGGTTACAAAATCAATAGTCACGAATTCCGACTCAAATGTCACGAATAAAGATCTAAATACTGAAATTAAAGGAGGAGCTGGTTAACGACAAAAATAAAAATTTAAATTAGTCAAGTTTTCTTTTACATGACAAACAATACGCGAGAACTCACATAGTGACTTGTCAGATAGTGGTCATTCAGACTGGATATTCAGATGGTAGTCATTCAGGCAGTGACCAGTCAGTCGGTATCAATCAGGCAATCAGTATTTAAACAGAGGTCATTCAGGCAATGACCAGTCAGACAGGTGTAATTCAGACTATGATCATTTAAGCAGTGGTCATTCAGTCAGTGACCGACTTTTTTAGGCAGAGAACCTCGGAAACAGAGCAGGACACTCAGACACATGCAGAGAGCACACATTGACAACACTATGAAAAAACCACGGCAATCCACAGACACAAGAACTACAAGAAGCACAACACAGATGACATTCTACACTCCGCCAATCAGCTCGACACAAGTTCATCGCCTAACAACTCGACACAAACGACAAAAGCGTACGCGTCTCTTCGAGCACAGACTGAAAACAACATGAAGATGCACAACGCTGACCCAACAGTTACCATCAATTCACCTCACCAATCTACAGACGATAGATGACTTTCTACACTTCGCCACATAACTCGACACAAGCGCATCGCCTGACAACTCGACATAAACGACAACAGCGCACGCAAATTCTACACTTCGCATAACCGCCACATATGACTTTCTACACTGGTCGAGAACGGATACCGATTGGGGACAAACAATACATCGACTCCTAAACTTCAAACTTCAAACCTTCTAGCCCATACACCGACCACACATCGCCAGACCGGCTCCCTATGGCGACAACATCATAATTCTGCAGACCTCACCCGACGCAACACTACACACAGAGAGAGCGGCAGAACCCGCGGGCACTAAGTCCGGTGAGTCTGAAACTTGCTGGTCTAGTGCCTGTGGTACACAAAAAACAACACACACGGGTGGCTTCGAAACGGCCCCAAGAGGAAAAGAGAAAAAACAAACAAACAAACAAAAATCGGACAAGCAAACAGTCGAAACAAGCAACAGACATCGACAGACGAATTCAAACGCAACCCACCGCTACCCACCGCTACCCTCTCCAAACACGAGAAGAGAGGAAGGACTCACAGGAATCCACCAAATACAGAGAACATCGCCAAGATGAAAAGTTTTAAAGCAATTCCTGCGAGATAAAGAAGTTAACAGTACTACTTCTACTATTACTCAGTGACCTGCCAGGCAGTGGTAATTCAGACATTGGTCATTTTGGAGAGATATTATCATTCATTTAGTAAGAAGTTAGACAGTGGTCATTCAGACAGATTTGATTATACTGTGATCAATCACACAATTGTAGTCACAAAATGGTCATTCAGATAACTGTGAATTAAATTTATCAGCCAGACTAATATGACCGGACAGATATCAGTCACACTAGCTGTTATTATACCCATTTTAATGTCAATCGTTTTATCCATGCCCAATAGACATTTCAAGGGAAGTAAATCTGTATGGTCTTTCATGAAACTATTATTCCATTTTAATGTCAAACATTTTATCCTTGCTTGATAGACATTTCCAGGGAAGTAAATCTAAGAGAAATGTATGCTCTAAGAGATGTATGCTCTAAGAGAAAGTTATATTATTATCATTTTATGTATTTTATTTATTGATCTCAGAGAAGTAACATTGATTTGTCAGTGCAGATTGCCATATGGATATAAAGACATACTTTACTCATTAATTATATTTCGATAGAACATTTATTTACAGAGGCGTATGGATGTGAAATGCATGTGCGATGACAGATCCTAAAATAAGATTTAACCACTGATAAGTGTGTATGTATTATTAAATGATAATATTTTCATAATAATAATAATCATACCAGAGGTAGTACGTATTATAACGCCACACATAATTTAATTGTTTTACTTAAATATGTCTTAAACTAAGAGTGACTTATCGAGTTGTCAAACGATCGTAGTTTTATTGTGTTCCTTAGACATTTATCTTACTCACACTAAGAGCGACATGTCCAGTTGTGTTACTTAAACATTTATCTTACTCACACTAAGAGTGACATGTCCAGTTGTGACAAACCAGGAATCCCCTCTTCACTTCATAAACATGTTGCTTCGAGGCAATAACTCTTGTTTCGTTGAACACTCAACCGGCCAATTTGGTGAAATGTGATTCACTAAAATACGTTTGTGATATTGTTCACCAGATATCAGTGTTTTATGCTGATTTGAAATCCATTCTGAAAATAATCTCAGTACTTCACATTATGGAGTATATTAAGGGAAGCAGATTGTATTTGAAAACTCTACTTCTAAAAAGAGTTTTATTCATGAACCAATTGACAACGTATTCACAAATTGAGCTTTAAACCACTCCACCACCAATTTCCCAATCTTTCATCCAACACAACAAATAATCAAATCAATTACCAAATCTTTCAGTCAAGCGTTAATACATATAAAACAATTAGATGTCTATTTATTTATTTCATCTTTTGTCTGTTTAATTGTTATCTTTACATAAGCATTTGAATTAACAAATAAAATATCACAGAAGTGATGGTGTTTTAAGTTTAATAACCCCTCACGCATGCAGGTTAATTTTAATATTTTTAATGCTTTTTATCCCAATGATGTTTCTAGTTGTACACAACGTATTTCCATTTATTAATTATGCAGAAAAATACTTGCTGTAAACAGCAATATAACATGGTCCAATGATAACTCTGAAACAGCGCAATAAAGGTCTTATTTGAATATTTCTTACAGCATTGTGTAATCTGAGTTGAAATATCCAGAGCCTGTACTTCCACTTGACAACATCGGGATAGAAAAGGTTAAATGAGATATAAACGTCACTAAGAAACAGAGGTCATAAGATTTGTTTCATTTCACTTCAGACCTGCATCGTTTGCCAAAAATTTCCAGAACTTGTGTTTCTTTCCGCCCGTTTCGTAAACCGTTACTAGTCAAACTGTGAGATGAAACGACACAGACATTTTTAGAAATAGATAAATATTTATTTCCATTAAAAAAAAGTTGACAAACTATGTACACAACATACAGAAACACACATTACAAGACTGCAAACTATATTCTGAACATACAGAAACATGTATTACTAGTCCTCAAAGTATGTACACAAATTACAGAAACATACATTACTAGCTACTAAGACATCTGATAAAATAGAACATTTTTGTAACACTACACGGAAATATACATTACTAGACTATAAAGACAATTGGTAAAACAGCAGTTTTGTAACACTACATGGAAACATACATTACTAGACAAATACAAAGACAAAGGGTAAAATAGCACATTTTTGTAGCACTACATGGAAACATACATTACTAGACAAATACAAAGACAAAGGGTAAAATAGCAGTTTTGTAACACTACATGGAAACATACATTACTAGACAAATACAAAGACAAAGGGTAAAATAGCAGTTTTGTAACAATGTATGGAAATAAATAGTGTTACAAAACAAAGAAAAATGGTAAAATACCACAGTTTTGTAATACTACATAAATAAATATTACTATTATTGTAAATCCATTTCCTTATATTGAATAGTCACTGTAATGAGCAGACTTTCTATTAACTAATGTAGTAGATATTGAATATTGTAAAATTCATTTCATTGTATTGAAAAGACAGAGAGTATAATGAGCAGACTTTCTATTAACTAATGTGGTTGATATTGAATATTGTAAAATTCATTTCATTGTATTGAAAAGACAGAGAGTATAATGAGCAGACTTTCTATTAACTAATGTAGTTGATATTGAATATTGTAAAATCCATTTCATTATTGTCACGAGGAAGAGACCTAGTACCAAAATCTCAAAGTCAAAAATCACGAAAGAATTGCAAAAATTTGAAAAAAACACGCCGTATAATGATATGTCACAACATACGTTTCGATGACGATTCTTAGGATTTCCTTAGTAATGAGATCTTAGGAACTTCTGAGTAATGCATCTTGTGAATCCCAGTTAATGGGAAATCCTGAGTAATGAGCTCTAAGGAAAGTCAGAGTGGTAGGATCTTAAGAACTTCTGAGTAGTGACATCTTATGAAATCCTGTGTAACAACTTCTTATGAGATCCCGAGGAATGAGGTTTTAGGATCTTCTGAGTAATGGCTCTGACTAATGGCTTCTTATGAAATCCCGATTAATTAGATCGTAGGAAATCTCGAGTAATGATATCTTAACAAATCCTGTGTTATGCTGTCTAAGGAAATCTCGAGTAATGAGATCTTAAGAAATCCTGTGTTATGCTGTCTAAGGAAATCTTGAGTAATGAGATCTTAAGAAATCCTGTGTCATGATGTCAAAGGAAATTTTAGGAAATCTTAGGAAATCTCGATTAATATTATTTCAGGAACTCCTGGGTCGTGAATTATTAGGAGTTTCTAAGTGATAGGATCTTAGGAACTATAGAGCAATGAGATCTTAGGAACTCCAGCGTAATGAGATCTTAGGATCTCCTGAGGAATGAGAAATTAATAACTCCTGAGTAATCTGCCCATATGACACATGGCGAATATCTAAGGTAAATTCAGCTGCTCATATGTGTCAGGTTCATGTTTACATTTTTCGTGTTGTAATAGAGTCAAGGCCATGGACTATGAATTTATGAGTGGTCAGAATGATCGTTATTTTCTTGTATTTTAATAATTTGTCAGTGGGGACTAAATATTTTCTATAAACCTAAAGAAATCTTTCAACATTTTGTAATATCAGTGTTTAATATGTACTGTTTTGATAAACTTAAATCTCCAAAGTTTATTAGAATTTGTGTATATTATATTTTGTAGACGCCTTAACAAATCCTTAAGCGTTTTGACATATGCATTTATTAGGCCTAGATATGTTTGTATATACGTCAATATTTACTTAAATGTTTTACAGTATGTGAAAGAGTAAATTTGCCACTCCCTGTTTTTTTAATTTAATTGTTATATAGGCTTCTAAATTGTCAGAGTGACCCGACCTTGAGCTCTCCTTATGGTTTTATTTTTGTAGTGTCTGAGATGAAGTAAATAACCTAAGGCAAGAATATTCTAGATTTGCTGGCTTAGTGAAAACTGAGTCACTAATTTTCTATTATCCAATGATTATGATTTTTGAGAATGAGACTAACCAAGAAGATTACATGCAGTAGAGAATTCTGCTTTTTATTCACTTTTGAATTTGAAGACAAAGGGAGATAGATTGTCAGACTGAAACTCCCAATGAGTAGGATACAATAGAATGTCAGACCAATAACCTCAATGAGTAGTGAGCCAGAAGAATGTCAGACTGATAAGCTTATTGAGCAATGAGTCGGTTGAATGTCAGACTGATAAATATAATCTTAATGAGTAGTGAGGTCGTAGAATGTGTGACGTAATACTAATGAGTAGTGAGGTCATAGATCGTCTGACTGGTATTCTGAATGACTAATGAGTTGGCACATTAGAAATGTAATTGATAATATAATTAATTTATCTAAACTTCTATCCCATCACGCCACAGTTATTATACTTTAAAGAGAAAATAATATCAAGGTAATGTGAAGTATGGCAGACAAAAAAATTATCAACGTCTTCACATGTGAACACAAAGTAGTGCATATGCATGTCCACTGTAACGGAATATGCGCTTACCGGTTTCTCGCAGATTGCAGGATAACGCTTCATGCAATCGTCATCATTCCACGATTGACATAGATAAAATTCCGATGTTACACAATTTTCTTTTCCTCCATAGTTGTCGGGCTGTGCAGGTGCCCAGTTTGAGTATAATAGTTGTTTCTGTGAATTAGCCCACACAAAGTTTCCCTCCTCCTCCATATCACTCAAACCTATCCACACTTTCTTTCCTGCACACGTAAGTATTTTGAGGCATGATCATAAAATATATAATTAGCACATTGAAGTTTCTTAGTAAAATTTATTGTTTATTAAACCTTGCTATAAAGTATGTGTATTATCAAAACACTAGTGAAAATTAGCATAACAATGAATTATTAAAAATTACTAAAAATTAAAATTTTGAGGCATGATCATAATATATATAAATAGCACATTGAAGTTTCTTAGTAAAATTTATTATTTATTAAACCTTGCTATAAAGTATGTGTATTATCAAAACACTAGTGAAAATTAGCATAACAATGAATTATTAAACATTACTATAAATTATGCGTATTATCATAACATTAGTGAAAAACAACATAATAAAGAATTATTAAAAAGTACTATAAATTATGTGTATTATCAAAACACTAGTGAAAATGAAAATAATATTGAAGCTGACAAAGAACGTGATGGCAGCAAATGAACTATTACAACTATGGTTTGTTACTCTGGTTACTTCAATTTTGTTACAATGGATACTTCAGTTTTGTTTCTATATATCTGACGGGAAAAATTGCTCTTGTTAAATTAAATCCTAAACATTAATAGGTATTTAATTTTTCACGCTGTACTGATGGAGTCGGGGGGTGGATATTTACGAGTTGGGTGGTTAGAGCTCAGTGCTTTAACTGACAGCGGACAGTGAGAGCCTTTCCGGCCAGTCCGTTTAAATGCAATCGAGAGTGGTGACAGCCAGACATGTGAGAGGGAAGGGTGCTTAGCGGTTTTCTTTGTAGTAATGGAAGTCCCTGGGCAGATACTTTTAAGGTACTGCACAGATTCAAACAGGAGTAAAAATGGTTAGATGTGTGATTCCGGTCCATTTAGGCGTGAGTTGATAAATACTCAATCAAGACTTGATTCAATCACTTGTGGTGAAATATTCTCAAGTCCACTTCTGAAGGCAATCATTAGCAGTGGTAAGACATTTGATCACTAATGTATGAATGGACTTAGAATGATGCTTGTGTTAAATTATAGTTCATGCATTTCGATTGATATATTTTAGAATAGTCTATTTGATTCATTAATATGTATAGATCATGTTAGAAAATGATGTACTGATGAATGAAGGATGTAAGAAGACTAAACAATTCTCTTGCAGACAAAATGTACGTTGAATGATTGGTGAGAGGATGAAAGAAAATGGAGGAATTATGAATTGTATCTAAGCGCTAAGCTCCCATGTTCTAGCAGTGGGCGTGCCTTCAACTTCTACCTTAAACTTTGACTTGGAGTCGTCCATCTTCAATATTCAGACGTAAGAATTCTTCAACTTGATTCAGGTTTCCATCTTCCATCTCTAACATGATTCGTGCTTCAGGCTTCAGCCGTCTCTGATCCTGTCAGAACAACAAAGACTCTACAACGTGCGTTACATGTTGTGAATTTAGATTACTCCTTAAGTGAGAAGTTTTGCTGTACACTTATTAACACTTATTTACACTTACTTACACTTATGTACACTTATTTACACTTATGTATATTTATTTACATTTATTTACACTTATGTACACTTATTTACACCTATGTACACTTATTTACACCTATGTACACTTGTTTACACTTATGTACACGTATTTACGCTTATATACACGTATTTACTCTTGTTTACACTTATTTACACGTGTGTATACTTATTTACAATTGTTTACAAATATGTACACCTATGTACACTTATTTACACTATGTTCACTTATTTACATTTATTTCAGTAATTGTAATTTATGCGGTGTGTTTGTTTACGTGAACTTCACAATGTATATTGACACGTGTTCTAACACTGAATACTGATCTATAATAATAAGTCAATCAAACAGTGAAAACTGGTTTATAGTAAAATGCAATACATACACTGAAATCTAGTTATATTTATTATAAGTCACTCCAAACACTGTAAACTGGTTGTAATAATAAGACTGGGCTACAACAAATTTGCTGTCTAATATCTTTGGACGGATTTATGACAGTTTTATTGTGCTGGATCCAAAATGACATCGGTTTTGTTCAATCTGGTCAACTTTTTGATCTATTTTTGATGTATTGCGACATCATTATTATTATTTTTTATTTATAAGGGTATTTTCTATTTATATGATGTAAAATTATTTCTTATTTCTTTAAATAAACAAATTATAATTTGTTTTGCATAAGCTAATTTTTGAATAATTGATATAATTGATAATTTTATTGTTTAGGTAATGAAATGGAATCGGCCAGAAGACATTCAAAAATAAACGCGATGTATTTTGTTACATCTGCGGCGAATACACCATTGTTCCTAACAGGAATACAGCAACATGTTTTATAAAGCGTGCATGCCATGATTATTTTGATATAAAACGTGGTGATCAGGATAAGGTTTGGGCGCCACACATGGTATGCAAGACACGAACCGAGAATCTGTGTCGTTGGACCAATGGTAAGAAGAATTGTCTCAAGTGTGGAATTCCAATGGTTTGGAGGGAACCGACAAGCTATGTCACTGACTGCTACTTCTGCGCTATTGATATGAATGGAATTGACAGAAAAAAACCGGACAAGCCTTAAGTATCCTGATCTTGAATCAGCACGTCGTCCAGTAGCTCAGTGTGATGAAATTCCAGTACCTGTGCCTGGATAACTTACCGACATTAGTGGAGAAGATTTCTCTAGTGTTGAAGAATATGAAGAAGAAAATTAGTGGTTCATGATGGTGATGTTCCAAATCCTTTTTCGCAAAAGGAGCTAAATGATCTAGTTCATGATCTCAGCTTGTCAAAGTCATCTTCTGAATGTTGGCATCCAGATTGATGGGGAAAAGTACTCTTGACAGTGTTCGCATCAACCTTCTACCGCAACAGACACCAAGAGTATCTCAGTTTTTCTCTATACAGAAGGACCTGGCGTACGGTACAGATATTGCACAGCTTCTGCACAAGCTTGGATGCCACAGTATAAACCTGAAGATTGGAGATTGTTCATGGACAGCAGCAAGCGATCACTGAAATGTGTTCTGCTACACAATGGTAACCAGTTTGCCTCTGTACCTCTAGCTCACTCGACTACACTGAAGGAAAAGTATGAAGCGGTGAAGTACGTGCTGCAGACAATTCGTTATGATTAGCATGGATGGTTTCTTTGTGTTGACCTGAAGATGGTAAACGTTTTGTTGAGACAACAGTCTGGATTCACCAAGTACCCGTGCTTTCTGTGCTAGTGAGATAATAGGGACAAAGCACAGCATTACAAGACGCAGGACTGATCTGTACGGGAGGGATCGGTACCTTTCAAAGCAAAGAACCTCATAAACAACCCTCTGATGGACAGAGACAAAATACCTTTTCCACCCCTGCACATTAACCTTGGCTTAATCAAACAGTTCATCAAAGCTCTGGACAAGTATGGTCGCTGTTTCGCTTACTTGTGCCATGCTTTTCGAGGATTGACCATTGAGAAGTTGAAAGCTGGCATTTTTGATGGTCCATAACTCCGTAAGCTAATCAGAGATCAAGAGTTTGAAAACTCAATAAATGAAGTGAAACTGGAAGAGAGGAATGCTTTTGTTCTGGTCGTGAAAAACTTTCTTGGCAACAATAAGGCCAGGAACTATGCAGATTTTGTTGCCAATATGATGACTGCTTTCAATAACCTTGGATGCAAGATGAGCATCAAAATGCTTTACTTATTCTCACATATTTCCTGAAAATCTGGGATCAATGAGCGACGTACAAAGGGAGAGATTTCATTAGTATATGGAAACCAGGTATCAGGGACGTTGGGATGCAGTCAAGATGGCTGATTACTGTTCGACTCTAAAGAGAGACATTCCTACTGCTGAGCATTCTAGAAGTTCAAGGAGACGGAAGTTCATGCCCAGAATTTTGAACAATGATAAGCTAATATTGAATTTATATGTACTTACCGTTATCAATGTCTACTATTCAATGTACACTAATTAACGTTTGTAACATTTAATAAATGAATTGTGTTAAAAAATGATATTTTTAAAATTTAATTTTTTTAAATTAAAAACCTATTTTGGAAGAGAAATATTAACAAAACATGCCTAATAATGTAATAATGTTACAAAAATATAATCGATTTAGCTATAAGATCGGATTTTTTAAAATCGAATTAGATCAAAAACCCGACCTGATTTTAAAAAGTCGGGTGCCATTTTCAAATTCAGCAGTGCTAAATCAGATGAAAAATCTTAGACAATTTACAGGGGTTTTTTTTGTGACGCAGTGTTATACCACAATCCAAAGTATGAATATTGGTTTATAATAATAAGTCAATCCAAAGTCTGAAAACTGTTTATAATAATAAGTCAATCCAAACTCTTAAAACTGTTTATAATAATAAGTCAATTCAGAGTCTTAATACTGGTTTCCAATAATAAGACAATCAAACAGTGTTACAACACTGTTTATAATAATAAGACAATCAAAAGGTTGAACACTGTTTGTAATAATAAGACAATCAAAAGGTTGAACACTGTTTGTAATAATAAGACAATCAAAAGGTTGAACACTGTTTATAATAATAAGACAATCAAAAGGTTGAACACTGTTTATAATAATAAGTCAGTCACAAAGCTAAAAACTAGTTCGTAATAATAAATCAATCGAAACACATCAAGATTCACCGTTTCTCAATATAAATTCTACATTTTAAATTAACATATTTATTGTCAGTTTTAATGCATCTTAAAGGATTATTTTATAAAATAAAACTAATTTTAATAACAAGAAATAGAGAATGCATGCTAGAAACATTGATATAAGTGTAGCTTATACCTACGAAAATGTTATGTAGATGGAGCCTGTAGTTTGGGAAAGTTGATGTCAGTGGAGTAAATTTAGAAAGTTGATGTCAGTGGAGTATGTAGGTTTAGAAAGTTGATGTCAGTGGAGTATGTATGTTAAGAAAGTTGATGTAAGTGGAGTATGTTGGTTTAGAAAGTTGATGTGAGTTTAGTATGTAAATTTAGAAAGTTGATGTCAGTGGAGTATGTATAGTTAGGAATAGTTTTTGTACCAAAAGATAATATAATTCTTTCTTCAAACATTGATCCAATTTCCATCAGATAGCCACCGTCTTTCTCGCAAATGGCCTGAAATAATAAGATTTCATATTTCTACATATCGGTCTGTGCATAACAAAAGAAATCTAATACTGTGCTGACGTGTACAATTAAAATATAATTAAGCGATTGTAATAATAGTCTTGTGATGACGTATCATGATAAAACATTTACTGATAGAATTATAGTGATATTCATTAGCTATATGCTTATGATAGTATATTATAATCACCAATTAGCTTAGAAAATATTTCATGCATATCTTACCTTATGATAAGGTATTATAAAAATCACCAATTAGCTTAGAAAATATTTCATGCAAATCTTACCTTATGATAAGATATAAAAAATCATCAATTAGCTTAGAAAATATTTCATGCAAATCTTACCTGAGCTTCAAACCATGTACAAGGTTCCAAAAGCATCTTGTAGCAGCCGTTTCGAAAAGTATCCCACGATTCAGGACATGGAGAGTTTCTGGGCTAGATAAATGAACCAATCGTTTGTTTATTGTTAAAGTGCAACAAAGCACTGCATTTTGATGCCTCACTATTTGGAAGTTTAAAGTATGGTAATTTGTAAACGCTACTCTACTTTTAACATTTGACACTATACATTTCTCGTTATACATCCTTAATATATCTGTCAAACTTCAGCCATAAACATTATAAAGTAAGGTGAAGGTGTAATATTTCACACTATAAATTCGTCTTTATAATATACATTCTTAATATATCTGTCAAAATTCAACCATAAACATTATAAAGTAACATGTGGGTGCAACATTTGACACGATACATTTCTCATTATACATGCTTAATATATCTATCAAACGCCAACCACAAACATTATAAAGTAGAATATTGTTGTGGTATTTATTTGCTATCTGCGTTGGTTCCATCTTTCGGTTTTCAGTTAAAATTACAAGTGGTTGTTGCAAATTCTCAATAGCACATTTAGGAAAGGAACTATTTTATGAACGTCAATTATTTTTGTTGGATGTTCACTGTATACGAACAGCTTGATTCACAAAGTGAACATGTTGGTGTGATGGCGTCCATTTCATTGATCTGCTAATTTTGTACTTTCTTATACTCATCTGTTATTGTTTATCTTCAATATTTTCTGATTGAATACGTTAGCATTTACGCTTTATTGGCGAGAGGGGAGGGGGGGCTTAAAATTGATAATTTTATAAAAGTAATATTTCAGATTGGCAAACGTAGGGTGATTTTACTTTTTGGTAAATCACATATTAAATATGTTTTGTCAAGTATAAGGTGGTAAAAACAAGAAACCTACCGTTAACGATGATGACGTCATTGAAATGAGGATCAGCAGTGTTGCTGATAGTACTACTTTCGCCATCTTGAAAATACTCACTGAAAGTCAAAAGATTAAAACACACATATGTCTTCATTTAAATTATAAATTCATGTTCAGTACTAAATAATTGTCAATGATAAGATTTCGGGGATTCTCATTCTGTTATCAAATATTTCTAATAAATATCATGATATCTCAGGTGGCCAAAACTATCAAGTATTGCAAATGAAAGACTGACCTGATATCTCATGTTCATGTCATATATCTTTCCAAATATAAGGTTTTTAAAATATCCATATGTAATACATAAATTATTTATTTGCTTAAAAATATTAACTTATCCAAGCATGTCCAGAAGTAATACATAATTATTTATTTGCTTAATAGTATGCATTATCCAAGCATGTCCAGAAGTAATACATAATTATTTATTTGCTTAATAGTATGCATTATCCAAACATGTCCAGAAGTAATACATAATTATTTATTTATTTAATAGTATGCATTATCCAAGCATGTCCAGAAGTAATACATAATTATTTATTTGCTTAATAGTATGCATTATATGCAAACATACATGAAAGAGATTGTTATTATTGTGTTAAAAATTAATTATCAAGCATACTTTATAACCACATTTTATGCTATTGTATTTAATTGTCTGTACGGTGGCCTTTTCGAAAATTCTAACAGCTCGATATGAATTAATAATTATAACCCCCAATTCCATCAGTCAAGAGGATTTCTGCACTTAGAAAAATATTTTTGCTTGAGGGACATACACTATTGCTTTTATATTTGGTCATGTGTCAAATGGCGACACATCAAAACATTTCATAGTAGACAAAAAGGTAACGGAGCCAAAGAATGGTTACTGAGAAGATGCCTCATCGTATTTTTTTATTCCAAGTCACCAATTCCTCAAAGTCACCACTTCATCTAGTCACAACATAATTTGTAGTCACCTCTTCTTCATTCATAGATTTCATAGTAGTCACCTCTTCTTCATTCATAGATTTCACAGTAGTCACCTCTTCTTCGTTCATAGATTTCATAGTTCATAGTAGTCACCTTTTCTTCATTCATAGATTTCATAGTTCATAGTAGTCACCTCTTCTTCATTCATAGATTTCATATTTCATAGTAGTCACCTCTTCTTCATTCATAGATTTCAGAGTAGTCACCTCTTCTTCTCTTCTTCATTCATAGATTTCATATTTCATAGTAGTCACCTCTTCTTCATTCATAGATTTCAGAGTAGTCACCTCTTCTTCTCTTCTTCATTCATAGATTTCATAGTAGTCACCTCTTCTTATTTAATAAATTTTATAGTAGTCACCTCTTCTTCATTCATAGATTTCATAGTAGTCACCTCTACTTCTCTTCTTCATTCATAGATTTCATAGTAGTCACCTCTTCTTATTTCATAAATTTTATAGTAGTCACCTCTTCTTCATTCATAGATTTCATATTAGTCACCTCTTCTTCTCTTCTTCATTCATAGATTTCATAGTAGTCACCTCTTCTTCATTCATAGATTTCATAGTAGTCACCTCTTCTTATTTCATAAATTTTATAGTAGTCACCTCTTCTTCTCTTCTTCATTCATAGATTTCATAGTAGTCACCTCTTCTTCTCTTCTTCATTCATAGATTTCATAGTAGTCACCTCTTCTTCTCTTCTTCATTCATAGATTTTATAGTAGTCACCTCTTCTTCTCTTCTTCATTCATAGATTTCATAGTAGTCACTTCTTCTTATTTCATAAATTTTATAGTAGTCACCTCTTCTTCATTCATAGATTTCATAGTAGTCACCTCTTCCTATTTCATAAATTTTATAGTAGTCACCTCTTCTTCTCTTCTTCATTCATAGATTTCATAGTAGTCACCTCTTCTTCTCTTCTTCATTCATAGATTTCATAGTAGTCACCTCTTCTTCATTCATAGATTTCATAGTAGTCACCTCTTCTTATTTCATAAATTTTATAGTAGTCACCTCTTCTTCATTCATAGATTTCATAGTAGTCACCTCTTCTTATTTCATAAATTTTATAGTAGTCACCTCTTCTTCTCTTCTTCATTCATAGATTTCATAGTAGTCACCTCTTCTTCTCTTCTTCATTCATAGATTTCATAGTAGTCACCTCTTCTTCTCTTCTTCATTCATAGATTTTATAGTAGTCACCTCTTCTTCTCTTCTTCATTCATAGATTTCATAGTAGTCACTTCTTCTTATTTCATACATTTTATAGTAGTCACCTCTTCTTCATTCATAGATTTCATAGTAGTCACCTCTTCTTCTCTTCTTCATTCATAGATTTCATAGTAGTCACCTCTTCTTATTTCATAAATATTTTATAGTAGTCACCTCTTCTTCATTCATAGATTTCATAGTAGTCACCTCTTCTTATTTCATAAATTTTATAGTAGTCACCTCTTCTTCTCTTTTTCATTCATAGATTTCATAGTAGTCACCTCTTCTTATTTCATAAATTTTATAGTAGTCACCTCTTCTTCTCTTCTTCATTCATAGATTTCATAGTAGTCACCTCTTCTTCATTCATAGATTTCATAGTAGTCACCTCTTCTTATTTCATAAATTTTATAGTAGTCACCTCTTCTTCTCTTCTTCATTCATAGATTTCATAGTAGTCACCTCTTCTTATTTCATAAATTTTATAGTAGTCACCTCTTCTTCTCTTCTTCATTCATATATTTCATAGTAGTCACCTCTTCTTATTTCATAAATTTTATAGTAGTCACCTCTTCTTCTCTTCTTCATTCATAGATTTCATAGTAGTCACCTCTTCTTATTTCATAAATTTCATAGTAGTCACCTCTTCTTCATTCATAGATTTCATAGTAGTCACCTCTTCTTCTCTTCTTCATTCATAGATTTCATAGTAGTCACCTCTTCTTATTTCATAAATTTCACAGTAGTCACCTCTTCTTCATTCATAGATTTCATAGTAGTCACCTCTTCTTCATTCATAGATTTCATAGTTCATAGTAGTTCTTCGGTTGCAGTAACCACCGCATCCGTTCCCACCACTTCATATGTAGTTACCAGTCGATTATCATCAATGATGGCAAAGTCGTTCAGAGTTTTCATCTTTAGTGGCTATTGTGAAATCGTCCATCATTTGTTTCCATTAATGTCCATTCCTTTGAGATAATGGACTGTTGCCATATTGTGCAGAAAGTTTGCAGTGGGTAAATACAACTGTTGTCGGACAATGATCAGATAGTAGTGGTCAGACATTTTGTAGCAAGACAGTGGTCAGACATTTGTATCAAGACATTGGTCAGATATTTATAGCAAGACAGTGGTCAGAAATTCGTAGGAAGACAGTGAACAGACATTTGTAGCAAGACAGTGATCAGACATTTTGTAGCAAGACAGTGATCAGACATTTGAAGCAAGACAGTAATCAGACTTTTGTAGCAAGGCAGTGATCAGACATATGTGATCAGACATTAGTGGTCAGACATTTGTAGTCAGGCAGTGATCAGACATATGTGATCAGACATTAGTGGTCAGACATGTGTACACAGATAATATTAAGACAACAGTGATCAGACATTTGTAAGCCAGGCAATGATCAGATATAGGTGATCAGACATTAGGGGTCAGACATTTGTAGTCAGGTAATGGTAAGACAACAGTGGTCAGACATTTTTAGCCAGGCAGTGATCAGACATTACTGGTCAGACATTTGTAGCCAGGTAATGGTAATACAAAAGTGGTCAGACATTTGTAGCCAGGTAATGGTAAGACAACAGTGGTCAGACATTTGTAACCAGTAGTACGCCCTCATATCCACCATGTTTGAGAGATGAATGGTGTCGTTTTAGAGAATTGTTAATAATAAATTAACATCCTCATCTTTTGTAATTAGATATGGGTGATTAAATATTAACTCGTGTGCGTATGCGTTACGAGATCTAATAGCAATGTTTGAACTAAGCTGTGTGACGTAGGCGTTACAAGATCTAATAGCAATGTTTGAACTAAGCTGTGTGACGTAGGCGTTACAAGATCTAATAGCAATGTTTGAACTAAGCTGTGTGACGTAGGCGTTACAAGATCTAATAGCAATGTTTGAACTAAGCTGTGTGACGTAGGCGTTACAAGATCTAATAGCAATGTTTGAACTAAGCTGTGTGACGTAGGCGTTACAAGATCTAATAGCAATGTTTGAACTAAGCTGTGTGACGTAGGCGTTACAAGATCTAATAGCAATGTTTGAACTAAGTTGACACTGTTCTAAATTGTCGTACATGCAATTCTTACCCCCACGATTCCAAAGATTTGCTTTACAGTCGGCGGTTCTCCACTTGCATACGCGACACACAGCGATAAATAATTGCAGATTTTAAACTTAACTGTGTAAATAGACTACTTCATCACTTACGTGATTAACCTGTAAAAAAGCGGTGTCTCAAAGCCTTGCAGTCCTCGGAAATGTTCCACTCAACACAACTCTTTCAGTTTCCGACCGTCAGTCTGTAAATGTACAAATGATTCAACGTCTGCGAAAAACGACGTCACACGTAGTCTAAGCGTCGATTACATGACGTGCAGTCTTCAGTGTTTCTGTATTTGCTTCTTTCTTTCTCAGTTTAGGTTGGATTTTCTATTTTATGTTTTCAACGGAAACACATGCATGGAAACAAATTTTCAACAGTCATTTTTCTGTCGTACTTTTCATTTAAATGATATTTATTTTAATATATTTCTTTATGTGATAATAAAAATAGCATTAGTGTATTCGGTAGAGAGTTCTTTCATTTACGGACATTAAATCCTGACTTTTGTTATACGTGTATATACTGACAACCATACAGAAAGCAAAACAAATGTGGCAACAAATAAAAGACTCAGAATGATTCGAGTACAGATGGTGCCAGAAGACCGAAGATGGAAAGAGCGTTGAGGTGAGAAAGTGTTAGCAGACCGAAAGTCTTTTGAAGATGGAAATAGCGTTGAGGTGGTAATTCTCACTGTTTGTATTATGACCACAACAATATGGCTGATCAAATGTTTCAGTACTGAAATCTCACTGATCACTCTTTGACAACAGGTTTCTGATAGATCATATTTGGGCACAGCTCTCTGGTCCACGAGATAATAATGTTTTATTCCAAATTTCTACTTGTTGCATGTATAATATATCTTGGGGCGACTTTATAATAATGTATTATTTCAAATTTCTATTTGTTATATGTATAATACACCTTGGGGCGACTTTATAATACACACACACACACACACACACATACACACACACACACACACACACACACACACACACACACACACACACACACACACACACATAAATAGAAACTTTCACAAATACCATCCACCATACAAACACACAGAAGCTAGTAAACACATAATCATGCACTATCACTATTGCACAACACATAAACATATACATACATATTTCTTCTTGTACTTTCATTAAATTCTTCAATATAAAAGTCTCTCATTCTTCGTGGCCTAGAGATTGAGAGGCTGACTATCCTGAAGGTATACTTTGGCTGATTCCGTTGTTTAGGTTGGTGCGCCCCATCCTATCTCGACAGTTTTGATCTTGATCATACTCAAAACGCCCCATCCTATCTCGACCATGTTGATCTCTGTCACGGGGATGGGAGGGACTCAGAATTAATATTTTATTTCACTTAAAATCGCGTATGTACCACATATAGAAAACGCGAAGTAAGGGAGGTAATTCGCGGTCAAGAACGCAAATTTTGTAATGCCTCACACCCTAATGTGTAGATAACTTTTAATTTCTAGTTCATATATATATATATATATGAAGGGTTTTTGTATCTATATATTTAATTTCTAGTTCATATATATATATTTATGAAGGGTTTTTGTATCTATATATTTAATTTCTAGTTCATATATATATATATATATATATATTTATGAAGGGTTTTTGTATCTATATATTAAATGAATAAGTTGTATTTATGGATGCGTGTGTGCATGCATACTTATTTACGAAGAATAAAACCAATGCCTAGTAGAAGTGACCAGGGTCAATGTTGTTTACAATGAAGAAAGCCAAAGCCAATGCGTATTAGAAGTGACGGTCAAGAGAGCGTGCAGCACGATAAATAAATAAATGTTCAAGGACAAAAGCAGTCATAAGACTAAAACTTCTAGGAGGTTCTACAGTTCTCAAAATTGTATAAATAAGGAGGACCAACCAACTAAATCTGACAGCGACATAGCACTCAGACATTCACCACAGTACACCACACATCACATTCACTCACACACACTACATTTACTCGACACACAACCACCACCCGCCCTCTCCAGATACAAGTGAGGAGAGGAAGTTTTTCTCCAGAGGACCTCCAAAGCTGAGAATATCTCTGATAAAAGGCTTACTGCATCCTCTGGTTAAAAGTAAGCGAAACAAAACACAACTAAATCTGAGAGAGAAATAATATCATAGAGAAAAACACCTGAGAGAGAGAGTTCTAGCATCAGCTATGGGAACACTTTGAGAAACATGGCCGCTGTTATGACCTCATGTCATACAGTGTGGCCATAGGACGAAGACAAAGAAGCATTTCTCTCCATATAACATCAAGCTTTTGTAACATCAACTTTGTCCAAGAATGAAGTCTTTTTGCTAGAAGGAAGAAAGAAGATTCTCTATTTGTTTGATGAACATGGGAAACACATATTCAAAGCTATTAATTTCAATGATGTGGTAAAGTCTCATTACATATACGGAGATTTGCTGAGGAGAGCTGGAAATATCTCTCTCTACCCATCTTTCATCTCGTCGACCGCCTTGTATTAAGCATTGAGGTAATGTGCTTAATGACTACCTGGCAAGTGAGTAAGTTCGGTCCTTTGGACAGCTCAAGTATGCAACGGGGTTGCATGCATTAATGATACGAGAGGCCATTTTTGTTCTCCCCTGTCTGAGCTATGTCTGAACTCCCTATACTGCAGTCGAAGGGTCAGCGCCTATGTTTTGGACACGAGGAGTTCTGCATTCGATGCATGTGATGACACACTTCACTAGACGAATCATCCGATAATGCCAAACGTTGGGTTGTCCGTCGCTACGACAAACAGGAAACAACGATAATTATCGAGGTTGACAACGGTCAACTGAATATCAGATTTTTCCACTTGTGATAATCTGAGTGGTGCCTAGATTCCTGCAGAGTCTTCACCTACTATGAACAACGCTATGAGGCGTCTATATCTTCTCAACAGAGCATCCAAACGAGTGATGCGTCATCTTCTCTTTGGAGCACCTCTATGAGTGACACAACAGAGTACGTCACCTCTCTTCAGAGCATTCTTATGAACGACGCTATGAGGCGCCATCTTTCATCACCTCTTCAGAGCATTCTTATGAACGACACTACGAGCCGCCATCTTTCATCACATCTTCTCAAGCATCCCTTGTGAGTGACGCGACAGATTACGTCATCTTCACTTAGAAGCATCTTATGAATATGAGCCAGGCTATGATGCACCATCTTCTCTCCAAAACATCTCTATGAGTGAGTCAACTCTTCATAACATCCCTTATAAGTGACACGTGAGATTATGTCACTGACCTTCAAACTTTGACAGTACTGTGAGTAGTTAATAAAATCAGAAGGCAAAAGCGCACCTAGAACTGATAGGAATGAGAACATTTAAAATCATGGCACACCTAGAAATGTTAGGAAATATAAACTTTAAATTGTACTTTTTGATTGATCGGAAATATTATTATTATTGCTATCATTTTTGTGAATAGAAATTCACTATTGATTTGGGTATATGTATACAATGAGAATTTAATATGATGGCTAATGTAGGCCTATTTTTGTAAACAATGTGAATTTACGATGATGGCTAATGTAGGCCTATTTTTGTATACAATATGAATTTAATATGATGGCTAATGTAGGCCTATTTTTGTATACAATGTGAATTTAATATGATGGCTAATGTAGGCCTATTTATTTGACATTATCATTTTCATCTCCCCTTATTTCCCACAGAGTGTATGACATTGGAAAGTTGAATGTATGACTAATCACTGTGCGAAAGAGTAGTGCCCCCTTTATCAGGAAATAAACAACCTGATTTAACCACTTTCAACTATCTTGATATTCATAGATTTTCAGAGGGGCGAAAGAATTTGGATTTGTACCGTTCGTCTGTTCGTCTGTTTATTCACTTTCATGATACTCGCTCACAACATACACAGCCAATAAAACGTTCCTTGGCATGACATAATAAAACTGGGCCCCACCCAACCATCAATGGTGTATGTCATGTGTGTATATGTAACAACCTGACACGACGTATTACTGGCACATGTCACGCGGGCTTTTGTCGGAGGTACACGGGAGTGGGCCAAAACAGACTTCACCCCTTGCATCTCTAACATTGGCTCGGGCCGGCTTAACAGTCGGCGGTTTGTGACAATCTCCTTGATCATCCTCAAAACGCATTGAGATGTCTTGGGATAGGAAAGATTAAAGCAAACATCAGTTTGTAATTATTTTTTTTTCTTTCTGCCAATAACACGTATATTGTTTTTCGTCCGTTTTGAAAGATGTACACATCACATGAAACGTGAATCGAAATAATAAATATTGCTTGTTATCAAGTAATCTCTACTTGTTATCAAGTAATCTCTACTGGTTTTAGTGTGTAGATAAAACGCAACAGAAGTCAGTTCGTTACAGGTTTATCAGTTACAACTGGAATAAATGAAGATGATTTCTGTTAGAAACAGAATTAATAAAATGCTATTGGATATTATTTCAACTATTGATTTTACTGAAAAATTATGAAACATATGTACGTTTCCAGACATGTTTTTAAAAGAAATGCGTGTTTTCTATCTCCGCTTCAGACTACAGTGACTACTGTACTCTACCGTATTACGTTAGTGTGTGAATCCAGTGTTGTCATCTCGAATTTTAAACGTGTTTTTTTGTAAGTTAATTCCTGTGAAAGTTCTATGACATCTGGGCGGGCGACATTTTACAAACGACACTTAGAGGGCGACAAGTGTCTCACGTCAACTAGTTACTGACACATGCCTAGCAACAACTGACGAACGGCAAGTGATTTGAACATAATACGATATGCGACATTTTGCTACTTTATGTGACGCGCCTGGTGTGTTAACAATAATTAATAATTATATTTATGTGACGCGCCTGGTGTGTTAATACTAATTAATAATTATATACACCTGGTGTGTTAACAATAATTAATAATTATATTTATGTGACGCGCCTGGTGTGTTTATACTAATTAATAATTATATTTATGTGACGCGCCTGGTGTGTTAATACTAATTAATAATTATATACACCTGGTGTGTTAACAATAATTAATAATTATATTTACGTGACGCGCCTGGTGTGTTTATACTAATTAATAATTATATTTATGTGACGCGCCTGGTGTGTTTATAATAATTAATAATTATATTTATGTGACGCGCCTGGTGTGTTAATAATAATTAATAATTATATTTATGTGACATGCCTGGTGTGTTGATAATAATTAATAATTATATTTATGAATTAGTTTGTCATAATCGCTTATCACTGATTAAGTTAAGATTTCATTGCTTAACACGAGTTTCCTACCCTCATATCACACCACCGGTACATAACTTCTTCTCAGGTGGAATTTCTTACTTAAGGAGTAATCTAAAAACAACAACATAAACCACTTTCATTCACTACGCTAGCTCCCGAACCTCCATCCACCTACTAACTACTTCAGACATGCGCCAAGGCACGCGTAAGAGATATAAAACATAAAATAAAGATTTATTATAAAATAGTATCTAACATAACAAATACGCAATAATTTAGAAAGAAACAGCTCTCATATTAATATCCGATAGGTGATGTTCTAAACTAGACAATTAAGATATAATATTCTACAAAATTTGCCAATTCTTAATATCTTTACACGCGGTTGGATAGAGAGAAAGAGTCAGAGTTAACAATGAACAAATTCTTGACCTGAGTGTAGATACGAGGATTAGTTGTCTCTCTGTTCTGATGATGTAAGTGAACCCACTGTGAGAATAATAACGGTCAATATCAATTCTTTTCATTAGTAATAATTAATTCAGGGTTGAATTGGCGCAATTGACTAAATTCCAGTAGCATTCGTTGATAGGTTTGCTGAGTCTTATTTGGAAGTAATGTTTATACAGCCGGCACAACTGACCCTGCTATGTAAACGTGCAAAGTGAACAACAGACCCTGCTGTGTAAACGTGCAAAGTGAAAAAACTGACCCTGCTGTGTAAACGTGCAAAGTGAACAACAGACCCTGCTATGTAAACGTGCAAAGTGAACAACTGACCCTGCTGTGTAAACGTGCAAAGTGAACAACTGATAGAAGACTGCTGGTGAACACTTGAAAGTGCCATCTGCTAGCCATTGTCGATGTCTTATTAAAAGGTCAAGGCTCTCATCAGATGCAAATATTAGTATACAATCGGCATCATCTCCATCACTGTCATACTGCAGAAAGCGAAGACCTGGTGGCAGTTTGGTACACTGCTCTGGAATATCAAACCCACTTCGTTGTACAGGTATTGGAGTTGTGGGATTTAGCTTACGACGAGCACGCTATTATACAACATTGACATTCAGTACATGTATTATACAACACTGGCATTCAGCACATGTATTATACAACACTGGCATTCAGCACATGTATTATACAACACTGGCATTCAGCACATGTATTATACAACACTGGCATTCAGCACATGTATTATACAACATTGACATTCAGCACATGTATTATACAACACTGACATTCAGCACATGTATTATACAACATTGACATTCAGCACATGTATTATACAACATTGACATTCAGCACATGTATTATACAACACTGACATTCAGCACATGTATTATACAACATTGACATTCAGCACATGTATTATACAACATTGACATTCAGCACATGTATTATACAACATTGACATTCAGCACATGTATTATACAACACTGACATTCTACACAGGTATTATACAACACTGACATTCTGCACAGGTATTATACAACACTGACATTCAGCACATGTATTATACAACACTGACATTCTGCACATGTATTATAAAACACTGACATTCTGCACATGTATTATAAAACACTGACATTCTGCACATGTATTATACAACACTGACATTCTGCACATGTATTATAAAACACTGACATTCTGCACATGTATTATACAACACTGACATTCTGCACAGGTATTATACAACACTGACATTCAGCACAGGTATTATACAACACTGACATTCAGCACAGTTATTATACAACACTGGCATTCAGTACAGATATTATACAAAACTGACATTCAGCACAATGAGAACACTTTGTTAGAAATATTAATATGAACTCTAGAGTAGGATTTTGTTACAATCACAGGACCATATCAAGTATGGTGTAACAGCGGTTAATCTTTGTTAGAAGTACTGATATGAACTCTAGAGTAAGATTTTGTTACAATCACAGGACCATATCATGTATGGTTTAACAGCGGTTAATCTTTGTTAGAAGTACTGTTATGAACTCTAGAGTAGACTTTTGACAATCAAAGTACCAAAGTCATGTGTGGAACTGTAACAGTGGGTACACTTTGTTAAAAATATTGACATGAATTCAAGTGTGGAATTTTGACACAATCACAGAATCATATCATATATGGAAATGTAACAGTGGAGTGGCAAGGCACACATGCAATCGTTGAAATACTGTAGTTCTCAATGTTTTCCTCTAACTGTTTGTAAATATTTTATTATAACTATAATTCTCATTGTTGCCTTATAACACTTTGGAAATATTTTGTTATAACTGTAGTTCTCAAAGTTTTGCTCTAACTGTCGGAAATATTTTTGTTATAACTGTAGTTCTCAAAGTTTTGCTCTAACTGTCGGAAATATTTTGTTATAATTGCTAAAGTTGATGCGTTTGCCACCTTGACTACAATATTGTATCCTGTAATCATTTGTTGACAAATATAAATTGATATAATCCATACTAATATTTGTACTTAAAATTTCCATTTTGTAACGTGTGAGGGATGGCATAACCTGCACTTTTCTTGTGACCTGTGAGTGATGGTGTAACCTGCACTTTTCTTGTGACGTGTGAGTGATGGTGTAACCTGCACTTTTCTTGTGACGTGTGAGTGATGGTGTAACCTGCACTTTTCTTGTGACGTGTGAGTGATGGCATAACCTGCATTTTTCTTGTGACGTGTGAGTGATGGTGTAACCTGCATTTTTCTTGTGACGTGTGAGTGATGGTGTAACCTGCACTTTTCTTGTGACGTGTGAGTAATGGTGTAACGTACTTTTTTTCATGTGTGAGGGATGGTGTAACGTGCACTTTTATTGTGGCATGTGAGGAATTGTATAACCAGTACGTTCTTGGTAACGTTTACTGAAATGTTCGTGCAGTTCCCACTCGGAACATCACTTACAACATTGATTCTTCAAGATCAAACCAAACAACTCATTATTGCAGAAGTGAAGTTCCCTTGTTCAGTTTTAATGTCGTTTAAAATAGATAGATAGATAGATAGATAGATAGATAGATAGATAGATAGATAGATAGATAAATAGATAGATAGATAGATAAATGGATGAATATTGATGGAATGGTGGCTGAATGGATGGATGGAAATAGAAAAACAGAAAGATTCTTATGTAGAATTATTTGTAGTTTTGTCGTGCTGTACTAAGAACACACACGTTTATGACATAGGCTCAGTTTTAATATTGTCTCATATTTGACTTATTATGGTTTGGCTTATCACTCTATTTCCATTTGTACACAGATATAAACCAACATTAAATCACGGAAATGGATGGTCTGGAACAATTTATATAAATTAATAAATATTATACACTCATTTCTATAAATTCATTTAGTGTACACTGGTGTTAGCTGATGTTGTATGCATGCCTGAGATTACGAGAACAAAGGGACATTATTTTTAGAATCACGTGCTCTGCATGACAGGAGTTATGTACCATGGCAATATTGCCAGCTTGCAGATTTTCTCATGTAAACCTCGGACAACAAGTGAAAATATTATTAACTTGATGCAGGGATAAAGGTTAACATTAGTTTTGCTAGCATGTCTGAGTAGGAAAGGGTTAACGTATTCTGAACAACTGTTGCAAAATGAAATGAAAGCAAACTTTTAAGTGCAAGCGTCATAAAACAACCCGTAGCCAAACGATTTTTAATGGGATAAAGATGTTTTGCTAAAGACCAGCATATTACTCTAGATATTATTCAGAATTGAAAGGTAAGTTTGGAAAATTGAGCTCATGGAAGTTTTTTTTTTAAAATAAGAAAGTATGCAAGATTTGCTGAGTCATTTGAATTGAGTTGAAAGTCTGAATGAAATGAAATTGTACTTAACTAATGACTTGATTTTCCTAAACCTGTGAAAAGTCATTGTTGAACTTAAACACTAATATGACTAACTCTAAGCAAGGCTACTGTTGAATTTGAACACTAGTGGCTTGACTAACTCTAAGCCAGGCCATTGTTGAACTTAAACACTAGTGGTTGGACTAACTCTATGCCAGGCCACTGTTGAATTTGAACACTAGTGGCTTGATTAACCCTAAGCCAGGCCACTGTTGAACTTAGCCACAAGTGGTATGACTCCACTGACCATGTAAAAAAGATCACTGTTGATCTTGATTTGACTCCCGTAACCTTGAGCCAAGCCACTGTTGAATATGAATGAATAGTCTATACGTAAGCAAATCATACTTATGCCTCTATATTCTTTTGTTCGTACACGTGACTTGTAAATAATTGGTTGTATATACAGATAGTGTTTGTAAATAATTAGTTGTATATACAGATAGTGTTTGTAAATAATTAGTTGTATATACAGATAGTGTTTGTACACAGTGCTTATGAATAATTAATTGTATATACGGATAGTAGTTGTAGGAAATGATAAGTTAGACGATTTAAAAAATCTATGTCATAAAAAAATATGTAGTTGTGGTGGTGTAGGAATAATGTTGTGAAAGAATGTGTTTGTAAGGAAATTACGAGACCGTGTAAGTACGCGTGGACCAGCAATTTCTAAATAAGGGAGATAACTAGAAGTAGTGGGATTTAGTTATTCTCCCCCTTCTTTACTAGAAATGGTGTCAGAAGTGGAATTGATTAGTTTTATAATATTTATGTATTTTAAATATAAACGTACTTAAAGGGGAATTCCCTCTCGTTCATCTTACTGGCATATACATTGTACATAACAAACAAACAGTAGGCTGAGTGTTTTGTCTTGTGTATTCATAGTGCAAAACATACACTTTATAGTCTGTGTTTAAATATTTTATAAGTTATGTACTTATGAAAACTTCAACAGCGTGTGTCGCCATGTATGTACATTATGTAAATATGAACAGGATATATTTTGTGTGTTCTTTTGGTTTCGCATATTGATATAAACCCTGATATGTATTCTATTTGATTTCATTTTTACATATATAATACAGTCAAAATCAGTTAGTGTGTTTTAAGATTTACATAGAATAGTGCAATGTGGGCCGAGAACTAGTCCAGAATAGTGGTTGTGTCCCTTTTCCCAAACTGTTTGGACATTCAAATGTAGAATATAGAATACTTTCTGAAACTTATTTATGTATAGTGTGTAAAATAAGGCAGAATTATTTATGTAAAGTGTGTAAAATAAGGCAGAACTATTTATGTATTGTGTGTAAAATAAGGCAGAATTATTTATGTAAAGTGTGTAAAATAAGGCAGAACTATTTATGTATAGTGTGTAAAAATAAGGCAGAACTATTTATGTATTGTTGTACACTTAGAACATCATAGAAGAAGTATATATGAATTGTATGTGTAAAATACAGAATATAAATGGCGGGCCCAGTGCATCAGACGCAAACATTCACACGTACGAACACTCAAATGAATGAAGAGAGAGAGAGAGAGAGAGAGAGAGAGAGAGAGAGAATAAGAAAAAATGAAACAAAATGAAAGTAAAAGTAGAAAGAAATGTATTGAAAGACATGCGCAGTGAATGACGTCATGTCGACGTTTACGTCATAAGTATGATGCACGTCGTCATGACAACAGGACATTTCTTTGTTCACGTTAACGAGTAAGAAGATAAAATAACACAAACAGAAATTGAGAATAACGAAGACGACATTGGCGATGTTACAGTTACAGGCATACAGACACCACTACACGTAGATAACACGCTGTACAGTATAATTACACACTACGTGTTGTTTTATTCATTACACACTACACATTGTTTTATTCATTACACACTAAACGTTGTTTTTCCATGACACACTTCACATTGTTTTATTGTTTTATTCATTACACACTACACATTGTTTTATTCATTACACACTACACGTTGATTTATTCATTACACACTACACGTTCTTTCTTACTTAATGTAGTTTACAATTTGTCATTGTCATCATCAATGTCGTTGTAGTGATCATAATGTTCCAGAGTGTTATCGGTTAGGTGACGGATGTCTTCGTTATAAAGCGTTTATCGGTTTTCTTTATTCTCATCAGAGTTGACGCAATCATCGTTACAGTTAAAACACCAGACAGGTCAACAAAAGCCAATAACCACAAGTTGTGACGTACAGCGTGACATGGCGTAAAGTCTAACTGACTCGCCAAATATATTCTCCACAACGACCACCTTTCTCTCCAGACCAGGAGTAAAACTCAAGTTTGCCACTGTCACCAGATCACCGACAACAAGAGCCGTGTCACGAATGGCGGCTTCATCATGAAACTCCACCACGCGCACAGGCACGTGACATGCACGCATACCCTGGACCAGACCGCTAACCTTTGTAGTCACTAGGCCATTACTGTTCACCCGGTCATCAGTCGGGTAGCCATCACACAACACCAGGACGTCGTGGTATTGCAGAGGTGGAGGGCCGTTACTGTTACCTGAGATTTGATATGAAAAATATTTTTTTTTGTAAATTATATCTCTTCACCCACCCGTTCATTTATTCCTCCATCCACCCGTATGTATTTGTATTGTTTCACTCACTCACCGTGTCAAACACACCATTCCCATACCTGTCCGGCCGACGTTGAGTTCTGTCAGGACACGGGCGACTTGATGTCCACACTCTAAACAGTCAAGTGGGCAGGACTCTGCGTGGCCTGACTGACCGGCACGGTGTATGATTCGTATAACCGCCGGGCCGTCTGTTGGAACAGGGACGTCACTGACCGTGTAGTCATGGGCTTGTTTATTCTTTATATGATATGCCTCCATCAACTCCCTGACGACGATTGGCGGTGACCTTAGAGGCGTTGTCAGCTTGACCTCTTCCAGACATAGAGGTCTGTCTTCGTGAAGCACTGATGCACTCCACAGGTACACCCCGGGTACTTGTTCAATGAGTTGATCACAAAACTCCCTGAAGTATTTTCTGTTACTAAAAAAAATGAACAGAAGACGTTATGTCAATGTGTTGACGTCAAACAATTATGAGGTAATGAAGTTTACTTTCCGTTGTCTTTGTATTGTGACGTCATTTACAACGTCGCCTGTTACTTTCCTATCTTCATTCACGGCTGTTTGTTTACGTGATAATCATTTGTTGTATTTCATGTTTGTCTGTTTAGCAATGTACATCAAATCCAACAAATAAATTTACTGGTGACATTCTTAATCAGTTAGCCGTTAGTCTGTAGTGAGATAAGACCGTTAATTACTATGTCTTTGTGCTTGTAAGTGTCTTAAGCTAACACGCTGTATAACAAACCTGTAATAATCAAGAAAGGCCTCGTCTGCAATCATACAGTTGTCTCCCTTCACTCAGAGATTTCAGACGTCTGACTGCAGTCTCCACTTCTCCATCTTTCCCAAGCTCAAACTGATGTCGATGTACACGTGATCTGGCTGTTGTCGTCTTCATGGTTTCCTTAAGTTGATGTTCGATGGCGATCGTCGCTGCACGGCTTCCAGACCATGTACTGACAACATGGACGTCGTGTCCGAGCTGAAGCCAGGTCAGGCCTTGAACAATCAAGACAATGGTTTTACCTGTCCCAGGTGGGCCAGTAAGAAATACCCTGGGTGGTGACCGATTCAAAAGTTCTACTTGCTGTGGAAATAACACGAGTCTGGCCATTGTCTCTCCAGTCGCAGACACCGCCTCCCCAAGAATCCTTATGTCCAGGTGTGGGGCTGTAACACAGTGGACTTCCACTGTAGTCGCTGGACCACAGAACCTATAATGGCGAACAGTAAGATGTGTATTAAGACAGACGAATGGTCGGCCATACTTTATTTATAGCTCAGTCATAACATTCGTAAAACGTTTTGTCCAGCATTTACTTTCAGTTTGTATTACAACTAGAAATTATTTTTATTTCAGGATTAATTTAATAAGTACATCAACTCAATAACAACGCCGATGAAATAAATGAAAAGCTGCTCGACTCCAACATGTCTGTTTATGACTTTAACATTGATATAAAAATATAAGGAATGTTGTTCATAACACTGATTATAGAGGTACCATACTTAAAATTAAAGTTAATTTAACTTTTACGTGATTATGAATATTAATTTTGAAATCAGTAAACCATTCTTTACGCACTATTAAGGATCATTATTAGTTCAGGTGATTGTAAGAAGTTAGTGCTTGCACTTAAAGTTTCCTTAATACAATTGCCCAGTGATTACTTTCTGTTTAAATGACAGTTCGTATTTAATCTGTAATAGAAAGAAGACGATGAATTGAGCTCCAATAGATTACACTGACCTTGAAGTCCAAGTTTTAATTTCAATTTAATTGTAAAATGAAATTTATATTTCATATTTCGCTGAAATAATAGAAGAAATTTAGTTGAAGTAAAATTACTTGTGAATGTAATTAGACACAGGCAGAATAACAGGTTTGACTTAGTGCACACCACGTGATCAGAGAGGTGAGGAAAAGTGAGGACAGATTATAATGATAAGTGTTCATAGATAGGAAGTTGGAAATGGAATAGAAAGAGGTTAATGCATGAAATAAGAAAATACAAAAGTAAGGTAATAAAAAGTTATAGAAAGAGAGATAGAGTTAGATTACAGGTAATATTCTTCACTATCTACCTGGCCACCAAATACTCATACACCGTCTCTGTTATTGATGGCTGGACTCTAGACATCTTGATTAGCTGCTGCCACCACTCGCCCAAGTCTTTAAGGACGATGTGATTGACGTCTGAAGCCGTCCGTTTGTCTGAGAGTTGGTCTGAGAGCAGACACATCTTTACGGCATCATCAACCTTGCGGACATCAAGGCACTGACACAAGCCCTAGATGTGGTGATGGAAATATAATTATAGAATAAACAACTCTTTTTATTAAAAATTATAATAAATAATTCCATACTATTTTCTAAGTAAAGAAAAATAGATTTTTAGGTAATGCACACAAAGATAAGGATGTTAAATTATTATGCACTTTTAGTTATAAAAAGACAATTGTTAAAACTATTCGCTGAAGAGTTAGAGATAGAGTAAATAATGCGATCATTTACAGTTTGACACTGTTACGAGAAAAACAAGAGGAGATAAGAATGCGATTCAATTACATTTCGTAATAAGGCAAGTGTAAATAAGAATGAGATTATTAACTTTAGAGATTACAACATTCTTTATAACAATGCACTATTACTGACACAAGGCAAGTGTAAATAAGAATGAGATTATTAACTTTAGAGATTACAACATTCTTTATAACAATGCACTATTACTGACACAAGGCAAGTGTAAATAAGAATGAGATTATTAACTGTAGAGATTACAACATTCTTTATAACAATGCACTATTACTGACACAAGGCAAGTGTAAATAAGAATGAGATTATTAACTGTAGAGATTACAACATTCTTTATAACAATGCACTATTACTGACACAAGGCAAGTGTAAATAAGAATGAGATTATTAACTTTAGAAATTACAACATTCTTTATAACAATGCACTATTACTGACACAAGGCAAGTGTAAATAAGAATGAGATTATTAACTTTAGAAATTACAACATTCTTTATAACAATGCACTATTACTGACACAAGGCAAGTGTAAATAAGAATGAGATTATTAACTTTAGAGATTACAACATTCTTTATAACAATGCACTATTACTGACACAAGGCAAGTGTAAATAAGAATGAGATTATTAACTTTAGAGATTACAACATTCTTTATAACAATGCACTATTACTGACAAAAGGCAAGTGTAAATAAGAATGAGATTATTAACTTTAGAGATTACAACATTCTTTATAACAATGCACTATTACTGACACAAGGCAAGTGTAAATAAGAATGAGATTATTAACTTTAGAGATTACAACATTCTTTATAACAATGCACTATTACTGACACAAGGCAAGTGTAAATAAGAATGAGATTATTAACTTTAGAGATTACAACATTCTTTATAACAATGCACTATTACTGACACAAGGCAAGTGTAAATAAGAATGAGATTATTAACTTTAGAGATTACAACATTCTTTATAACAATGCACTATTACTGACACAAGGCAAGTGTAAATAAGAATGAGATTATTAACTTTAGAGATTACAACATTCTTTATAACAATGCACTATTACTGACACAAGGCAAGTGTAAATAAGAATGAGATTATTAACTTTAGAAATTACAACATTCTTTATAACAATGCACTATTACTGACACAAGCAAGTGTAAATAAGAATGAGATTATTAACTTTAGAAATTACAACATTCTTTATAACAATGCACTATTACTGACACAAGGCAAGTGTAAATAAGAATGAGATTATTAACTGTAGAAATTACAACATTCTTTATAACAATGCACTATTACTGACACAAGCAAGTGTAAATACGAAAGAGATTATTAACTGTAGAAATGAAAGTTACCTGAATATTCTGATAGGAAACTACACTTGGGAAATTGCTAAATTCCTTTGATTACTCCAAGGAATCACACTCACCCCGTTACTAAAATTACCATTAAAAATTAAAATAACCATTAAAAATTAAAATTACCGAATTTTACTGATGGGAAATACAGTCCCACTGCTAATATAACCCGAATATATTGATAGGAAAACACACTTGCCCTTCTGCTAATGTTATGTAAATATGGTGTTCGGAATCTATACTTATCAATATTACTACTATTATTAGTACTATTACTACTAATACTGCTACTAGTATAACTACTATTACTAGTATAATTTTTACTGCCTCTACTATTACTACTACTATTATTATTACTACTAATACTGCTACTAGTATAACTACTATTACTAGTATAATTTCTACTGCCTCTACTATTACTACTACTATTATTATTACTACTAATACTGCTACTAGTATAACTACTATTACTAGTATAATTTCTACTGCCTCTACTATTACTACTACTATTATTATTACTACCTGTGGCCGCTCTAGTACATTTGGCCTCTATTATGATTATTATTTATGATTTCTTTTATCATTTAATAAATCACTTATCAGTAGTTAAATTTAGAATTCTTTTCCAAAATGAATTCCCCACTCACATACCACTATAAGTGACGTACTACCGACACACGTTCTCTGTTCGCACTTCCTATGGGAGTAATGTAGTTTCACAATATAAACTAACTTTTATGCAAACAATTGCCTCACCCCATCCACATACTGGCTACTCCAGACCTGTATCTATGAACATGAGTAAGATAGATTTAACAAAAAATATAAAGATTTTATTATAAAATTATCTATATATCACAAAATACAACTAAATTTGAAGTAGTTCACATATTGACATTAATGTTCACGTTTCTTCACGTCTTTTCTCCTACACAATCAATATTCTACAATGGCTATCTGAAGGAACAACATCTAATCAGAGTTACGATTCTATCACGAGTTTGGAAAAGATAGAATAGCAGAGACGTTTAAATGAGTTCATGAACTGTTCTGTATATGCCGGGTTGTAGAGAAATCATATGAAGAAGGTTTTACAATCAGCACAATGCCAACGTCCTCTTCACTCATATAGTCTATTGAGCACAATAGAATCGTCTGCAAAATAGGACAGCAATGTTGTTTGTTGTCTCTGCCATCATCACCCTGGAATTCCATGATAGTAAGTCGTCCAACGATTACAAAAGTCTCTCAAGACATAACCACACCATAGGTTTCTGCATCAAGGACGCCAACAAGAAGCCACTCCAAAAGACAGCTGGATGTTGAAAGTCAAAGCTGTATGTAAAAAGAATGAAGGCTTACCACTAGCTATAAGTTTGCCTCTACAGGACTGCTAGAATATTTTGATACAAGTAATTGTAAAAAGGTTTGACTGAGTATGTAAACTCATGCATCAACTAACCAGAACTATTCATTTACACCTTCGTCCTTCATCTACAACAGCATGCTTAGTGTTCAGATCGGGGACTTATCCTACTTCCAAAAAAATACCGCTTGTCCCCCTCCCAGTTGTAATTGCACATAAGGCAATCAGCACTCGTACATTAGATTTTGTATTTCCATGTTAATTATACATTGCAGTCAAATATGTATCTATACATGATGTGATGGACTACAACCGATGTTAGTGTTTGTTTTGGGTTAGTCAAAATCGTCTTTGTCTGACTCACTTGTGTAAGTGCAATGTTGAAAAGTTGTACTTGAATCTTGAGTGAATGACGTCGTGACACTTAAATTGTTACCATTTAAAAAATCGAAATCTAAAAGTAGACAATTTATGTCGACGTCATGCAAGCATTCTGCGTAATTTAATATTGAGAATACTCTTAAGCTTTAGTCAATAGAATATCTTCCGCCTATCCCCGTATAATATATTTAATAAAAATATAGTTGTTTATTTTTTTAATTTACAGTTTTACTAACTGTCACACTGGGCAGAGTTAAGATAGAGACATAAGTGGTGAATCGGGTTTGGCTGTTCCGGTGTATTTTCAATAAGCTTGTGTGACCTGTGCCAGTAATACGTTGTTAAAAAAAGACACATAACATACGTCAATAATGTTTGGGTAGGGCCCATTTTTATTCCATAATTGAAAGGAACGTTTTATTGGCATGCGGGTGAGCAAGTATCATAAAAATGAATGAACGGACGAAGAGACGAATGAAACAATCAAATACAAATTCTTTTGCCCCTCTAAAAAAAACTGTGAATAACATGTTTGTTTGTTTTTTTGAAAATGAAAAATTAGATCTTTTATTGCCTAATTTTGGGGCACTACTCTTTCACACAGTGATTAGCCAAACATACTACTTTCCAATGTCATACACTCTGTGGGAAATTGGGGGGGGGATGAAAATGTAAAACAAAAATTAATTATACAATTCTTATGCGGTAAATGGCACCGCTATCAATAATGGTAATTCATGTACAACATAGACATGTACCTAAACATTATCCTGGAGTTCACATTACACAAAATGACAATAATAATGAGTTCAAACAGAATAGATTAAATGATCTTATTCATAACAGTTCTAGGGGCCTTTTATCAATTACTCACTTAGTAATGTCAAGTTCCAAGGTTCATTGCTCACGGAAATAATTTTTATTGTTTCAGAGCGGTTTCATTGTTTTATGTTCAGTTGGTATTTGTGTTCTATAGCTGTTGAGCTAAGAACTTAATGCTGAGGTGTTCTATGGCTATTGAGCTAAGAACCTATGCTGAGGTGTTCTATAGCTATTGAGCTAAGTTGTTTAATTATGTCCTCTAACAAGATCTGAACCTCCTTGCAAATGAGCCCAAAATAGTACAGTGACTCCCACGATTGCAAGGCATGGCCTAAGAAATGTCACATGGCAGTTTTTCTTTATGTGGTGATCATATCACAAGAAATGTCACATAACAGCTTATCTGTATGTGGAGTTCAGAGCACATGAAATGTCACATAACAGCTTTTCTTTATGTGGAGATCAGAGCACAAGTGTGTACCATGTAGTGTTTCTTCTTTTCTTTTTATAGCTTCTGACATCTTTTGACGTCACTGAGTTTCTTGTTATACACCTTATTTTAGTTGGATTTCCTCTATACTATTTTTACTAGACCTTAAAATAAATATCAATTAAAAATAGTAGTATTTAGTAGTATTTTACTGAAGGAATAATAATTAATAGACTTCATATGAGAATAATTTATACCTATTATTTTATTACTGAATCAGTTTTAGATGATAGATTGAAGGAAAAACTGCCCAGATCCTGAGACAGATCTATGACTGATTTGTTTACTAGGGGCTTCAACTCTCATCATTTTAATTGCTAAGAAAGAAATACCATACATTGCTACTCAAAATATGCAACAAATTAATGCTGTTTTGGTATGACAAATATGACAAATTTTCTTACCTGAAGATGCCAACTCTCCTTGATAACAAAGCTACAATGCAGCCACTCTACAATGACATTACTATCATAAGCAGGCAAATCATTAGAGACACTTTCAAAATGAAACATAACACCACAGATATATTCAGCATGAAAAGTATTTCAAAGACACTACTACATGTCACATACTTTAACAGGATACTATTTTTACTTGCCTCCAACCCCGATACCCCTCTTATCTATGTCCAACATGTACACGAAGACACCCCAATCAATTTCTCCTACCCTAAATCCAAACACTACACCCACCACACCCTTCACCAACCCACCTGTATTATTACGTCAATCAACCACAATAACCCTCTCCAACCAAAATCTATCGCTTGTCCAAATTGCAAAAAACAGAAATGGGAAAAGTTTCACACACAGTTACTTTCGTATATCATATTCAGTAGACAGGGAAAATCAAAATTCTGTATTTTGCAACCTGTGATGATATCAGTGTCTACTTCACGAACAAATGACATCCATTTCTGACATTTAAACATCAATAAGGATAAATAATGACCTTTTTAAAAGTAAATATTACGATTATTTATCATTAAAAAAATATTACTCTTATTCTTGTTTCAATGTGTGAAAAGGTGTCAGTGTTGTTGATTGTTTAATAATGCAATAATAATTTATTCTAATAATTGTTTATCCACATTCATTAAATTCACTCTTGCAATCAAACACTGTCGCCTCGACGAGGTCTTTGTCCTTTGCGGTCTGGAAGTGACTAAGTCAAGCCCTGGTGAATATTTAACTAATTACCTCCCTCCCCAGCTGTTACTCGTCCAGGATAACTGACTCTAGCTGAAGTATCTTATCTGGCTATGAGTCTTTACGTTCGCCCCACACACATCTCCCAAATTATGATGACCTGGCCTATCCTAAGAAATATGCAAGACCGTCTTATCGTTCGTTCGTCGTTACGTCATTTGGCAGCCCCCACCTGTCATCCTGCATATTTACACCTCCTTAGAAATAATGAAAGTGGATAGGCAAGAATATAACAAATTTATTAAAGAAAAGAATAATAAATAAAAGTAAGTACAGTTAATTAATGTTATACATCACATTCAAGGCAATATAGATATCGCAGATATCTCACAAGCTCATTACATAACTTATTAATTAGGAAAAAGACATTTGTCATTAATTAGTTCTGTAGAACTATTACTAGAAACTTAGAAGCTTCATGGAAAAAAGTAAGATCAATATTTTTTTCTAGAACAATTAATAGGAATTCAGAAATAAGGATATCATCAATATGTTTCTAGGCACTATGGCAATCTATGAAAGAAAGAATCAGAATTGGAAATTTACAATAATCACAGAACATGACAAGAATCAGAATTGGAAATTTACAATAATCACAGAACATGACAGGAATCAGAATTGGAAATTTACAATAACCACAGAACATGACAGGAATCAGAATTGGAAATTTACAATAATCACAGAACATGACAGGAATTAGAATTGGAAATTTACAATAATCACAGAACATGACAGGAATCAGAATTGGAAATTTACAATAATCACAGAACATGACAGGAATCAGAATTGGAAATTTACAATAATCACAGAACATGACAGGAATGTAGCAAGAGCATGAATACAAATTCACCAGATATTGTACACATTGTTTTCTGTCCCTGCAACTTAGTGTGCTCGGCTGGTGGACGATGCCAGTTATCGGTATTAAGCCAGGAACAGTCTTTCGCTTTGTACTAAGCTGGAATACTCAAAAGGTTTCAGTTCCTTTAGAATCTGGTAACACATGCACTGCTACTTAACCCAGTTCTTGTTATTGTTAACACAATTCTTTAATGTTACTTAACACGTTTCTACACACTTCTAATACTGATGCATAGGTCAACCTTGAATACGTAGCTCTCATTAATTATTCACTTTTTCTTACTAATGGTACGTCCATTCATCAGCTTCCCCACTTGACAGAAAACCCTTATCACCGTGAATTCCACGTACCAGTGCTTATCGCCTAGATAACACTCTCCGGTTCGGAAATACCTCAAGTCACAAACCTCCAGTTTGCATGATGTGTAACACAGCGCGGCGTTCTCTCTCTTCACTCAAGCGGTTCCAGCCTTTGGCGAAATTTTATTCTTGGTTCTCATATTAAATTCCGTTACACACTGTTTGGCTAAGAGTGGGTTACTGTATTTTGGAGGGTGTTTGAGTAAGGTTAGGTCAATGCTTGGCTAAGAGTGGGTTACTGTATTTTGGAGGGTGTTTGAGTAAAGTTAGGTCAATGTTTGGCTAAGAATGGATTACTGTATTTTGGAGGGTGTTTGAGTAAGGTTAGGTCAATGTTTGGCTAAGAGTGGGTTACTGTATTTTGGAGGGTGTTTGAGTAAAGTTAGGTCAATGTTTAGGGGAATGATTGTCCTGGGCGGCTGAGGTTTTGTGTTTGGGTCTTCTGTGTTGAGTGAGTTCAGTTTGTGTGTATGCATTGTATGTGTAAAATATGGGAGTAGTATTTATGTATTGTTAATATAAAATATAAATGGCGTGTCCAGTGCAGCCAGAAGCAATGTAAAATAAAAGAGGGAGGGAGGGAGAAAACAAAGACAAAATAAAAGAAAATGAAAGTAAAAGTAGAAAGAAAGAAATGTATTAAAAGATTTCAGACATGCGTACTAAATGACGTCATAAGATTGATGCACGTCGTCATGACAACAGGACATTTCTTTGTTCACGTTAACGAGTAAGAAGATAAAATAACACAAAGAGAAATTGAGAATAACGAAGACGACATTGGCGATGTTACAGTTGTAGACGTACAAATATCTATACACGTAGATAACACACTGTACAGTACAATGACACACTACACGTTGTTTTATTCATGACACACTACACGTTGTTTATTACTTAATGTAGTTTATAATTTGTCGTTGTCATCATCAGTGTCGTTGTAGTGATCATGATGTTCCGGACTGTTACTTCAATCGGTGAGGTGACGGATGACTTATAAAGCGTTTATCGGTTATCGTTATTCTCATCAGAGTTGACGCAATCATCGTTACAGTCAAAACATCAGACAGGTCTCCAGTCAATCAACACAAGTTGTGACGTACAGCGTGACATGGCGTAAAGTCTTTGTGTCCAGTAAAGACCTCTACACTCCACAACGACCACCTTTCTCTCCAGACCACGAACATCACGCCAGTTTGTCACCGTCACCAGATCACCGACACCAAGCGCCGTGTCACGAATGGCGGCTTCATCACCTTTCTCCACCACGCGCACAGGCACTTGACATGCACGCAGACCTTGGACCAGACCGCTAGCCGTTGTAGTCACTTGACCGTTACTGTACATCCGGTCATCAGTCGGGTAGCCATTAGACAACACCAGAACGTCGCGGTATTGCAGAGATGGAGGGCCGTCACTGTTAACTGACATTTGATGAAAAATATTTTTATTTATGTATCCGTTCATCCACCCGTCTATTTATTCCTCCACACGTTCATTCCTTCATCTACCCATCTATTTATCCACCCGTCCTTTTATTCCTCCATCCACCCGGATGTACTTGTATTATTTCACTCACTCACCGTGTCAAACACACCACACCCATACCTGTCCGGCCGACGTTGTTCTGTCAGGACACGGGCGACTTCAAGTCCACACTCTACACAGTCACGTGGCCAGTCCTCTGTGTGACCTGATTGACCGTCACTGTGAGTAAATCGTATAAGCGCCGGGCCGTCTGTTGGTACAGGGACGTCACTGACCGTGTAGTCATGGACTTGTTTATCAATCTTTATTTGTCTTGCCTCCATCACCTCCCTGACGACGACTGGCGGTGACCTTAGAGGCGCTGTCAGCTTGACCTCTTCCAGACATAACGGCCTGACTTCATGAAGCAATGATGCACCCCACAGGTACACCCCGGGTACTTGTACAAAGAGTTGGTCACAAAACTCCGTGAAGGATTTCCTGTTATACAGAATGATCAGAAGACGTTATGTCAGTGTGTTGACGTCAGACAATTATGACGTAATGACGTTTACTTTATGTCGTCTTTGTATTGTGACGTCATTTACAACGTCGTCTGTTACTTTCATTTCTTCATTCACGGCTGTTAGTTTAAGTGTTAATCATTTGTTGTGTTTCATGTTTGTCTGTTTATTTGTTTACGTGCTAATCATTTGTTGTGTTTCATGTTTGTCTGTTTATTTGTTTACGTGCTAATCATTTGTTGCGTTTCATGTTTGTCTGTGTGTTTGTTTACGTGCTAATCATTTGTTGTGTTTCATGTTTGTCTGTGTGTTTGTTAACGTGCTAATCATTTGTTATGTTTCATGTTCCTCTGTCTGTTTGTTTACGTGATAATCATTTGTTGTATTTCATGTTTGTCTGTTTGTTTAGGTGCTAATCATTTCTTCTGTTTGTCTGTCTGTTTGTTTACGTGCTAACCATTTGTTGTGTTTCATGTTTGTCTGTCTGTTTGTTTACGTGCTAATCATTTGTTGTGTTTTATGTGTGTCTGTTTAGCAATATACGCACAATCCAAAAGATACATTTTACTGGCGACATTCTTAATCAGTTAACCGTTAGTCTGTAGTGAGATAAGACCATTTGATAATGAGTATGTCTTTGTGTTTGTAAGTGTCTTAAGCTAACACACTGTATAACAAACCTGTAATCATCACTGGCCTCGTCTGTAATAACACACAGTTGTCTCCCTTCACTTAGTGATTCCAGACGTCTGACTGCAGTCTCCACTTTTCCATCTTTCTCAAAGTCAAACTGATGTCGATGTACACGTGAACTGGCTGTTGTCGTCTTCGTGGTTTCTTTAAGTTGATGTTCGATGGAGATCGTCACTGCAAGGCTTCTAGACCAAGTACTGACAACATGGACGTAGTGTCCGAACCGAAGCCAGGTCAGGCCTTGAAGGATCAAGACAATGGTTTTACCTGTCCCAGGTGGACCGATAAGAAATATCCGGGGTGGTGAACGATTCAAAAGGTCCACTTGCTGTGGAAATAACACGAGCCTAGCCATTGTCTCTCCAGTTGCAGACACCGCCTCCCCAGGAATCCTTATGTCTAGGCGTGGTGCTGTAACACAGTGGACCTCCACTGTAGTCGCTGGACCACAGAACCTGTAACGGCGAACAGTGTGGTGTGTATTAAACGACAGTTTAAATTTAATCTCAAACAGTGAAGTGTGTATTAAACGACAGTTTAAATTTAATCTCAAATAGTTAAGTCTGTATTAAACGACAGTTTAAATTTAATCTCAAATAGTGAAGTGTGTATTAAACGACAGTTTAAATTTAATCTCAAAGAGAAAGGAGACGATGAGAGGATCTCTTATAGATTACACTGACCTTGAAGTCCAAATGTTCATTTCCATTCTGATTCTAAAATAAATTTTATATTTGATATTTCGTTGAATTAAGGAAAAAAATAGTTGAAGAATTGTGAAAGTAATTAGGCACAAGAAGAATACATGTTTGACTTAGTGCAACCACGTGATTCTTGCAGTGAAGAAATATTATAATTATGAGTGTTTATATATAGGTAGTGGAAATTGGAAGAGAAAGACGTTAATTATGAGTGTTTATAGACAGTTAGTGAAAATGGAATAGAAAGACGTTAATTATGTGTGACTATAGATAAGTAGTAAGAAATGGAATAGAAAGACTTTAATTCATTGAATAATAAAATACTAAAAGTTCCTAAAATATAACAGAAACAAAATAAAAAATTTAAAGAAAGAGAGATTGATGACAAGTAATTTTCTTTCTTCACTATCTACCTGGCCACCAAGTGCTCATACACTGTCTTTGTTATTGATGGCTGGGCTCCAGACGTCTTGACTAGCTGCCGCCACCACACGCCCAAGTCTTTAAGGACGATGTAAATGACGTCTGAAGCCGTTCGTAAGTCTAAGAGTTGGTCTGAGAACAGACACATCTTAAAGGCATCATCAACACTGCGGACACCAAGGCACTGACACAATTCCTGCATGAAGTGGGGGAAATATAATTATAGAACAGCCACACTTATTTACTAAAACGAAAAATAATACCATGAGAAATACTAAGTAAGAAATATAGTTTTTCAGCCAATGCACATAAAGATAATGATGATGAAATTATTATGCACTATTAATTATAATTAGACATCTGTTAAATCGGTTGGCTGAAGAGTTAGAAATTATTGTTAAAAATATGATTAATTACACTGTTTCGTGAAAAGTAAGAGTATATGACAATTTGTTTATTAACCGTAGAAATTACAAAATTCTTTATAACAGTGCACTATTAATGACGTCATTCTTTATAACAGTGCACTATTAATGACACAAGTCACCCGTTCTTAGTCAAATAGTCGACTGCAAGGATACTTTGAAATCTGTAAAGTGTCGACTGCAAAATACTTTTTTCTCAAAAACTTAGTTTTGTGGGACTATATGAAACCAAGGGGGTGGGGTATGCATGATGCAATTTTTTTCTCTGCAACAATATAACAAAAGAACACACACTCTGACACATATATGCTTGAATGGATACGCGTTAATATAATTTTCATTTAATTAAAATAATTACTTAAAACGTGCATATACTTTGTTTTTCAGTCTGTGAGTGTGCGTGTTGTAAACGTGTATTTGTGTGTGCGTGTGTGTGCGTGTGTGTGTGTGTGTATGTGTGTGTGTGTGTGTGTGTGTGTGTGTGTGTGTGTGTGTGTGTGTGTGTCTGTGTCTGCATAACCCTACCCACAAACCTAAGCAGACCAAGCATGCTTAAAAACATGCCTTATGTCGACCCACAACATTAGGCAGACAAATATGTGGTCTGCCTAAGTCTTGTACTATTTATTTGTGTAAATAAAACCTCGTTTTGCCATTTATATAGATATGATCAAATTCACTCCTACTAAAATCAAAATATATTTATAGTTCTCTCAGAAACACTCACTGTTCCTTATAAAGTAAAATTTAGTTCACTCAGAAACACTCACTGTTCCTTATAAACTAAATTATAGTTCACTCAGAAACATTCTGTGTTCACTTATAAACTGAAGTATAGTTCTCTCTTATGAATGAACCAAGTAATTACATTGGTGCTGTAGAACTCAAATGAACTTTCACTTATGACACCACAAGGTCGTGATTATTAATTAAAACATTTTACAAACTCTAATTGTAATTGTTGAACTATTCGCTATATGTAATCATGCTGTCTTTTGTTATTTCTTGTTGAATATATTTATTGTTGATACTTAGACCACTCTTGTTAGCGTGACTTGTTATGTGTTGTAGTCTGTCACCTCTATTACTTACTATATCTGGGTGTATGTATCATGGGGCTCAAGCTATCTTCTAGAACTATCACACTTCTATCCTACATTATTTATCTTCTAGAATTATCACTTTTCTCTCCTACATTATCTATCATTCACCATTCTAACACATGACCAGCCAGGTGTGCTTTGGGGATTAGCCTAATTTTACTAGTGGCCCGGGGTGGTGAAGAATTAACCTCCCAGCAAAACGTCACACTAAATTCAGTTTACTTACATATCCACGCGCACGCACGCACGCACACACACATACATACATACATACACACACACACACACACACACACACACACACAGACAGACCACCCACCCACCCCACACAAAGTCATAGTCATTTGAACATATCTGAACACAATGGCGAAATAATGTGTTGAAGGTGGGAGATCTGACGTCATAGGGGCATATTAGTAGAGTTCAGTGGATGATGTCAAAAACATCTCACTCTACTTTGAAATCCGAAATCGTTTCCAGATGGAATGTTTATTGCTTAAGACTTCGAAAGGCCATGGTATATGATTCCGGATGTGAGGAACTCTTGGTACTCTGATAATGAGAGAAAGGTCATGCTGACGTCAACAATTTACACAAGATGCTTTGTGAATGACTTACGTCACCGGATACACAGAAATAGATTTCATGGCAATATTTATTTGGATCTTATGTATTGCTCTCTAACTTGGAAGTGTTTTATTCCGAGAGACTGCTATGTAAAGACATACATGGTGGTAAGTTGTTTACTGTATAAGACAATTAATAGTAGTTATTGGTTTCCATGGTAATAAATAGTTTACTGTATAAGACGATTAATAGTTGTTTTAATTATTGATTTCAATTTTAATTAATAGTTTCATATACACACTTCACGGCAAAAAAATATTACTCTACATGTCCTTAATGATAATTAAATAACGAGGATAAAAGGCAGTATTAATTATATAATAGTTCTTTCAATTTAATTTAATGACTCATTTCTTCAATTTCTTAATATTGTAAAATCTTACCTGACCATCAGATGGATTCCTGCTAATTGCTCGCAGTAACTGAGTAGAACTGATGTTTGGCATTGCAAGAATTTTAGTGATATTATTGTCCGTCAAGTCTGTAGTCAAATGCTTTAATACAACCTCCGACTTGCTTAACTGCTTTAATGCCTCTTTAACTTTTTTCATCACCACGTCATCCTCCTGTTGCTCCGTCATCTTTAGCTGACTGAAGTTTGCTCCCACGCTTTTAATTTCTAATGTGAACAATCCGTGTTGTCTGTGTATGATGAGAACATCAAAGTCACCTTCGTCATAATGTTGCTTACGAAGGTCTTCGGGCAATGTGCAAGGGCGTGGTAGAAGGGCAACAGTAGCCGCATAGCTAGGTTGACCAAGGTATTTCCCGAACTGTAGCTGAGAAATGACCATCATCACTTCTTTCGGTTGACTGTTCACGAAGACAATGTAACACACGCTCTAAGGCTTTGTCGTCACGCACGTCACTGTCATACACGGGTTGAATGTGTAAGTTAACTTGACTACTGTTTTCCACTGGGCCGGAAATATCTGGTGCTGAAGAAGACTGGAAAAGAAAATTACCACTAAAATTAATATTAATAATATCCCTTAATGAAATTCCAAATATATATTGTTTATAATATCTGAGCAAAAACTTGTTTGAACATTTCTGGAATGGACAAGATTACAGTATACTCTTCTAACTTCTCGTTTTCCTTGAAGAGATTTTTTAAAAATAAAGTCAACTGAATTTAATAAATTGCAAATATCAATCTTATCTCTAAGATGTGAACTAATGACATATAAATATGTCATATAAATATGTCCCCTCTCAAAGATATTAACTTAATAAATTATAATAGCAATCTTACCTCTAAAATGTGAACTTAATAAATTAAAATTAAAATTTTACCCCCAAGATTTTAACTTAATAAATTAGAAGTAGCACTCTTACCACCAGTATGAGAACTTAATATATTACAAATAGTAAACTGCATTTATTCTAGATTAACGTAAGAAGAAAAGTATTAATATTTTAGAAATTGTAACCATCCACTTTTGTTACACGTATCTAGAGGAATAAACGAAAACAAAACACATTAACACGATAATTAATTCATCAGTTAATCAGTCGGTACACAGAGAACACACACATCATTGAACACATTCAACATTCAGGACACATAACAGTCAGCACTAGCAACCGTCAGAATACACAATATTTCACAAACACTTAGCAGTCAGCGAATACAAAACATTTTTAAGGGAGATAATTATGAAAACAACACGAAATCGATAAATACTCCTCGAAACCAAATCACATTTTGAAACCAGTAGCATAACTTCGATTGCTGTCCCACACCCTCCTCCATCTCCCTTCTCCCTGAAAATAAATCTAAACTACCTTCCTCACTGATTTTCTGCATGCTCTCTCTCTCTCTCTCTCTCTCTCTCTCTCTCTCTCTCTCTCTCTCTCTCTCTCTCTCTCTCTCTCTCTCTCTCTCTCTCTCTCTCTCTCTCTCTCTCTGCCACACTGAGAATGAATTTGCAGTGGGCCCTGCGAAACCTTGACCTTGTATATTGTGATAAATATTCCACCCCTTACTTTATTTGTCACTTGTTTCCATAAAACTTTATTTATGACTTATTTTTGTGATGAAATTTGTAGAGCACTTTATTCATATCACTGATATTTATGATTTAAATTTGTGATCAAATTTGTAGAACACTTTATTTGTATCACTGATATTTATGATTTAATTTTGTGATAAAATTTGTAGATCACTTTATTTGTACAATTGATATTTATGATTTATTTTTGTGATGAAATTTGTAGAGCACTTTATTCATATCACTGATAATTATGATTTAATTTTGTGATACCATTTGTAGAGCACTTTATTTGTATCACTGAGATTTATGATTTAATTTTGTGATAAAATTTGTAGTACACGTTATTCATATCACTGATATTTATGATATATTTGTGTGATGAAATTTGTAGAGCACTTTATTTGTATCACTGATATTTATGCAGTAAGATTTAAAGGTAGATGTCGTGCACTGCACGTTAAGCAAACATGCAATGAAAATCATGACAGTTCTCCTAAATGGATTACTAGACATTGCCTGAAGTAATATTATAATTGAATGACACCGGTGTCTTTAGACATTGCCTGAAGTAATATTATAATTGAATGACACTGGTGTCTTATACATTGCCTGAAGTAATATTATAATTGAATGACTCTGGTGTCTTAGACATTGCCTGAAGTAATATTATAATTGAATGACTCTGGTGTCTTAGACATGGCCTGAAGTAATATTATAACTTATGGCACTGGTGTAATTCCGGGTGGAACTCTATAGTCCATTGAATGATTTTAGTCCACCTCTCAACTCGTGTTACAGATACACAACTTATTGAATGATGAAAGCATTTCTGAGAAGCTAGCCAACTAGGGCTAACAAATGGCCATCTACTGGTCAACTGTAGCAGATCAATGGGTGTTAATGGAATACAGGGGCAATCCATGTTGTGGAAAATTATCTCTTTGTCCATCACTTGCCGAGAAATTCCTCAGGCAGTAAGACATGTTTTTAAAAAAATTAATTAACAATTAACAAAAAGTCAATTCAATACATTCGTTTCCGATATGCAGGTCATGATTACATTTATGTAGGAAAGCTGAGACGACATAAACATGTGTATACACCATGCTCACACATTGTTAAACTATTTGTAGTCGGTAGAGCTAAATAGAGATCAAGTGATTGTCTAATGAATATTGCTATAAACCACTTGTTGGATGTATCATATCTACAAATATTTGAATTTTAGAAGTAGAATCATTATTATTTACTTATAAATATTTCATCGAGTTATGAATTGTAAATTAGCGTGGAGCTAACGAGTTGTGATGAATTTGTAAAGAGTAGTCTATTGCTGTTGCCACGAAGCCCAAATGATTAGTCATGCATATAGGTTGCTATAGTAGAATGCTGTTCATTACAGCCTGTTCTGGGTCTAAAGGTATACTGGTCTCTGGATCCTCTGACGACAATGTCTAGCACACCTATTCGGCACCAAGTTAGTCATACCTGGAAGACAACCGCAACGTGATGTCACTTTTGTCAAAAACGCTGTGAGCTATTGCAAGCCTTCATGAGACTCTAGTTAAGTGTGCACTCTCCAAATAAAATGATCAGTCAAATACAAACTTTATACGAATAATCGGGCAGGGCAGGAAAGACAAACTCTCATATTCCGCGATTGAAATTGAAGTCTTTTCTTTACTATTATCGTTATTAAATTTAACATTGTTATCTTCACACACATTACATAATTTGTTGTAACCGTCGACTAAAGCTGGTATGAGGGGCTCAGCTGGAGGCATAATATCATAATCATAACTAATATAAAAGGGGAGATAACGCTACCAGCTTGGGTATATCAGCTGATTTATCTGTCAGTATGTCATTTGAGTAATAGCCCCAAACTTTGGCATATTAGTGGAGAGCTAGGTCATGACGTCTGGCTGTCGCTAGTATTGGAAGTGAAATGATAACCTAATATTGATACTTGGGAGTCTCATATAGCGATGGGGTCATTAAATATAACACCGGACACGTGACAACCTTTATCATTAATACGAAAATATAAATACTTGACAAACACTACTATCGCTACAATGAATATATATACATAAATAACAAATCCCATGATCAGAAGTATGTTTATATAAATAAATAACAAATCCCATGATCATAAGTATGTTTATATAAATGCAAGGAATATGCGAGAAATTATTTGTGTAAATTGATTTTACCGTAGTCTGACATTTCCGCTCACGTGATCTAGATTTAAATGTTGTTGGTGTGTGATTGGGTCCATCCTGTGGGATTTGAGCCACTAACACTTGCTCGCCAGCAATGTTCTCCAAGCTGTACGGCACGCGATTGAAATGAAGGGGAGGTAAGAAATATGTTTGTATGTGAAGTTCAGGGTACCAAGCCTTTATACACTGGAGCCAATAGTTTTCGGCTGATTTCTGTGACGACTGACCTTGATCCTCATTGGACGTCTACACAAATTATAGGAAGAATGACGTCACACTAAACTTTGTATGACAGACCTGTATTCACTTCTGTATTTGTGTTATAATTACAAAATCAAAAGGTCGGTCCCTACTATTGAAAGATTTTGTAATCACTGAAATTTGCTGTAGTGATCAAATTACAAAGAACAGAAAGTACATTTAATGTTTCTTAATTTTGAACTGTAAACCAATTTGAAGACTGAACAAAGATTATATTTATATTAAATTCATTCAATTTCAATTTACAATAAATGTTTTAATAATTTATATACACAATATTGTGTTCTCTTGAAATAAATGTTTTAATAATTTATGAATACAATATTGCGTTCTCTTGGAATAAATGTTTTAATAATTTATTAACACAATATTGCGTTCTCTTGGAATATGTCTGTAGTTTGAAAAGATCAGTAATACATTTTTGTATCAATAATGGACTCGAGCTGTTTTTTTCGTTTAAAAACATTCAATAACCTTTACAGAAATTAGTTTTGTCACTGAAATAATTAATTGTCCTTGTTCTTGAAGTACAATTTGTAGTTTCTTTATATTAGTGTTTTTCTTAAGAATATAGAATCATTTCATCACTTTCTTGTCGGAAGTTAAATAAGGAAGTTAAAAAAGGAAGGATTCTTCAGAAAATTATTGGATTGACATTTCATCTTTTGATCATGTTCATAGAAAACAATGCACTGAGGTATTTCATGTGCTTCTTGTATTCTGCACCTGCATTTTCTGAGTGTCATCTTTGATAAATTGTGGGAGACATTTCCTTATAAACTCAGAATGCAGTGACTTTTCTCTTGATTGTTTCATCAGCAGAATGCGCCTGGATGTACGCGAGTCGTGTGTTTTTCTCTGTTGTTTATTTTTATTTTTCCATAAAATATATTCACGAAGTAAATTGGTGGTCTTTATCACAAGGGTTATTAGTCCATTATAATAAAAGTGACCTCTACTTAGCAGAAACACTGGTATAAAAGTTTTAAAAGTAATTTTTGTTATAATTTTACATTTAACAATTTAGCTTGCCAAATTTAGGGCTGGAATATGTAGACTTTTTCGCATCATTTTTACGCTTTTACTGTAGAAAAGGTATTGGCTATTTAATTGCCTTGATGTGCGTGCATAGGATGAAAATGATTGAATACACGTGTTTATTTCAGTGAGAAGAGCACGGATATACGTACACTTACACACAGATTGACAACAAATGTTGGATGTCAGACATACGTACACTTACACACAGATTGACAACAAATGTTGGATGTCAGGTGACAATCTCATTACTAATAATTGTTTTTAAAACATAAATTGTCCGAGTGGAACTAGATTTTAGTCACAGTCGGAAAGGGATAATCGTTCCCAGGTCAATGTCATGGAATTCTAAAAGTCCATTTAGGTAGTTGTTTAGATAGTTGTTTCACTAATTAATTCCTGAATGTTTGTATTCCTGAATGGAAATGGCATCCATAGGCACAAGTGCAAGCCATCTCGGGCAGTAGAACATTGGGGCGACTGCGGGCATGGAATACTTTGGAAGTAGTGTCTTAATGGGTTATTAAACACTTGAGTAGGCATGGTAGGCGTGGAATACTTTGGAAGTAGTGGCTTAATGGGTTATTAAATACTGAGTAGGCACGGTAGGCATGGAATACTTTGGAAGTAGTGCCTTAGTATAATGTTTAAAATCGGGATGGTAAGTATCCAATGATTTTTAAATACGGGATGGTATGTGTCCTATAATGTCTAAATTTGTCCTATAATGTTTAAATACGGGACGGTATTTAATGTGTCCTGTAATGTCTAAATACGGGATGGTAAGTGTCTTGTAATGTTTGAATATACAGGGAAAATGTATCCCATAGCTCTTTTATGCAGACAAATAAGTATTTTATAACGTTGTAAAATACAAAAACTTAAATACAGCTATATAAGTGTCCCATAATATTTAATGTACAGGAACATGTGTCGTTTAACGACTAGTCTTTGGGAAAATAAGTGTCTTGCACGATTTATGCTATAGGAATGTAAGAACTCTTTTTGATTGACATACTGATTTATTACGTCTTTCAAAGGAAATATAATGCATTATTACTACTTACAAAAAGGAAATATAATGCATTATTACTACTTACAAAAAGGAAATATAATGCATTATTACTACTTACAAAAAGGAAATATAATGCATTATTACTACTTACAAAAAGGAAATATAATGCATTATTACTACTTACAAAAAGGAAATATAATGCATTATTACTACTTACAAAAAGGAAATATGCATTATTACTACTTACAAAATGGAAATATAATGCATTATTACTACTTACAAAAAGGAAATATAATGCATTATTACTACTTTACTACTTACATAAATATCTTATTTCAACTTAAAAGAAAGAAACATACACACTTATTAAGTTTTAAAAGAAATGGGGCAAAATGTCTTATTTCGAGTTAGATAAAAGGAAAATAAATGTCTTATTACGTTTAAGAGAATGAGACATCGCTTATTACATCTGAAAGGATAAACACATGTACAGTGTGAAAGGGGCAGTCCATAAAGTATGTTACACCGTGGGGAACATTACCCTTACAAACATATACACATTCCCCATTTTCACGATCCGTCACAAATAAAAGCATCTGCGCATATTCCAAAATTGTTTTTTCCCCTTTGCTTTGAATTTAATAGATTTGTATGGAACAGGACGGATTGAACTGAAACTCCTTTCCGTGTGAATAAAATGAGCTTATTTATTAAATGTTATCACAAAGGAGCTTATTTATTAAATATTATTACAAAGGAGCTTATTTATTAAATGTTATTACAAAGGAGCTTATTTATTAAATGTTATTACAAAGGAGTTTATTTATTAAATGTTATTACAAAGGAGCTTATTTATTAAATGTTATTACAAAGGAGCTCAATTATTAAAGTTTATCATAGAGGAGCTTATTAATTATATATTATCACAAAGGAGCGTTTGTTGCAAGGGAAGATATCCCATGTAATGTTAATTCCTAATGACACAATTGATGTACAAACAACTATAAAAGATCCATTTACAGATAAAATTAAAATGATTACCTCTAATAATAGTATAATCTACAACAACTTTCAATTTTTGTTTGAAGGAACAATTACTGGGGCCCTTCCGTTGAGAGGTCCACAAGCACTGCGGGGGCTGCAAGGGCACCAAGTTAGACCACTGATATATATTGTTTGACTCCTCTGTGTTGACTGTACCACAAATTTCGTGAATCGTTATGTGGTCCAATAATGCATTTTTGTTTTTCATATTTTGCTATGCATTTTTTGTATTGACACGAAAGGGACTTAGCAGGGTGGGTGTTTAAGTAATAATTGATTTAGTCATGTCGTTAATTAGCAGGATGGGAGCTTAAGTAATAATTGATTAGTCATGTCGTTAATTAGCAGGATGGGAGCTTAAGTAATAATTGATTTAGTCATGTCGTTAATTAGCAGGATGGGAGCTTAAGTAATAATTGATTAGTCATGTCGTTAATTCCTTGTATAAATGAAGTTCCTACAGCTAAGATTTCGGTACGTCGACACTTAGGGCCACAAAGTCACTTATGTTCACAAACTCACATAGGGCCATGTTGGTATGTCGACACTTAGGGTCTCCCCATGTTGACAGACACTTAGGTCCAAGTTAACAGAGACACTTAGGGCCACAAAGACACATAGGGCCTTGTTAGTATGTCGACATTTAGGGTCTCCTCATGTTGACGGACACTTAGGTCCAAGTTAACAGAGACACTTAGGGCCACAAAGACACATAGGGCCATGTTGACAGGCACTTAGGACCATGTTGGTACGTCGACACTTAGGGCCATGTTGACAGACATTTAGGGCCATGATAACAGAGACACTTAGGGCCACGTTTACAGAGACACTTAGGGCCACAAAGACACATAGGGCCATGTTGGTACGTCGACACTTAGAGCCATTTTGACAGATATTTAGGGCCATGTTGACAGACAATTCTAAATTAGGATCTGCTCAGTGGAAAAAGATAATAGTGTTGATGTTCAAGTTAAAAATATAGTAATTTCATTATATTTTGCGCTTGTAATGTTTATTAATTTTATATATACATATTAATACAATATTCATTAATTAGAGTGTGCATTATTTAAAAAGATACTTTCAATAAGTGCACAGGAGAACCAAATAGTGTAATATGTATCTTAGTGAAGTTTCAAATTCGATAAGAAAGTAACGCATAATTTCGTACAACAGGTTCATATTAAATTAGGAATATGTATATATAGTGTGACACTCAGTGTTTTATTACAGCACTTCATTATTAACTTAGGAATGAGTATATATAGTGTGACATTCAGTGTTTTAATACAGCACTTCATTATTCAGCGTGAAACATAACGTCTCTTGTTTCATTTTGTCCAGTACGTGTAACGGTGTGGCTGAATGTGACAAATCCTTATCATACGCTAACTGTCTTCCAGTTTTTTAAATTTAGAACAAGAAGTTACACGAAACGAAAGAAAATTAGGATAAAACATGTGTTCTTATTTACAAAGATGGTAGATAACTATGAATGGTCAGATTTATTCTTTAAGTTAATATAAAATATTTGATTTTATGACGACAATTAAAATTGTATTATGATAAAACGTATTTGTCTCATGTTTCATTTACAAACAACTGTGTTTTATAGTGGAATTAAACACATTTTCTACTTAACTTTGAAACAGTACATGAATATACTCTTTCCTTATGAAAACACTTTTTGTCTTTAACAAATAAAACAAAATAGCAGCAATCTAAATATGATCTTTTATTATTTTGTAAAATGTTTCTTTATTGCAACTACAGAAACAAAAATCTGAACTTAAAAAATCCAATCTGACTAGCAAACAGAAAAGCAATATATTTAAACTGTAGATTGCAGGTGTTTTATGAACTGTTGATTAATGGAACTGTGCTGGTTGAGATATGGACATTGTTGTATTATGATGACTATTTGTATGTTAGTACTAGGCTAACCAATAGATTGTTTGCTGATTCACGCTGAATGAGATGTGTACTTCTTTGGTGATATTCTGTTCACTATTACTGAATGGGAAATTTGTTTTATTAAGATGAATGTTATTTGTTAACTCACGTATCTGTAAGCTACTGATTTGGTCGTTATGCTATTATCATAGTCTGTTCAATATTTTTTTATATGGAAACCAGACGTTAATTCTTTCGAAATAAAATACCTATTCCTATGCAGAAAGCCACATGAAAAATAAAATAACTACGACATACTGCAGAAATGCAACGTCCAACAAAATTAATATTAAACATATGGTCACAATGCAATTGCTTATTTAAAACAGAACGTCGGACATAATATACTCTCAGAAAGACATTAAATAAACTAAAAATTAAATTTCTGAAGTGAAAACTAACAAGAAACATTTCTGGAAGAATAAGAAAGGTTGTTTTTTTCTGTTGTAAAGAAGAAAATTCATAATATATTAGAAGACTGGAGATGGGTTTATTCTGTTGTAAAGAACAAAAATTCATAATATATTAGAAGACTAGAGATGGGTTTATTCTGTTGTAAAGAACAAAAATTCATAATATATTAGAAGACTAGAGATTGGTTTATTCACACCCGACACGCGCATTGTCGAAATGTTACCATGCTACCATTTAAAGCAACGTTTTCATCTCTTACACACAGGCATCCGTTTAAATGGCTACAGTCTGTATGATACACCTCTTACACACAGGCGTCTTTTTAAATGGCTACAGTCTGTATGATACACCTCTTACACACAGGCGCCTTTTTAAATGGCTACAGTCTGTATGATACACCTCTCAGCACGAATCTAGGTAATCTATCATTCACATCCTTCGATAGATCTTTATTTCGCATACTGCGACAATCTCTATATGGCGTTTTTTTAGACACAACTTTGTTTTAATTGCATCGATAAAACAGAAATGACGTACGATTAAATTTAGACAGAAATACTAACACTGACTGCTATCATGCTTACAAGTATAGACAGAAATACTAACACTGACTGCTATCTTGCTTGCAAGTATAGACAGAAATACTAACACTGACTGCTATCTTGCTTGCAAGTATAGACAGAAATACTAACACTGACTGCTATCTTGCTTACAAATATAGACAGAAATACTAACACTGACTGCTATCTTGCTTGCAAGTATAGACAGAAATACTAACACTGACTGCTATCTTGCTTACAAGTATAGACAGAAATACTAACACTGACTGCTATCTTGCTTGCAAGTATAGACAGAAATACTAACACTGACTGCTATCCTGCTTGCAAGTATAGACAGAAATACTAACACTGACTGCTATCTTGCTTGCAAATATAGACAGAAATACTAACACTGACTGCTATCTTGCTTGCAAATATAGACAGAAATACTAACACTAACTGCTATCTTGCTTACAAATATAGACAGAAATACTAACACTGACTGCTATCTTGCTTACAAATATAGACAGAAATACTAACACTGACTGCTATCTTGCTTACAAATATAGACAGAAATACTAACACTGGCTGCTATCATGCTTACAAATATAGACAGAAATACTAACACTGACTGCTATCTTGCTTACAAATATAGACAGAAATACTAACACTGACTGCTATCTTGCTTACAAATATAGACAGAAATACTAACACTGACTGCTATCTTGCTTACAAATATAGACTGAAATACTAACACTGACTGCTATCTTGCTTACAAATATAGACAAATACAATTGTGTGAAAGGACCGAAAATAATTAGTGATACATCATAACATGACTTGAAAGACAAAGATTTTGAACAATTAAAGAAAAATATTCCTTTTGTTGACAATACCACATCTCTACAAGTGTAGGGAGACGTGGCAGTGTACACTCTCTCTGGAGTGGAGATGTATCAGTGTATACTGTCTGTAGTATGGAGATGTGTCAGTGTATACTGTCTGTAGTATGGAGATGTGTCAGTGTATATTGTCTGTAGTATGGAGATGTGTCAGTGTATACTGTCTGTAGTATGGAGATGTGTCGTGTGATGTTTTTGAATATTGTACGTGGCAAAAAGATGTGTCGTGTGATGTTTTTGAATACTGTAGGTGGCAAAAAGATGTGTCGTGTGATGTTTTTGAATACTGTAGGTGGCAAAAAGATGTGTCGTGTGATGTTTTTGAATACTGTAGGTGGCAAAAAGATGTGTCGTGTGATGTTTTTGAATACTGTAGGTGGCAAAAAGATGTGTCGTGTGATGTTTTTGAATACTGTAGGTGGCAAAAAGATGTGTCGTGTGATGTTTTTGAATACTGTAGGTGGCAAAAAGATGTGTCGTGTGATGTTTTTGAATACTGTAGGTGGCAAAAAGATGTGTCGTGTGATGTTTTTGAATACTGTAGGTGGCAAAAAGATGTGTCGTGCGATGTTTCTGAAAGATGTAATAATGTGAATGAAGTGTGAATATCTAAAGGCATCTTGTTCCCAAGACCCTGTTATAAATAAGAATATTCAGGATTCACGAAGGGTACATTAAGGTCTTAAATGCCAAAGAAGAATACAGATGCATTGAATGGTGCGATTGGACATGTCAGAGAAACATAGATTGATGGTATCTTAAGTTTGTGAATAGGCAGTCAAGGTAGGAGGGGGTGAATGATCAGGCAGTCAAGGTAGGGGTGAGTGAACAGGCAGTCAAGGTAGGGGTGAATGAACAGGCAGTCAAGGTAGGGGGGTGAGTGAACAGGCAGTCAAGGTAGGGGTGAATGAACAGGCAGTCAAGGTAGGGGTGAGTGAACAGGCAGTCAAGGTGGGGGGGTGAGTGAACAGGCAGTCAAGGTGGGGGGTGAGTGAACAGGCAGTCAAGGTGGGGATGAGTGAACAGGCAGTCAAGGTAGGGGGGTGAGTGAACAGGCAGTCAAGGTAGGGGGTGAGTGAACAGGCAGGGAGTTCAGTGAGTGGAGAAGTGTAGAAGTTTATTGAGTGGAGTAGTGGAGCTACTGTATGCTAAATTCTAAGGCTCTTGGAGTAATCCGAGCTCAATTTTTTTAACATTTTAAGTCTGAAGCAGTAGTGTGACGAAACAAAGAGTGTGACGAGGCAGACAGAAGTAAAATTCAGAAATCTGGTCTCGACAACAGTTATGAATACACGAATGGTTTTCTATTCTACTTGGTGTTTGTTACTCTGAAAGTATTCATGACGTGTAGGCCTAGATGTCGCGAGAGTTTACTGTTCAGTAGATATTAACATTCATTTGTGTTTCATTGTCTATGCGGTTTTCGCGGGACTTAGTGTGTTTGTGTGTTTCATTGTCTATGTGGTTTTCGCGGGACTTAGTGTGTTTGTGTGTTTCATTGTCTATGTGGTTTTAGCGGGACTTGGTAGAATTATTGCCAATGAGTTCATTGAGACTTGATGTTTTGCTGAGATGTACGAGATGTAAACTTCAGTTTCTGCAAGATTCACAATAATTGATAGTGCAAATGCTAGCGTTTCGTTTTTTCCCGACATTTATATAGGAAATAACTAAGTGTCATTATATAGGAAATAACTAAGTGTCATTATATAGGAAATAACTAAGTGTCATTATATAGGAAATAACTAAGTGTCATTATATAGGAAATAACTAAGTGTCATTATATAGGAAATAACTAAGTGTCATTATATAGGAAATAACTAAGTGTCATTATATAGGAAATAACTAACTGCTTGTATTTCTACCATTGTCATTATATAGGAAATAACTAAATGCTTGTATTTCTACCATTGTCATTATATAGGAAATAACTAACTGCTTGTATTTCTACCATTTTCATTATATAAGTGAGAGGACTTGGTACTTGCATTTTTCTGTGAGATTTCGAATATTTTTTCCTTTACTGCAAATATGTGTTAGAGAGTTTCACAAGTAACTTAGAAGATTTACTACTCTCGTGATGATGCATAATCAGTATGAATTGATTGACTACTACATATGTGTCTAAAACATTTACACTGTAGTTGTGACAATGACTACTATATCTGTGTTCTAAAATATTCACACTATGCTGTACTCTATGTGATTACTATGAAATTACCATTACTTATTATCCATCGTGTTATGTGGGTGACAATGTTAGTTGTGCAATGTGCACTGCATTGTGAGTGTCATAACTTAATGTATGAACAAAAAGTGAAAGTATTTCCTGCATTGTAATTATCAGAAATTAATGTGTGAACAAAAAGTGAAAGTAGGTTCGTGAGGTGTTCTCCAAGCTTTATGGCCTAATTATAAAATGACCCTGACATAATATTTGTTGTTTGTTGACTCACAGGGAAATTACTTAATATTCATTATCCTCCGGGAATTTGCTAGGAAATTTAATAACTTGGTATCCGTCATGCTTTGTGGACTTACTAGGAAATTTGATAACTTGGTATCCGTTATGTTGTGTGGACTTACTAGAAAATTTGATAACTTGGTATCCTTTATGCTGTGGACTTACTAGGAAATTTGATGAAAATTTCAGTTGTAGGTCATTGGAATCAAAAGGAAAAATCATTATGCTGCGTTCTCGAGGCGTTGTGAGTTATCTTTGTTGGATGATAATCTAGATAATTATATGGATGATAATCTAGATAACTATATCAGGTACACCTCTAATTCCAAGCTGTGATTTTAAAGTTGTATAAAATTCATATAATGTCTGTACTCTTGTGTTACTATGAGATTCCAGGCCGAATATTATTTTAAAAACTAAAACAATGTTGAAAAGTAATTTTATTAGAACTATTTCTTGTTATATGTTATTATGGTACTTAAGTTATTTTTGAAGAAGAAATAACGGTCTTGTCCGATTCCAGACAGCACGATCACTGTCAGACTATTTTTAAACGTTAAGCTAGCACTTCAGTGTCGACAGAAGCATTCTGATGAAAGATATAGAGAAATTCTGACTACTTACAGCACCCGAAAATGTGTTGAACTAACACACTGATAACATGTCGTGCCAAATTCCTGACGCCCATTCCAGTCAGTTAGTGGTGAGAAGCCAGAAAACCGTTATCGCGTCACGCGAAATGGCTGTGCAAATTGAGGCTGACAGCAAGCCTAGGTCCTAATCACAGTGGTGGCGGGTAATTACCAGACTCTTACTTTGTCAACTCACGTCGAATGTTTAATTACTACTGTGTAACTTGCAACTCTGACGGCGGCTTTGGACAGGAAAAGTATAAGCGATGAAAAATTATGATGATAAATCAGGAGAAAAAATAAATAAAAATTATGATGATAAATCAGGAGAAAAAATAAATAAAAATTATGATGATAAATCAGGAGAAAAAATAAATAAAAATTATGATGATAAATCAGGAGAAAAAATAAATAAAAAGAAGTGAAGTGGTCTGCAGAACATTATAAAGTATGTAAAAAGTAATTAGCGCCAGAGATACGCAAAATACATCCCTTCCTAAAAAGTTCACTGGAAATGCTAATCTTTAATTACTGCAAATTGTTCTGTTTCTCAAGAATATGCAATCCATATTTTGGTTTTAGTTATTTAATGCAAATTGTTGCAGTCCAGCTATATGCACGAGTTAGTAGGAGTGTACGATTCACAATCCACATTTTTCGTAGTTATTACGTGCGTGTGCTTTACAGTAGATTAATTACATTAAGTCAGATATTTTATTCTTTCAAAGATTTACAATACATTAATTACATTAAGTCAGATATTTTATTCTTTCAAAGATTTACAATACATTAATTACATTAAGTCAGATATTTTATTCTTTCAAAGATTTAAAATACATTAATTACATTAAGTCAGATATTTTATTCTTTCAAAGATTTAAAATACATTAATTACATTAAGTCAGATATTTTATTCTTTCAAAGATTTAAAATACATTAATTACATTAAGTCCGATATTTTATTCTTTCAAAGATTTAAAATACATTAATTACATTAAGTCAGATATTTTATTCTTTCTAAGATTTACAATACATTAATTACATTAAGTCAGATATTTTATTCTTTCAAAGATTTACAATACATTAATTACATTAAGTCAGATATTTTATTCTTTCAAAGATTTACAATACATTAATTACATTAAGTCAGATATTTTATTCTTTCAAAAGATTTACAATACATTAATTACATTAAGTCAGATATTTTATTCTTTCAAAGATCTACAATCATTCATTACTTTTAGTCAATTGTGAAGATTCGCTAGCTATTGGTTGTATTTTGTAAACACATGTTATTAAGATTTGCTAGCTATTGGTTGTATTTTGTAAACACATGTACTAAAGATTTGCTAGCTATTGGTTGTAGTTTGTAAACACATGTACTAAAGATTTGCTAGCTATTGGTTGTATTTTGTAAACACATGTACTAAAGATTTGCTAGCTATTGGTTGTATTTTGTAAACACATGTACTAAAGATTTGCTAACTATTGGTTGTATTTTGTAAACACGTGTACTAAAGATTTGCTAGCCATTGGTTGTGTGGCGCAGAAATGGCAAACTGTAAAAATATTAAATTTGAAATTATTTAATTTTTCTTTTCTTAATATTTAGAAGAGTTTTCCCATGATAAGAGAATTCTTTCATGAGAAAACAAGTCTTTGAAGTAACTGTCTTAAGCAGCCAGGACAAAAGACCACATGTTTATGTCGGTTAGAAGCGAACTGACTTAACCAGGGTGTGGGGGTGGGTGGGTGGACACCTAACCAGGGGTAGATAAGCTACCAGAAACACTCTCGCATCTCTAGGCAGACAATGACGACGATACTTCTAAAGACGGGGAACGCTTTGGTCTCACAATAGAGTCGGAGATTCAAAGACAGACGAACCACTTACAGTCAGGTATAGGCAGACGCGTGAGAAGGGAAGACACTTACGATTACGTAACAGAGACGTATGACGTCAGGGAAGAGCGACCAGCGATCTCAGATCGAGCAACTTCTAAGAGCTACACCGCAGGTACTAACAAGCCAGCCTTTCTGCAGACGCACTGAAGCGACACTATAGAACAATAGACCGCAGAGAGTAAAGAAGTCTATCCTCAGGGCAGATTAGTACGAGAAATCTTGCGATAGCTTAAATAGTCCGTTTCGGGGCTGACAGCTCATTCTGTTACAAACCAAGGAATCTCGTGTTCGCGTCCTTCCACGATTAGAAGCAAGCCAGATTGTCTGAGATGGTAAAAACTTAAGTTTTGTACTTAGATAAATTTTATCTTTTCATTTGCACTTATAGATTTTATTTAATTAATATTGTAAACCTATAACTGTATTTTTCTAGCAAGAAGGAAGTAACGTATGTGAAAAGAATTTAAATGAGAACTAATGTTAAACTTGCAGGTTTATGATATTTAAATTCACGAGACTGATGCGTGGCAAACAATCACTTGTATATTTACAGCTGAAGGACGCTACGGCGATGCTACAGTAAGCGCTACGGTAAACGCTACGGCAAAAGCTACGGTAACCGCTACGGCAAACGCTACGGCAAAAGCCTACGGTAAACCGCTACCGTGAAGTTACTGAAGTCTACTGACGCCTACTGTGACGCACAAGTGGAAGAGAAATCTGAATGAAGGGCGACCGAGAAATTCATCTCTGGCCACAACCGATGTAAAGGAGGCGATCAGGACGAGGTTACGAATACTTGCCTGTCGAGGGGTGAGCGCACGTGTCAAACCGGAACGACCTGGGCGTTGATATGTTAATCTACGTTGGTTGTCATTTCTGGACTGGAATTTTGTGATAAATTCGGGACACTGTGTGAAATTCGAACTTTCGTGACACTAAGGACCTGTGGTAATTCTGAACTGTTCCAGCAAGCTGTACTTATGGATATACATACTGGCCGGGAGCACGCAAATTATCAGGTGATCTAAATCCTTGTTTTGTCTCGTGAAAACCTGTAAATGTTCTGTGATTTTGTTAATTCTTGTATTGTTCTTCCTGTCTTCTAATTCTTATGAATGTTGCTATAATAATCTTTTTTTCTATAACGTGTTTCTGAAGGGTGAAGGAGACATTCTAATTTAAATCTCAAATTTCAAATTCTTGTAAACTTAATTTGTCATATATTTTATTCTTTAAATTAAGAATTACTAAATTATATTTGTTATAAGAGACAGACAGCAGGGAATACTCTTTTCTAAGGTAACATGTTATTTTTCTTGTGAGATCTGCGAATCTCGGATTTTGCCTATGTGAAACCATTTGAAATTTCGTAAACTTAATTTGTTATCATTCTTTTATATTTTAATAAATTTTGTTAAATTTAATAACTTGCTCACTCAATTACGTAATCTGAGGTAAATGTGTAATAGGGGACAGTGGGGGCTCGTAAAAATTGACGTAATTTACGTTTTGACAAAGACAGTCGCGACACATTTCTTAGAGCAAGTCTGTCAAATAAATAGGGGAGAAATTGTGAGGGCCTGGTAACGGCTGAGACTGAAGAATAGATTCGTTCAGTTAGGAGTCGGTTATCTGGACGGGTAACACTTGGGGTGGGAGACGTAATTAATGACGTACCCCAGGGCTTGACCTAGTCACTCCCAGACTGCAGAAGACAAAGACCCTGTCGTGGACCTAGTGTATGATTGTAGACGGATTGGAAGTGGAGTGGTAATTAATTCATATTTTAATATCATCTTCATTTAATAATCATTGACACTAGCACATCCATTCACATAACTGGAGTCGTCTGGTAATGTCCTTGGAGTTCATTTCACAGGTTGTATTTAGTAAACACATGTACTAAAGATTTGCTAGCCATTGATTGTATTTTGTAAACACATGTACTAAAGATTTGCTAGCCATTGGTTGTATTTAGTAAGCACGTGTATTTAAAGATTTGCTTGCTATTAGCTGTATTTTTGTAAGCATTTATACTTAAGGTTTGCTAGCTATTAGTCATATTTTGTAAACACTTACACTAAAGAATTCCATTCTTTCAAAAGGGGAGACAATACGCACGATTGCTTTGATAGATGAAGTCTGAAATATTTTTCAGTTCATTTGCTTGTTAAATGCACACTATTTGCAATTCATTAGTTTAATCAAGTTATTAACTGCATATTATTTGCAATTCGTTTGTTTATCGAATTGTTAACTGCACATTATTTGCAAGCCGTCGTGAACTATACTTTTCCTAAACCTCCAGATGTAATTGGAAAGGGTCTTTTTGTCAGATGAAGAAATTTTCAATCATTGTCAAAATAATGTTGTATTCCATAACGAATACAGATGATGACATTTTCAATCATTGTCAAAATAATGTTGTATTCCATAATGAATACAGATGATGAAATTTTCAATCATTGTCAAAAGAATGTTGTATTCCATAACGAATACAGATGATGAAATTTTCAATCATTGTCAAAATAATGTTGTATTCCATAACGAATACAGATGATAAACGTTTCAATCATTGTCAAAATAATGCTGTATTCCATAACGAATACAGTGATAAAGCAATTCACGCCTTAGAATATCACTTTTATAAAGTCTTATACAAATATAAATTATTCTAAAATGCTGCCAATATAATATTATTATTCAGTTTAACTGTAAAACCACTTGCATGGCTAGTCTCATCTGTAAACCTGTGGCATAGCTAGTCTCTACCGTAAAACCCAAGCAGTACAGTTTTGACTTGTTAGTATTACCGTATTGCCTCTAAAATGACGTATGATATAAGATGTTGCTAGACCTACGTCATTTTAGCCAGCTTGTTAGTATTACCGTATTGCATCTAAAATGACGTATGATATAAGATGTTGCTAGACCTACGTCATTTTAGCCAGCTTGTTAGTATTACCGTATTGCATCTAAAATGACGTATGATATAAGATGTTGCTAGACCTACGTCATTTTAGCCAGCTTGTTAGTATTACCGTATTACATCTAAAATGACGTATGATATAAGATGTTGCTAGACCTACGTCATTTTTAGCCAGCTTGTTAGTATTACCGTATTACATTTAAAATGACGTATGATATAAGATGTTGATAGACCTACGTCATTTAGCCAGCTTGTTCAAAGAAAATTGCTGATCTAATCAGTGAAGAAACAGAATTTACCTATCAGTAACTTTCTGTATGTGTCCACCAACGTACATTGTCAATCAGTTTACTCGAAAAAAAAAAAATCGTTATTGTTTCATACTTGAGCGTATGTAGGATTATTTGTGTGACCATAATAACACTTAATGTTCGATTGATAAGGAACAAAGTTACTCGGTCTCCACAGGTCATTTGGCGATTACTTCATGAATAAAAATGATGACATAAAATTTCCCTTTTTTAAAAATTTATTATTTTAGCTTTCAGCTTCTCTTGCATGCCATTTTTGTGAGCTGGTCGAAATAGTTTCTTTTTTTTTTTAATTTCAGATGCCAATTATCTACTCTTTCTCATTTTATCTTATTTCGGGGGCTTGTAGCACACGAGCCCACTTTATCAACTGGCGAATTAGACCTCAACCCTTGATACAAGTTTGTAGCTCATGAGACCGCTTTATCAACGTGTGGATTACACCTCAACCCTTGATACAAGTTTGTAGCTCATGAGACCGCTTTATCAACGTGTGGATTACACACCAAGCCTTGATACAAGTTTGTAGCTCATGAGACCGCTTTATCAACGTGTGGATTACACATCAACCCTTGATGTAAAGGAATAAGACTCACCAGAAATTTACACCCAGAACGAGAACTGAAACCATGTCTTTTTAATGCGACTTCATTTACATCGTGTGGAAACATCTCAAGATTTCAGAGAAAAAACATTCTTACTGGACAGCACTGATCTAAACTAAACTATTTTAATGCAAATGATACATTTTAAAAAGAAAATACCAGATAAACTTTTTTAATACCGAAATATACATTTTATTCCAAAATATACTTTTTAATACCAAAACTAAAGGTTTTAGATAACTAAATAGACATTTTAAATTCCAAATATAGTTTTTTTTTTAAATTACCAAATATAGTTTGTTTGTTTTTTTAAATTACCAAATATACACTTTTTCAAATTCTCTAACACTTATTAGTTTGTCTAAAGTATTTGTCAAAACTATCACCCATAAATAATTTTAAAATTTAAACGCATAAAATATATATTATGCTTAGATGTAACTCTGGGCGGGTTGCCACCCACTGATTATTATTTTCTCATGAATACTTCACTCAAATTTTCTGCCACCTCCCTCCCTCTCTAAGTACATCTTACACTAAGCGCCTCAAACATATATCCTTTAAATACATAATAACTGTCCCTGGAAACATTGAGTTTTAAGAGCAAAAATAAATTAAGTGATAAAAACAGTACTCTGAATTACCCCTAGGTCATATCCACACACTCGTATATAATTATTTGTATTTTATGTAAGTCATTTGTAGCGGCAACGAAACTAACGATATTTGCGACTGACGTAGTATTTTCTGAACGTCAACACGGACTGTTCCGTAAAGACTGGGTCAAAGGTTACTTCCGATGTACACAGCTCGTGGAAAGTTTACGTTTTTACCCTAGACAAAACGATACTCGTATCTTTGTAAGTCTATTAGTAAAACAAATTCCCTCAAAAAAAAATATTTAAGAAGATGAAATTGAATTGTAAAATTGTCCCATCCTCACTCACTGTAGACAATATATTCACTAACGATTTACTGTTTATTTTTTCTTTCGATTTCAAGATTTGTTCATAGATAACATCAACTGTACATCTTTAATACATGTGATGGCCCACATTAACTGCACACCTTTAATATATGTGATGGCCCACGTTAACTGCACATATTTAATACATATGATGGCCCACATTAACTGCACACCTTTGTGATGGCCCATATTAACTGCACACCTTTGTGATGGCCCATATTAACTGCACACCTTTAATACATGTTATGGCCCACAATAACTGCACACCTTTAATACATGTGATGGCTCACATTAACTGCACACCTTTAATACATGTGATGATGGCCCACATTAACTGCACGCCTTTAATACATGTGATGATGGCCCACATTAACTGCACACCTTTAATACATGTGATGGTTCACATTAACTGCACACCTTTAATACATGTGATGATGGCCCACATTAACTGCATCCCTCTGAGAATGATGTAGTGTTGCGAAATTTCAGACCAGCTGAATAGTGGGTCATAATTTACTGCCGATAAAAATGTTAGTGTGTTGCATACGCATTTCTATAGCAAATGTAAATCCGATTTTTATGTATCTTAAAATGAAAACTAAATTTTTACTATAATTTATAATTCAGTATGTTCTTGGCTCATTGTCTTTCAATTTTTTCCCTTCGTTATTAATAATCATCCGACTTTGTTTGAAGATTCTTCTGTCGTGTCTGATTTTTGTTTCTCAACTTCGGTCGACATTGTTAACAGTGCTATAAATAGTTTCAGCCTCTTTCTGACTTTGTGATGTCGAACGACAATTCATGTTCTGTGCATATTATATACGGTGCCAGCCATGCGATTTATTTCTATAGCATTTTGTTTTACATTTCACTAAGCAGTAATTATTTTATGGGCACAAAGTTCTCAATTATCAAGGTTGAGTTGAATGTTCCTATCCTCAAGCTATCAAATTAATCCATGTAATTTGCGTAGTGTAATCATACGGGAGAACCATTATGCTTTAATCATTTTAAAATGTTTTTTGTGAGTTTTGTTTTATCACCGATTATGCATTTCCAGTGAACTGTCACGAGGTGACATCTAACAATGCTACAAATCCTTTCAACACCTGAATGTATAAATTAAAGCATTATTTTTATATTATGTTAGCTTTATAGCATCATTTATATTAGTTATGAAATGATTTAGCGTTATTTATACAGCAATGGAAATACTAGTTTAACGCTTTACAATTACCTCGTCAAGCAGGCGACACGTATTATATTAAGTATAAATTGTGTTAGAGTTACCTACACGTATTATATTAAATATAAATTGTGTTAGAGTTACCTACACGTATTATATTAAATATAAATTGTGTTAGAGTTACCTACACGTATTATATTAAGTATAAATTGTGTTAGAGTTACCTACACGTATTATATTAAATATAAATTGTGTTAGAGTTACCTACACTTATTAAATATAAATTGTGTTAGAGTTACCTACACGTATTATATTAAATATAAATTGTGTTAGAGTTACCTACACGTATTATATTAAATATAAATTGTGTTAGAGTTACCTACACGTATTATATTAAATATAAATTGTGTTAGAGTTACCTCACGTATTATATTAAATATAAATTGTGTTAGAGTTATCTACACGTATTATATTAAATATAAATTGTGTTAGAGTTACCTACACGTATTATATTAAATATAAATTGTGTTAGAGTTACCTACACGTATTATATTAAATATAAATTGTGTTAGAGTTACCTACATAAATTGTGTTAGAGTTACCTACACGTATTATATTAAATATAAATTGTGTTAGAGTTACCTACACGTATTATATAAATTGTGTTAGAGTTACCTACACGTATAATATAAATTGTGTTAGAGTTACCTACACGTATTAGAGTTACCTACACGTATTATATTAAATATAAATTGTGTTAGAGCTGCCTAAGAGTCCGTTATTTCATGAAACAGGCGATACGTATTATATTAAATATAAATTGTGTCAGAGTTACCAAGGGGTCGGTTATTAATTTTTTTTTAAATGTTGTTGCGTTACTCTAATGGTTGTAATTATTTTTATAACTATTTTTATTTTCAGTCTTACAACCACCTGTCAAGGAGTCACTATTTATAAATTCAATTTTTAGAAAAGAATTATGAATGTGTGTTTGTATCTGTTACGTGTATGTGTGCGTGTTTGTATCTGTTACGTGTATGTGTGCGTGTTTGTATCTGTTACGTGTATGAGTGCGTGTTTGTATCTGTTACGTGTATGAGTGCGTGTTTGTATCTGTTACGTGTATGAGTGCGTGTTTGTATCTGTTACGTGTATGTGTTCAAGTTTGTATCTGTTACGTGTATGTGTTCATGTTTGTATCTGTTACGTGTATGTGTGCGTGTTTGTATCTGTTACGTGTATGTGTGCGTGTTTGTATCTGTTACGTGTATGCGTGCGTGTTTCTATCTGTTACGTGTATGTGTGCGAGTTTGTATCCGTTACGTGTATGTGTGCGTGTTTGTATCCGTTACGTGTATGTGTGCGTGTTTGTATCCGTTACGTGTATGTGTGCGTGTTTGTATCTGTTACGTGTATGCGTGCGTGTTTGTATTTGGTTACGTGTATGTGTGCGTGAATATATGTAAATCTACGAGACCCACATTAATGGCCACAAGTCTCTAGAACTTCTTTCAAAGTATTACATTTTAATTCAGCTCTCTTCTTTCTTCTTACAAAGGACTGCTCTCTCTCTCTATCACCCTCCCAAGCGTATGCGCACACACACACACACACACACACACACATACTTATATCACAGTCGTGAAATTGACAATATTCTGATGTGACTGTTAAGCTGAAGGATGGATTTATTTTTGGATAAGTGGAAAAAACAAAGGGATGTCTGAGGGCTGTTAAATGATTAATAAACAATAGAATATATCCCTTAAGGAACTGCGGTGATTAATCAAATATTGTGAATTTAATATTTTTAATTTTAAATGAACACACTTTGAGACTTTAAAAAAATCCACATGACAATATGATATTATTAATGTCTGTCCCACCCACCTTACCCTTGCCCCACCCTCGTGTTGTTCAATGAATCATAAAAGGAGAGGAATACTAAATTAACTGTAAATGAAAGTGACGTCACATGTCGCTCCAGTAGCTGTAGTGCACAGGACCAAAGTTCTCGTTGACGCTCTGCTGGCGACACGGAAATGCGAAAGCTGCTGACGTAGCCACGCCTACGGATGTGTAGTCGTTGACGTTGAACTTGGTATGATGGGTGTGCGGGTACGGTGAATGGGAGGGAGATATCTGCATACCTGCAACCCCACTCGACTGCATGCTAGAATACGGACTCAAACCATTCAATGACGTTGGCACACGTTGACAACCGCTTCCGCTTCCATAACTTCCCAACTGCGCCATTGCGCCCATGCCGGGCGAGTTCATGCCCGATGCTGGATGGTCGTGAGTTGTCAGTGCCCATCCGGGATACTGAGTATACTGCTGAGGGTGGGAATAACTTTGACCGAAATAGCCCTTGGCGGCCAAAGACACGGGTCCAAAAGCACAGCTAGCATCATCAAAGAGAAGCTTGGGTAAAGAGAGTCGGGGTCGGTACGGCCTCTGCATTCGGCGCCGGCGCCGATGGTTTCCCTTTTCGAACATGTCTTCAAATGCGGGGTCAAGGGTCCAGTAGTTCCCCTTGCGCTCACCCCCACCTTCACGTGGCACCTTCACGAAACATTCGTTTAAGGAGAGGTTCTGTCGGATGGAATTCTGCCAACCCTTCTTGTTTTTCTCGTAGTAAGGGAAACGGTTTACAATAAATTGGTAAATGCCGCTAAGTGTTAAATGTTTCTCGCCCGACTCCTTAATTGCCATGGCAATCAGCGCCACATAGCTGTAGGGTGGCTTAACGTTCGGGTCCGTATAGCTCTCGACCTCTTTGGTGTTGTTGTTTTTGTTGTTGCTGCCATTGTTATTGGTATCGCTGTTATTCTCTTTTTTAAAATCTGTCGCTGTACTTGGCGACCTTTCCTCAGAATCAGCTTCCAACCGTTCGCACTTCAGGCTTATCGCAGAATCCTGTTTCAGCTCGCTGTCCGGATGCTGCCGACGTCTTGTGACTGGAGCCTGGAACAGTTTTATGCCGAAATTCAGCACTAGATATGGACGTTTTGTGTCCAAAATCGGGAGCAGAGATAGACACGGCTGACGGCATTTTTTGAAGATAGGCGTCTGATGGTCCAAAAACATTTCCGGGGACAGTCGTTTTCCGCATATAGTCAGGAGACAGGTTAGCATTGGGCGGCAAATGATCCTTGACCTCTGATCCCAACACCGACACCCTCATTCCATTTTCAGCGGCAGTGTCTCCAAACCAGCTAAAGGACAGATCCGTTCCAGACATCACAGGTCGAAATCCAAGATCCGCGCTGGTGCTTGTCATGGAGTTGCGGTGTTCCAGTTTGATTCCTGCACAGTGTACAAAATCAGGCACACCCGCCAGTGGCAGTCTGCTGTGGTAGTCCATGCAACGGGCTACAACGGTGGTGTCAGTCCAATCCAATGTCTTCTTGAACGTAGCAGAAATGAGACACTGTAGTTAACTAGCTAGTAAACGTCATGGAAAATGAATAAAAGATTTTTTCTTAATTTCACAGTAAAATCTAATTTCAAAATCTTATTCGCCGTGATTGATAGATTGATAGATTCCTGAAATGTTCTTTTGTAACCTTCGTAACCTATGCAATGATTTCATAAACGTTTCAGGCAACAAAACGAGTGTATTGGCATGAACAAAAAGCTGTTGTGTGATTATTTCAATCCAGAGCTAAATGTATTTTATAGTCCGTTATCAATTATTAAAAACCGCAGTGGTGACTACTCACTGTCCTGTAAACCAATGTTGGGGTCGACCACGCACAGTTCTAACTGTTATAACTACTCTCAACTGGTCGTCAGCACTGGATTAAGTTTTGACACACCTTGATTTCAGTTCCGTCTTGGACAAGCTGCTGGCTTGGAAGCAGGAGAGACGCCTGGAACCAATCACAGAGTTCCAACTACAAACATATGGGTTAACACTGGCATCATAGAGTCACATATTAATGTGGGAAGACTTCAGAATTCTGAAATGACCACTGAGATAGTCACAGAGTTCCAGCTACAAACATATGGGTCAAACAGTGGTATCATAGAGTCACATATTAATGTGGGAAACTATTCTCATAAATCCACTTCTCTTTATTTTCATGCAGCTCTGCTATGAGCAAATGCGCGGTTCTGTCCCTTTAACGCCTAGAACAGGCCTTAAAAGCTGGTACCGGTGACTGGAAGCGAAATGTATGGGAAGTGCTGACGTCACAAATCAGGATTCGCCTTGCAAGAGTAGGGGTGTTCCGAGCTCGCTAAGCCCCTCCCATTCTGACAGTCGACGGTTCTCCCGGCTCGTTACACGTGCTGAGGGCGTGCGTGCCAGGCAAATCACAACAACTCAAATGGTCTGAATGCCGAAATGGGTCGTCCGCCCTTTGATGGCGAACATGTCTGTCAGTGTGAACATAGGGATTTTTATTGGTCCCTTTCCAATCTGCCAACTGCCTTCCACCAGTCAGTTCTCATGGCATCCTATGCGTCTACAGAATGAGAACAGGGCAAGAGAATATATGAAATAAACAAAGCCACGTGATACAGCATCAAATACGCTGGAATGTAGAAGCACAGTCTAATGCGTATAGTTGGCCGATATTGGGGTGCCAGGCACAAGCTAAGTTAAATAGCATCAAATACACACGAATATAGAAGTACAGTCTAATACGACTGTATCTTAAATTAAAGCCAGTCGGCCAATATTGGACTGCTAGGCTCAAGCCAAGTTAAATAACATGAAACACACAGTGTCTCATTTCTTTAAAGTTCCCAGTGATATTGAAGTGCCCCATTTGTTTAAAGTTTTCAGTGGTGATGAATTTGAATTGTAAATTTTAAAACTTCCCCTCATGATACTGAGGCGTCCCATTTGCTTACAATTTCCCAGTAATACTTTCAAGAGTCCCGTCTGTTTACAGTTTCCCAATATATTCAGATGTCAGTTTCTTTATGGTTTCTCCAGTATGTTGAGATGACTGTTGTTCATAATTTTCCATAACACTGAAATGTTCCATTTGTTTAAAATCTCCCATTATAATGAAATTTCTTTTAGTCAAGTTCTCAGTACACTGAGATGTTCCATTTGTTTAAAATCGCCATTATAATAAAATTTCCTTTAGTCAAGTTCTCAGTACACTGAGATGTTCCATTTGTTTAAAATCGCCATTATAATAAAATTTCCTTTAGTCAAGTTCTCAGTACACTGAATATTGAAATGTCTCATTCATTTACAAGTTCTTAGTATAATGACATGTTCCGTTCGATTACAGTTCGAGTAATTTTCATGTGTCGGTTATTTGCGATCCTGAATATTCTGAGACAAAGGTATCCAATTTGCATTTCACATTGATAAGTTGTCTCCCACTTGCTTTATCAATTCCATTAATACAAAGGTTTGTTCACCGCGATATTGAAGTGTTTTATCTTTTCTCTTGATGTTATCTTGCTTATTTATAATTCCCAATGATATTAAACCAGCGACATTTCACAGTTTACAGTTAGCACTAGTCTGAGCCAGAGATATTTCCTTTGTTTACAATTTGCACTACCAATCAGCCAGAGATATTTCCTTTGTTTACAATTTGCACTACCAATCAGCCAGAGATATTTCCTTTGTTTACAATTACACTATTAATCAGCCAGAGATATTTCCTTTGTTTACAATTACACTATTAATCAGCCAGAGATATTTCCTTTGTTTACAATTACACTATTAATCAGCCAGAGATATTTCCTTTGTTTACAATTACACTATTAATCAGCCAGAGATATCTCCTTTGTTTACAATTACACTATTAATCAGCCAGAGATATTTCCTTTGTTTACAATTTGCACTACCAATCAGCCAGAGATATTTCCTTTGTTTACAATTTGTACTATTAATCAGCCAGAGATATTTCCTTTGTATACAATTACACTATTAATCAGCCAGAGATATTTCCTTTGTTTACAATTACACTATTAATCAGCCAGAGATATTTCCTTTGTTTACAATTACACTATTAATCAGCCAGAGATATTTCCTTTGTTTACAATTTGCCTTTCCAATCAGCCAGAGATATTTCCTTTGTTTACAATTACACTATTAATCAGCCAGAGATATTTCCTTTGTTTACAATTACACTATTAATCAGCCAGAGATATTTCCTTTGTTTACAATTACACTATTAATCAGCCAGAGATATTTCCTTTGTTTACAATTTGCCTTTCCAATCAGCCAGAGATATTTCCTTTGTTTACAATTACACTATTAATCAGCCAGAGATATTTCCTTTGTTTACAATTACACTATTAATCAGCCAGAGATATTTCCTTTGTTTACAATTACACTATTAATCAGCCAGAGATATTTCCTTTGTTTACAATTACACTATTAATCAGCCAGAGATATTTCCTTTGTTTACAATTACACTATTAATCAGCCAGAGATATTTCCTTTGTTTACAATTACACTATTAATCAGCCAGAGATATTTCCTTTGTTTACAATTACACTATTAATCAGCCAGAGATATTTCCTTTGTTTACAATTTGCACTACCAATCAGCCAGAGATATTTCCTTTGTTTACAATTACACTATTAATCAGCCAGAGATATTTCCTTTGTTTACAATTTGTACTATTAATCAGCCAGAGATATTTCCTTTGTTTACAATTTGCACTACCAATCAGCCAGAGATATTTCCTTTGTTTACAATTACACTATTAATCAGCCAGTGATATTTCCTTTGTTTACAATTACACTATTAATCAGCCAGAGATATTTCCTTTGTTTACAATTTGCACTATTAATCAGCCAGAGATATTTCGTTTGTTTACAATTACTCTATTAATCAGCCAGAGATATTTCCTTTGTTTACAATTTGTACTATTAATCAGCCAGAGATATTTCCTTTGTTTACAATTACACTATTAATCAGCCAGAGATATTTCCTTTGTTTACAATTACACTATTAATCAGCCAGAGATATCTCCTTTGTTTACAATTTGCATTATTAATCAACCAGAGATATTTCCTTTGTTTACAATTTGCATCTGCCTATTTGTCGATCTGTACGTATATCTGTCTTTCGATGGAACTGTCTACTCTCAAATCCAATTTCTATCCATCTATTTATCTTACTAGTTACCAATCTACCTATTCGTATAGTCGTCTATCTGATTGTTTTTCATATTATTCGTACTGGTTTTCGATTTGCTTGAATGTAGGATCTCAGCGAGTCTAGCGAGTACGTTATACGCACTTCTTTGCTAGCGTTACTTTTTATAGAAGCAGGAGGATTTTAAAAATAATAATATTGTTAAGCAGACTCAAGAAATCAAAATAATTAACCTATCGGAGTGCCTTTATTTTCTTTCATTAAATCAATTACTTAATTAACATAATACAAGTTTAAATATCGCTCATTTCCTTTTAGAACACTTTAAGAGGTTTCTCTAAGCAATGATCACTTTTATTTGAATAAAATATATCGCTTGCTCTATTCTTTTTAGTCGTGTTTCACTGTATTCAGATTCTGTATTTCCATATTTATTTTTCTAAAAAAGAGATGGTGTAAATTAGTATTACGATTGATAGTTTTGGGGTTTTTTTAAAGAGAAATGTTAGGGTTAGGATTAGCTGTAAATAAAAAAACGAATATAAATATATTCTAAAACTGTTTTATTTATATATCTTTTATTCCTGATTTAGATTTTGTTTCTGCTAAATTTTGTGTTTTAATAACTTAAATATTGCAGTAAAAATAGCATCGAGTAACACTTTGCATCTAGATGTATGTCATATAATTTCTCTCCTTCGATATTACGTATAATGACCCCTTTGTTTTTAAACACGACAATTGTGTATGGAGCTGTTGGGTCTACCGTACACACCTTTGTGTACATAAATGTGTGCAGTGTTGATTTGATGGAAGTATGAAAGAATGCGTAGCCATTCACAAACACTGCTAAGAAAAATAGCAGATCTTCTGACTGTTTGCACAACAATCACTTTATTATTTTAATGCAGAGGACAAATTTCACAAAGCTCTGAAAACTTCTGTAAATACACTAACAATAAGCACTTAAGCAGATCAGTTGATAGAAAAGCTAACAAAATGTCACTTTATTATTTTGATGCAAAGGACAAATTTCACAAAGCTCTGAAAACTAATGTTTAAAATGGTATAGTTATGATTACCACTGCAGATATAAAGTACATTTGAATTTCCTTAGTAAAGTAGTATGTCTTTAAAAAGCACAGTTTAATGCCATGATTATGTGGGGGAGGGGGGATGATTTTATATAATGTAATATGTTAAACAAAACAAAACAAATTATTTTTAGTATTTTAAGTGAATCAAATTGAATTTAGTAATGAGTACTTTCATTACAAACTGGAATTAGTGAGAGAGTATTTGAAATTAAACAAATTTAAATTAGTTAAAGAATATATATTAAGTGAAATAAACTGGAATTAAAGAGTAAGTTCAAAGTAGAAACAAATTGGAAATATAAAGACAAAAATTGGAATTATTAAGAGTCCACTATTTTGTTTAATGTAATATGTTAAACAAAAAAAAATATTTTTAGTATTTTAAGTGAAAAAAACTGAATTTAATAATGAGTATTTTCATTCAAACAAACTAGAATTTGTAAGAGAGTATTTGAAGGTAAACAAATTTAAATTAGTTAAAGAATATATTAAGTGAAATAAACTGGAATTTAAGAGTAGTTCAAGTAAAACAAATTGGAATTATTAAGAGTCCACTATTCTAAAGTTCCCCTGAACTATTAGGCTGACTATGATTTTTAATGATTTTTAATTTACTTTTCATAACTGTTGGCACATTACAAAAGAAAGCCAACTTTCTGTCCAATGTTTATATCATTATTTGTATCCTTATATTAGTGAAATATGTCCAATCTCTATCATTATCTTGTGAGATCGTTATAATTATTTACGATAGAGTATGATTACTCAACACGTGTGCATCATTTAACATTGCTTTTCCTTTTGCTTTAGTAACCACAAATCCCTGGGCCTTTGAAGACAAAGGCAACTACCCCAACGTCCTCTTCAAGACTACGGCACCCATTTCCAGGCTGTCTCTGTTTGACGTCAGTTTCTATCGGACAGAGTTTTCTTGGACATCTGACCAGAGAAAAAGCTCGAGAGGTCAGGCTCTCAAACCACTCGTCGTCACACAGTCTATCGCTGGCGATTCCGTCACACTGTGGAGTGCCACACGGGACATCATTACCGGGTACGATTCTCGAAACGGGTCAGTGGTGCAGGTGATTCAAATTTCCAAGTTGCTGAACCGGACTACCCGTATCACCTCCAACGTTATGGTCGCCAGGAGCAGGGACGGGATGTCAGAAAGATTAGTCTTTGCGGTGACGTCACCAGGTAATGATTCGGGCGCCGCTGCACCATCAGAGCCCAACGTCACATTTCCGTTTGTTATGGCACTTAACATTGAGAAAAACCAAGTTCAACTGTTGTGGATCGTTGCCATGGTACCGGGAACGGAAGTCGTCGGGCAAATAGCTAATTTCGTTCAAGCAGGCAGCAAAGAGGATAATCTGAAAGTAAAGAACGCGGATTTGGAACAGAGTAGTATCAAATCCATACTCGTTGGCATGGCGATATCAGAGAAGTCTGAACATCTATTTGCCATCAGAAATCTGTGATTGGTTTGTGCCTCCTTTGGTGCAATAGAGATTGTAACCCTGGAGAATTTTAATTACAACATAATAGTATGTTACTGTCATTGACAAAATAAAGGTTATTTTTAGAAGCTCTTACAACTGAGGTTCTTTGTTAACAAACATGAATGCAATATTTAACTGTTGATAAAAGTGGAATGAAATGTTTAAATTTTAATGATAAACAAAATTGCAAAAGACGAAACTCTGTCGAGGAGTGGAATACTAAATATATTTAATTATTAATTCACAAGCGTTCACCCAACCTTGAATTACCTCCAGTGCCCTTTGAATTTACAGCTAAAATGTATCGACTAAACTTATACAAATACATTTTCAAAGATAACAAGTCCTCTCTATCAATCATTACAATAACGAGAGAGTGGTAGTAATAAAAATGTATCGACTAAACTTACACAAATAAATTTTCAAAGATAACAAGTCCTCTCTATCAATCATTACAATAACGAGAGAGTGGTAGTAATAAAAATGTATCGACTAAACTTACACAAATAAATTTTCAAAGATAACAAGTCCTCTCTATCAATCATTACAATAACGAGAGAGTGGTAGTAATAAAAATGTATCGACTAAACTTACACAAATAAATTTTCAAAGATAACAAGTCCTCTCTATCAATCATTACAATAACGAGAGAGTGGTAATAATAAAAAAAATGTACATACACACCAATGCATAAAACTTTAACAATATATGTCTTAGCTTTAAATTTATGAACAATACATTCAACAATAAACATTTCAAAATAACAGTTTTTCTTAATCACTGTCACTAAAAAATATTACCAATTGTGCAGTGGGTATAAAACCTGTACCTACACGCACACACATACGAATCACTGCAGGTGAAACAGACATGACACTCGCGGCACGGTGTTTGTGACCTATGACCTGGTAAGGTCGAGGCAAAAGTTCATGCACTGCTAAAAATAAAAAAATAAAAATCTTTTTGGGATTTTGCTCCCCCCCCCCCATAACTGTGACAGTTACCGAGAGTCCTTTATGCCGTTGTTCATCAAGAGTCCTTAATTTTAGAATTGTTGTTAGTCACTGGCCTATTATAACCACCACCTTCTGTACAATTAAAAATGTTTTAAAAATAAAACAAACTGAAACTGCAGTGTTAGGTATATAATTAATCAAACTTAAAGCACCACATAAAATAAACACAAAATCCAACCTCGGAGGTCAAGCTATGCTGGCATTTTGATGCCATATCTGCCAATCCCAAATAGGTTACACCCTGGTAAACGTGTATCTTGCGCAGGTGAAATTAATTAATAGAATAGAGTTAGAAATGAATAAACTGGAAACTTATTGTTTATTGCCTGATTATATTTTACAGGGGAAATTGCAGCTTTTTTGTTTTTACCACAATCTCCCGATTTACTGATTTATAAACCTCTACAACCATGGTAGATGTGTAAGTGTAAGGATACACTGCACTCTGGTGATGTCATTGCTGTTGATCACCAAGATTCCTATATGTTGTAATTGCTGTTGATCACCAAGATTCCTATATGTTGTAATTGCTGTTGATCACCAAGATTCCTATATGTTGTAATTGCTGTTGATCACCAAGATTCCTTTATGTTGTAATTGCTGTTGATCACCAAGATTCCTATATGTTGTAATTGCTGTTGATCACCAAGATTCCTAAATGTTGTAATTGCTGTTGATCACCAAGAGTCCTTTATGCTGTAATTGCTTTAGGTAAAACTTTTCTAAACTGAAATTGAATTCCAGATGACCAAATGTAGATTATTTAGACCAGGAAAACTTGGTTATTTAGAAACAGAGACTTCATTATTTAGTACAGAGACTTCATTATTTAGTACAGAGACTTCATTATTTAGTACAGAGACTTCATTATTTAGTACAGAGACTTCATTATTTAGTACAGAGAGAACAGTTTATTTAAAACAGAGTCTTGGTTATTTAGTACAGAGAGAACAGTTTATTTAAAACAGAGTCTTGGTTAACTCGGCTAATCAGAAAAGGCAGATTAGGTTATTTAGAAAAGATAGATTTGGTTGACTTAGATATTTACAACAGATAAACTTGTTTGCAAAGTTTGATTGGATATCTACAACAATAAACGTGTTTGCAAAGCTTGATTTGATTTGATTTGCAGCTGTTTGCAATTAAAGAACAAAATTTGGCGGCACATGAAAGTGAATTAAAGTGCTAAATATTAAAGTAGAAAAGCAGTGGTGCGATACAGAAGTGAATTAAAGTGCTAAATATTAAAGTAGAAAAGCAGTGGTGCGATACAGAAGTGAATTAAAATGCTAAATATTAAAGTAGAAAAACAGTGGTGCGATACAGAAGTATTCCGCAGTTAATCGCTATAAAGTCTGGTCTCCCTTCACCACAGAACAAGTCACCAAGTATTCTACGGCGCGCGCGCGCGCACACACACACATACACACAATTAATATGCATATTATGATCTTTTAAACTATTTCCAAAAATATTTTTATCCTCATAATTGCAATAAAGTTTTATACACCGTTTTCATACCGTGCAATAAAAAATTCTCTTACATGAAATGTTCCACAACTAAAACTAATGGCATAATGAATTTTTACCTCATAACAACATGACCTATGACCCAGAACTCGTAATATGCAAACAGAAAATTACGTACTTCATTCTTTAGTAACACTTACGCTGCGTGCATTTATTTTACGCACATTGTACGTGTATTTTACGTGTATTGTACGTGTTGCGTGAGACGTATTTTTGTTTCAGCAAAAGAAAATACAGATACTCTTTAAACAGGAAAAGGTATTGAGTGGTGAAAGCCTGGGCTCTGTAAGACACTACCCCATCACCATAACATCAGGAATGGCTACAACATCAACGCCACTGCCAGGAACAACAACAACATTATCAACTCCTTCGCCGGTCAGACATGTTTTAGCAACGGACGCATGCAGCAGAGAGGCAATTCCCCCCTCCCTCTCCCCCCACTCCCGCCTCATTTTCCCCCACCCAACCGCGAAAGCGGCGGAAGCCTGGAAGCGCCCCCTACATTAAGAAGAAGAGTGGTGAAAGGAAAAATAAAATACAGATACTCTTTAAAAAGGAAATGGGAATTGAGTGGTGAAAGGAAAAATAAAATACAGATACTCTTTAAAAAGGAAATGGGAATTGAGTGGTGAAAGCACAAATAAAAATTTCCATTAAAATTAGTGATTAAGTATGGCGGGTGCATCCTCTAGTCTATACACACAGACATACACGTTCACACATATACAACTCCCAAACACATTGTTAACACTCAGGACTGACAGGAACCTTGAGGTCGAGTTGAGAGGCCAAGCGCATAATTAATCCTGTGGAGTCGTACTGGTGACGTCATAGAAAGGAAACAGAATAAAACAAATTAACGTCAGTAGAAGTATCGCTGACAGCCGGGTTCTACCATCACGTTTAGGTCATAGGCTATCGTGAATATATAAAAACTGTAATTTACATTGCTTTATGTTTAGTATAAAAATAACTTATTTGTTTCTCCCCCCCTCCCTCAGCAATGTAATAGATGAGCTATTTACTGGCAAGCCTTTATGGATGTTACACTTTTCTTGTAATTGGCAAAAAGGTATTGTTAACAAAAGCTATTTACTGGCAAGCTTTTATGGATGTTACAATTTTCTTGTAATTGGCAAAAAGGTATTGTTAACAAAAGCTATTTACTGGCAAGCTTTTATGGATGTTACAATTTTCTTGTAATTGGCAAAAAGGTATTGTTAACAAAAGCTAATGACTGGCAAGCCTTTATGGATGTTACAATTTTCTTGTAATTGGCAAAAAGGTATTGTTAACAAAAGCTATTTACTGGCAAGCTTTTATGGATGTTACAATTTTCTTGTAATTGGCAAAAAAGACATTGTTAACAAAAACTAATGACTGGCAAGCCTTTATGGGTGTTACAATTTTCTTGTAATTGGCAAAAAAGACATTGTTAACAAAAACTAATGACTGGCAAGCCTTTATGGATGTTACAATTTTCTTGTAATTGGCAAAAAAGACATTGTTAACAAAAACTAATGACTGGCAAGCCTTTATGGATGTTACATTTTTCTTGTAATTGGCAAAAAAGACATTGTTAACAAAAACTAATTACTGGCAAGCCTTTATGGATGTTACATTTTTCTTGTAATTGGCAAAAAAGACATTGTTAACAAAAGCTAATGACTGGCAAGCCTTTATGGATGTTACAATTTTCTTGTAATTGGCAAAAAAGACATTGTTAACAAAAGCTAATGACTGGCAAGCCTTTATGGATGTTACATTTTTCTTGTAATTGGCAAAAAAGACATTGTTAACAAAAGCTAATGACTGGCAAGCCTTTATGGATGTTACATTTTTCTTGTAATTGGCAAAAAAGACATTGTTAACAAAAGCTAATGACTGGCAAGCCTTTATGGATGTTACATTTTTCTTGTAATTGGCAAAAAAGACATTGTTAACAAAAGCTAATGACTGGCAAGCCTTTATGGATGTTACATTTTTCTTGTAATTGGCAAAAAAGACATTGTTAACAAAAACTACTGAATAAAGGAGCAAGTACTTATAATTCCATGAAGTGCCAAAGACAATTCCTTTGTATCCAGGTTTTGGTAGCAAGCTCAAACAACTGCGAGTTCCGCGCAAGCAGGAAAAAGTTCCCTGCACACAGGAAAAATATTAGAGGAAAAGTTGTGACAATCTCAGTCTGGACTCTAAACCGTGGGGCATTTTTACGCGGGGAACAGAGGCAGTCACGTGGCCAGTCTGGCGAAATATCTGGGATATTATTACAACCTTACCCAGAAGATGGGCCAGATTGGATAACATCCCCAGGGCCATAGCACAAGAGGGGAGGTAGCAGGTTTAGGTCAAGACACTGGATCTAAAGTTCGGCCTGCTTAGCGCGAGTTTGGCAGTAGATTCTAACCATATGGTCTAAAAGATGAAAGAAGGTTAGGCGGCCGGGTCTCGTAATCGTGACTGTGCAATACTGTGTTATTTGTTATTTCTGCTTGATGTAATACTGTGTCATTTGTTAATTCTGCTTGATGTGTAATACTGTGTCATTTGTTATTTCTGCTTTATGTGTAATACTGTGTCATTTGTTAATTCTGCTTGATGTGTAATAGGTGTATTCTGAGGACTGAAAGTACTGGCTTAAATGTAGCACTCATAAACGATGAAAATTCAAAATCATCTCATTAGACTGTCTTGTGTGTATTTTTCTCAAGAGAGAAGATAAGTTACCTCCGCCTTGTACTATACAAAATAATTTTTCTCAACGCTTTCTGCTACGGTTTTTTCATAAAACAGTAGTTGACTTGGGACAAGCGGAACGCAGATGATAGAACTGGCCTAGCTCTCGTTCAAATGTTCGAAGTTCGATCCCAGCTTTGGGTGAAATGTAGGCGATTCTTAACCGTCCCCTAGCCACAAGTGTGTGGACTCAATGTCTGTCTAGTCCGTCGAATGTGACGCCAATTGTGGTCGCTTGTGCTACAAAGATGCGTCCACTAATGACTCTCTGGAAATTAAAATCGAAAGAATAGACCAGCCCTTTTCAACCCTTTACACTGAATGAACCCTTGAAACAATTTTCAGGTTTCAGGGAACTACAGTATACTGTATACAAATTACTATATTTACGATGTTTATTTTTATCAATCACGATCTTTCAGCGATATCTCAGGGAACCCTACGGTTGAGAAACCCTGGAATAGACCGTTCGCCGTTGCTCAAGTAAAATTTCACGTTAGAAAATCCACCGACCTCCTACATACAATAGCGAAAACCATTCCCCCCCCCCCCGGGATCTATCTACTTGTACATTGTGACCTACGATCTGGTTTGTTTTGTTGCTTTGAAATTAAGAACTGTATATTGGGACTAATGATCTGGTTTCTTTTGTAGCTTTGAAATTAAGAACTGTATATTGTGACTAATGATCTGCATAAAATTTAATCTTTGTAATTACTCTGCCCTGTGGTCAAAGATCTCTTTCTTTCGTAATATTACTCGGAAAATGTTACTGATCTGTACATTGTGATCTGTGCAGCTTTGTTTTTTTTTATTTACTGTTTCACTGACCTACATTTAAGTCAGAAATCGGTATACCCCTCTTTTTGCTGTTTCACAGGCCGTGAAATCGCTTAACGTAGGATGTGAACTTAAATTAAAAAAAAAAATAACTCGGCTAGTGGGATTCTTGAGAAAAACAAAAATTATTCTGGAAAGACGAGCAGATTAGGCAGGACCTCGCAGGTGTGCGGACGACTGGCTGTAGACGGTGGAGCGTCTATTTTTAGTTACGCAGACAATTTATCTGTATCTGCCGCTTTACATTTTCATCTGTGCACCAGATTTTATGCTAATTAGATGGCAAAGGTCTATGACAATCTCTGTCCGGGCAATAGGCGACATTTGCACTGAGGAAGACAACTTCAGCAAGTGCGGTGTCCCCCCCCCCTTCTAACTTTACAATTCGTTAAGCAATATTAATTCACTTCTCCACCCCACCCCCTCACATAGTTTATTAAACGTTGGCTCTCTGTTACAAGTTAATAAACATTGGCACCGTTTATTATAAGTAAATACATGTATTCAATGATTTTTAAACGTCGGCACAGTAAATTATAACATTTTACGTGTATTCACAGACTTTTAAATGTTGGCTGTCTATGACATCAGTGTACATGTATTCACAGACTTTTAAATGTTGGCTGTCTATGACATCAGTGTACATGTATTCACAGACTTTTAAATGTTGGCTGTCTATGACATCAGTGTACATGTGTTCACAGACTTTTAAATGTTGGCTGTCTATGACATCAGTGTACATGTATTCACAGACTTTTAAATGTTGGCTGTCTATGACATCAGTGTACATGTGTTCACAGACTTTTAAATGTTGGCTGTCTATGACATCAGTGTACATGTATTCACAGACTTTTAAATGTTGGCTGTCTATGACATCAGTGTACATGTATTCACAGACTTTTAAATGTTGGCTGTCTATGACATCAGTGTACATGTATTCACAGACTTTTAAACGTTGGTTCTGTCAATTACATTATTGTACATGTATTTTAGTTTTATTGAATATTAGCACTGTTTATTATGAGTATATATATATATAAATTTACAGTTTATTAAACGCTGGCTTTGTCTATTAAACATTTATACATGTACAAGCATATATATTCATTTATTTTTACGTTAGAAAAATAGACTCTGTCACAAAACGGGAGGCTCGTTACAAGCCGACCCCGAGCTGAAGTTAGAGATGCAAGGGGTGAAGTCTATTTTTGGCCTGCTCCGGTGCACCTCCAAGAAAAGCCCATGTGACGTATGCCAGTACTACGTCGTGTCAGGTTGTTACATAGACACACATGACATACACCATTGATGTTTGGGTGGGGCCCAGTTTATTAGTGTCATGCCAAGGAACGTTTTATTGGCGGTGTGTGTTGTGAGTGTGTATCATAAATGTGAATAAATGGACGAACAGACGAACGGTGCAAAACAATAGTACAAATTCTTTCGTCCCTCTCAAAAACTATGAATAACAAGAGAGTTGAAAGATGTTTAAATCAGGTTATTTATTTCCCGATTTAAAAGGGGCACTACTCTTTCGCACAGTGATTAATCATTCATTCAACTTTCCAATGTCATACACTCTGTGGGAAATAAGGGGAGATGAAAATGATGAAATTCAAAATATAAAATAAAGATTAATTACACAATTCTTATGCGGCAAATGGGGCCGCTTTAACAATAGTTGACATGTAAAATAAGCATTACTTTTAACATTACAGTTCGAATTTCACAAACGATATAATAGTGTTCATTTTCTTAGAGTCCTAGACTTAAGTATGTGCGCGTTAGCCGTGCTAATTTTTACTCACTATTAATGTCAGAGTTCCAAGGAGATGACGTAAGCTCACACGTCACTTATAAGCGGCACTTCAAAGTGAAGATCACGACGCAATTGAGGCGTCGCATTACAGGTGAAGATTCTGCAGAATCTAGGCACCACTTTCAGATTATCACTGGGGAGAAATCTGAAATTTAGCTGACTGTTGTCAGCCTCGATAATTGTCGCTGTTTCTGGTTGTCGTGGATACGGACATCCCAACGACGTTTAGCATTATCGGGTAGAATCGTCCAGTGGGATGTGTCGTCGCATTACATTGAGTGTAGAAATCCGGATGTCTGAGACGATCACGGTGCTAGCCTCCCAATAGCGGCATAGATCTGCCAAACCAACTCAGACAGGGGGGAGAACAAATTGGTCCCTCGTGTCGTTAACTGCATACAACCAGCGTCGCATGCATCGGGTTTTTCTTGGCAGTGAACTTTCCACTTTGCCAAAAATTATACTGAGTAATTTTGCCTCGTTACTCAATATATGGCATCAGACGGATGGAAAACGGATGGAAAGAGATTCTTTGCAGCTTTCCTTTATGAAATCTCTGTACATGAGATAATTCATACGTGAAGTTAGACTGGCTTCAGACGAATCGACGTTTTCAACATTGAGAATAAAGTCTTCATTTTGCCTCTTATATAGCTTTACTGAAGGTCTCCAGAACTTTCCAGAAGCTATGCCGTGTGACATGATTTTTGCCTTGGATATATAGTGGTAATCGTGATGCACGCTTTTCTGTGGTCAATTCTAATGCGCACTGGCCATTTCCCTCGTCAACAACATGTGACCGTAGTGCGCAGTTGTCCCAATTTATTTAATATACATATTCTTCATAAACTAATATATATATTCAATATGATAATTGACACACACTGCGTCACGAACGTCTGTCTACTAAAGAGATCTTAGGTGACCGTTACTGGAAGTTACATGCTACATACGAAAAATAACAAAACTCGGGTTACTTCAACTAGTTTTGTTAGCGGTTTTTTAAAATGAAATAAAATATAATTTCTGTCCCTCATTTCCTGTGACAGACTCACATTTGCCTGAAGTTGCTAAATTGCATTTTGACACAAAGACACATTATTAGCTCCATTTTACTCCGTGTGCGCATGCTCTGTGTGTCACGTGTTCTTCACAGTCACGTAATGTTACTTTTTTATTTCGATATGCATGCGGCATAGTGGATGATTTAGGAAAATAAATCTAGCCGCCTCCCCGTCAAAAGTGGTCCGGGTTCGAGTGCCCGGTCGGACTGATAAACGGTGCCAGGTGATCATTGACCGTGTCAAAGCTTCCAAGCTGGTCGACTTAAAGAGTGGTCAGTCAGTCCGATGAATGGGATATACATCGGGTCCCGCGTGCTGCAAGTCACAAATGCTCGCTCAAGGTTCTTTAAACACTCGAATAGCGAAAGAAACAAGATTGTTTTTCGCTGCCGGATAATGGATAGAACAGAATTTGCATCCGGAAAATCCACACTCAATCTTCGCTCTTCTCACAATTTGCACTAAATATTTCAGTGCAGGATTAACAATCGGTTCAGAACTAATATTTTCACTATAGAAGCATATATTTCCAGAACAGAACTAATTATTTCCTGTAAAGAATTAAATATTTCCAGTACAGAACTAATTATTTCCTGTAAAGAATTAAATATTTCCAGTACAGAACTAATTATGTCCTGTAAAGAACTAATTATTTCTTGTAAAGAATTAAATATTTCCAGAACACTATTTATTTACTGTAAAGAATTAAATATTTCCAGCACAGAACACAAAATTCTTCCTTGAGGTCATCGTCATTGGGGATAAAATGACAAAAGAATAAAGGAAAAAGAAAATTAAAATCACCGTAAGTTAGAAGCGGACGAGAAGTAAATCTTCATGAAAAAATATTAATTCTAAAACACTTTTATAATGTAGATTTGATATAATGAACACTCAGTGAACCAGTCCCACAAGCAACTAATGCCATAGTTTGAATTAACTTTTAAAAAAAGGATGTTTCTAGTCCAGGGGCGGGCAAACTCTGGCCCGCGGGCCAAACCTGGCACGCGAAGCATTTATTTTTGGCCCGCCAAGCTATTCACAGTTAACATTGCTTTTGGCCCGCCAAGCTATTCACAGTTATTGCTTTTGGCCCGCCAAGCCATTCACACTTATTGCTTTTGGCCCGCAAAACAAAAGTCACTAAAACAATTGGGCATTGTTATACGCTGTCAAACAGCCAAGGCTAAACTAGTCTAAAGACTACATGTAATTTTAACAGTTTGAATTACTCACACAGAATTGTGTGCACATGAACAATTTATGCCTGCGGTTATATATATTACACTAGCATCTCTTTATAGTTCGTTGACTTTTGAACTCTCCCAGGCCTAGGACAGATCTAAAATAATACCTGTATGTCAGCATCTGTACTCTGCCTCAGCCGGTAATCTGACCTTCACCACCCTACTATTGGGCGTGGGGAAGGAGGGCTGGAGGTAAACAGAGGTGCGCGAATTTGAAACTCAGTCTTATGCCATTACAACCGAACTGGTTGTTGCATTTCTGCTATTTCTTTGCCATTATTCCCCCATCCCCACAATTATGTCTGCAACCCTGCATCCTAAAAAATTTAAAGTGGATATGGAAAGTCGGACATTTAACTCTGAGTGGACGGAGAAGTACTTTTTCATAGAAAGATTTGGACAAGCTCAGTGACTGATCTGTTTGAAAACTGTTGCTGTCTTCAAAGAGTTTAATGTGCACCGTCACTGGGAAACAGTACACTTAACTTCGAACTTCGGTTTAATGTCTGCCTCTGAGAAAAAGAGTACTATTGCTAAACTCACAGGCAATATAGAGAAAAGCAGTTTGATGTTTCATAAGCAAACATCTGTGCATGAAAAAGTGACACGCGCCAGTTATGAAGTTTCACTACTCCTTGCTCAAAGAATGAAGCCATTTTCTGATGGAGACTTTATCAAGGAATGTCTCATGACTGTGGTGAATTCTATCTGTCCAGAGCAACGTTCTGTCTTGGAGAATATGAGTCTGTCATCCCGTACTATTCGTCGTCGCATTGAAGAGATGTCAGACAATGTGCAAGACTCTGTGAAGAGTGATTGCTCAACCTTTGTCGCCTACTCTCTTGCTCTTGATGAGAGCACTGACATGAAAGATACAGTCCAGCTAGCTATTTTCATACGAGGTGTCACAGCTGCCCTCAAAGTGCATGAAGAGTTCCTTCAGATTGTTCCGCTACATGACACCACCACTGGGCAAGACATCTTCAATGCCTTACTTCAGTGTGTGGAACATCACTCCCTTGATCTGTCCCGTCTTGTATGTGTAACGACTGATGGTGCACCGGCAATGATTGGAGAGAATAAGGGCGCAGCTTCTTTGCTCGTTCACCATTGTAAGGCCCTTGGACACAACCAGACTATCCTTAAATTGCACTGCATCATTCACCAAGAATCCTTATGTGCCAAGTCTGCAAACCTCGTTGAGGTAATGTCAGTTGTGGTAAAGGTTGTAAATTCCATACTTTCCCAAAGTCTCAAACATCGTCAATTTCAGGCACTGATGGATGAAGTGAATGCGCATTATGGTGACCTGCTCTACTTTTGTGAAGTCCGCTGGCTAAGTCGTGGAGCCATGCTTTCTCGTGTGTGGGACCTACAACAAGAAATTTTCAACTTTCTTCATGAAAAGAACCTCCCCTATGCTGATAACTTCACTGACCTAAAATGGCTTGCTCGTCTGGCCTTTCTCACGGATATCACCACACACCTCAACATCCTCAATGTCAATTTGCAAGGTAAGGATGTTCTCGTTCCTGAAATGTATTCACACATCACTGCATTTGAAGTGAAACTACGCTTGTGGGAATTCCAGTTGTCTAATGGTCAGTTTCAGCATTTTCCATGTCTTGCTGCTTGTTCCATAGCAGATGTCGATTTGGAGACTTGTGGTGCAGTCATTACCTCACTGAGGGAAGAATTTTCCTCACGTTTTGGGGGTATCAGACCACTCTCTGCAGATTTCAAGTTGTTCAGTGCCCCTTTTGAAATCACAGTGGATGACGCTCCAGCTTCCTTGCAGATGGAGTTGGTAGATATGCAATGCAGCGATGAGTTAAAAGCAAAGTTCCGCACTTCTTCTCCTCTTTCTTTTTTTCGTGATGTTATCCTTCCATCAGGCAAGTTTCCACATTTTATTAAACATGTTCAGCGCATTGTAGCTATGTTCGGAAGCACATTTTGCTGTGAACAACTGTTCTCAAAGATGAAATATACAAAGAGTCGCCTTCGCTCTCAACTCTCTGACCGTCATCTAAATGACATTCTTCGCTTGTCAACTCATCAGTTAAGCCAGACATTGAATCACTTATTCATTGTAAGCAACACCATCCATCTCATTAATCTTTCATTGAAACAGAGTTAGTTTTTTAAAAATTACTTTTGTTCTCATTTTATATTCTGAACTTGCTGGACTTGTGACATTTGGTCGTCTATCCGGCCCGCGAACTGTTCCAACAGTTTTATCTGGCCCGCGGTCTCAAAAGTTTGCCCGCCCCTGTTCTAGTCAAACAAGAACTTCTCATCATCAAAACTTTGTTTACATTTTCCATATTTGTGTTTACTTTTTCTCCATATTTTCGTTGGTCTTTTTCCAAACCACGCAAGTCCTCTTCAACTATTTTTGTTTCATGTTAGGATAAATAAATTGAATGTTTACAAGTTTCATGGCGCGAATTTATAAGTGACAAGGGCGAAGAAGCGGCGGAATGCAAGGCCAAAGTACTATATTTAGCTAACTAGGCCGTACGCAGTATCGAGAAGGGTGTGTATGTTTAGCTGTGTTTAACGGCACGTCGACATAAACTGACATTTTATGCCCGTGGAGAAGTAAGAACAATGCGAAGCAGGATCAGGATCAGGATCAGGATCATATTCGTGCGTAATTTTTCAGAAAATAAACATCTTTGAAAACCGATCTTCCCTTTTCTGCGCACCCCCCCCCCCCACACACACACATTTATGCGCATGGAATCTGTCGACTAGCAAATCATTAAGGGCGCTACGGATCACGAGACTACGACTTACAAAGAACAATTGGCTAAGATTGTGACATTTCAGTGGAAGATAAGTTAGGTAAGTCTGGCTGTCGCTAATGTTAGGAATTATCTAATAAACGAATATTGATAACTAATGCCTAAATTAGGACAGGGTTGTTAAATGAAAACCGGACATGTGACACACATTCTACTCTAATTATTTATTTAGTGTGTCACACTCTAATTATATATAATAGTTTACACATAACCTTGATCATAACAGAGATGCAATTTTATTGTCATAAGAGGATTGTAAGTTTCACATACTTCTTTTGCACATTGTAGAAAACTGATGAATAGCTATTTTCTCAAGGCTAATCCGGCTGCTCCACCATATTAGTTCCATTATGTAGAACAATAATTGTAGCAATTAGAGTAAATTTTATGTACCAGAAATTCCACAATGTAGTCAGCATTCTTTGCCACGATAACATCAACAGAGTGGAGTGTATCCGTACACTTACACACTGGGGATAGATATTTCTCATGTTAACCATGGTCATAACAGTTTATAAATTAGTAAATTGGGAGATACAGTTAAAAAAAAGCCTGCTTCCTCCCTATAAAATATAATCTGGGAAGAATGCTATGCATCCAGTTTATTCATCTCTAACTCCATTGTTTCTTATATTCAAGTCTCAGCTTACAGTTTCCTGCAACAGTATTTATTATCCTGATATATGCATACAGCATAATAAGTACACCATATCAATTTTATGAATGTTTTCACTAGAAACAATGTCAAGTGTTTAGCATACTACATACAAGCATCTTTGTTTACAATTTGTAGAAATAATAGTCTACTCACATAATAAATCTCTACGTAAAACACAAGTAAAACATATGAATAGCAGAATGCATGAAATATTTCTAAGTCTATTCTCTCTCAACCAGTCAGTTTGCTCACCATTAAGCTAATGGCCACCTTTCATGACCGGACTTCTTGCCACACCAAATTCAAAGTGATAGAATTCTTTACAGCAGATAAACTTTTGATTTCAGTCCATTGGCTGGTCTTGTTCTTGTAAATCTTAACCAATGGATAATAAAAACTACTCAACCATCTAAAACCAGTTTAGATTACATCAGCAAGTCTAGCCCATTCTTTACCTGAATTGTTTACTTCCAACTTTGACACATAAAAATATCAGCACAAGCAGTAACCAAGGTCAGGTCACTTTGCCATTTAACAATTTATATAACAATTAAGTTAGAAATTTTAGGGATAGGCAAATTTACTCAGCCACACTATCTATCTATCTATCTATCTATCTATCTATCTATCTATCTATCTATCTATCTATCTATCTATCTATCTATCTATCCATCCGTCTGTCCTTCTATTCATCCATCCATCCATCTAGCTAGCTAGCATAATGAACAACAGGATTGTTGTGTCATTGTCGATTTTTATCATTATCATAGCATCATCAACATCATCGCCATCACATTTGTAGGAACGAATCTTTATATTAAAAAATGTTCCCAGCACTTTACAGAAAGTAATTAGCAATTAATTATGCAAAAAGGACCTGAAATGAATACTCATCGTTATTGTACGAAACACAGGAAAGACACATAGACAAAGAATTGCTGCTAATAAGGAAAAGTATGCAAACAGCAACCGGAAAGACACAAAGCAGTTTCATAAATACAATAAGGCAAAAACAAAAACTATTTGACGGATGGAGAGGGGTGAAGTGAGGAGAAGAAGCTAACTGGGAATGCTAACATGCTCTTTCGACGTCTAAAATCAACAGGCACGAAGGATAACCCAGGCAGAAGGGACCTCTACCAAAAAGTAAAGGACCTTTTCTCACTGCATCTTGATCTGACGTGCAGGGAAGGCCGATCTCTACTGTGCCAGACGGTGAGCGGTTAGAGAGTGAATGCCAGAGAGGGGTCAAGCAGGCCAATGCACAGGAACACGGAGTCTTAAGTGAAGTCATAATCCACACTCTATGCTCCAGCAATTACACTCTATCAGGCCGCATTTTCGGAAAGCTAATGAAGCGTTTTGACATTACTTTTAGCTGCCTTACATTTAGCTTTGCTTCTTACTATGTAAGGCGAACGTTTGGCCCTAATGTTATTTTGCTTTTTTGTGCGCACTTCGTCCACGTGTGGTGTCTCGCCGCTGTTAAGCCCAGTATGAAACTCTCTTCGCGCTTTGAAAATGTCTATTTTAAAAATACCCCAGCTAATTTGAAGACCTTGATATTTAGCATGTCGTACATTATCCAGATTTGAAACTCTCTTTGTGCTTTGAAAATGTCTATTTTAATTAATAAATTAACTAATTTGAAGACCTCGATATTTAGCATGTCGTAGATTAGCCTGTCATTATTACAGCTTTCCTTTTTTTTTAAATTTTAGCAATTTGTTCCACGTTGAACATAATTATTACCTAACTAAAATGAATTAATGAAGTCGAAACGCTAGTTTTATGGAACTCTGGGCCTCAAAGCACATTTTGCTACTCTTTAATGCAGTGTCTAGTTTTAATCACATTATGGTTTATATAATTTTAAAAAAATATATAAAATTGGATTGAACAAATTAGAAGCTTTTACGAATAGATTTTAAAGGACATCTTTATTCGATTTATAGTTTTTAAAAGATGGCCTTAAAATGGAATCCTTTCTTTAAATTAAAGATGATTATATATTTTATTTTAATTTATTCAGATGAAATGGGAGACACTTCCGGCTTACACAGATTTCATGCAAGAGATCGGGGTTGGGTGGTGTGTTGTGAGATGGGTAGGGGGCAGAATTAGGGGCTAGCCGTACTTTAGCCTGACATAATGAGTCTATTTGTTGTTTTTACTAGTGAATGTATGTTTTAATTATGGGTGGGGTGAAAATGCTATATTATGTTCTCACTGTTATTTCTATTTATTATTTTCCTCATCATTACTACTATTGTTATTTTCCTTACTATATTATCGCGATTCCTATCATTTGCAATAAGTTGGATTCAACATTATAAATTTCCTTGTAGTATTTTTATATTTTGTACAAAGATAATTAAACTTTGCCGCACAACTAGAATAAAATATATGGGGATAGTATATACGTGTGTGTGTGTGTGTGTGTGTGTGAGAGAGAGAGAGAGAGAGAGAGTTATGCATATGCTTTTTTGTTGCTCTGATATCAGCATGAAAGAAGGGACTTAATCAAAGATATTGTTTTATTTTATGCCTAGTATATGTGTGCACACGTGGGGAAAAATGTTACTTTACAAAAAAGAATGCTATTGTCGAAAACACTTCTGGAAATCAAATAAAGCTCGCTTGCAGTCAGCATTAGGCGCAGTTCTGACTAGCGCACTGGACAATTTGTCAGGGCAGTTGCCCCGTGAATCATATGACGTCATGAATTTTATTCGTTGTATTGAGCTAATGCAAATTTACCGTATTTTCTTATGCGCACCGTTCACTTGTCCCAAGCCTTCAATCACTGACATCAGATGATTTTCGTCAGACACCAATATGGATGAAGGGTCTGTAGCAATCCATGTGCTCGTATGACCTTCACATTAAACAGAACTAATTCTGTCAAAGCAAACAATTAAAATAACTTTATTTTCAATCCCAAATTCGCCCAAATGAGACCTTGAAAAGAAAATCAAATAACGATAAAAATGTGCACGCAGCCAATGCTTTAAAGTGCAGTTTTAAGGACACTTTCCAGATGTATTGGCAGGATCCAGTTGGGGAGTAAGGCACCTCAGACAAGATAATTGACTTTCATTTAGTCTTAGTGGCACTTCTCTAAACCCAGGAAACTTTTTGTCTTTTTTAGTTTTCTTGAATCGAGAGGAGATACTATATAATAGCTCAAAATGTTAGCTAACGATTGAGAATGATAACAGAAGTATGATATATTTTTTGATGGATAACGACATATATCGTTTTTAGGCAAGCTTTCTTTCAATAACATAACATAACATAACATAAATTAATATAATACAATATGTAATACAATATAATATGGTATAATATGATATAATATATTATTGATTAATATAATATAATATAATATGATATAATATAATATATCCTAGCCACCATCAAGCTATTAACACTCCAAGCAACTGACCAGAATTGAAAACTACACCAATGCCATTCATTTTAATTGATTTTAAATTTAATGTTTAACTCAAATTTTATGTATAATTCGAAATTTATGTGAATTTGAAATGCATGTTGAATTCGAAATTTTATGTTTCTGGCAATTGTAGTTAGATGTTTAATTTTCAAATCAGCCCTTTTTATTCCCAGCACAACGAATTGTACAAGTGAGTTTACAGCTGTTCTTTTAAAATTGTTTATTAACAATGTGGCTACATTATAGGTTAATCTTTTACTTGAAACAGAGTCCTTATGAAAGTAATGATGAAAAAAATTATAAATAGAAGAATACATTTAAAAAATCGAAATATAAAAGAAAAAATCACCAACCAATCAGTCTCAAGGGGATCAAAATAATGTCTCGGACAAAGGTCTCCTTAGAAGACAAAAAGAAGACTTTTGATTAAAATTAAAGGAATTTGAAAGCTGACATTAATATTTTTATGTGAAGAAAATTAGAATACACTTCAATTATTTAAAAAAAATATTAATACGGGTAGCATGCGATTTTTAATTTGATGGATCAGACTAACAACGTAATCTCATCCATCGTATGCCGCGTAATAAGTGTTGTCAGTTGTCTTCTCTTTGTCCTTGAGAGTATGGAATGATTTGATCTTGGCTAAATTTCTGACTAAAACAGAAATAAGAATCTTCCTTCCTTCGTTCGTTCTTTCCTTCCTTCCTTCGTTTGTTTCTTTGTTTGTTTGTTTCTTTGTTTCTTTGTTTCTTTCCATCTTTCTTTCTTTCTTTCTTTCTTACATGGCTTCCAGCTACCTATTTTCTTATGGCATTTTCTTATTTAAAAGTTTTATCGTTTTGAAAAATCAGTGAGTTTCTAAGAGTTAGAAGAAAAATAAAACACAAAAATACTAAGTAGCTATTTTGTTTTTTGCACAGGTTTATGTTAGTAATTGATTTTATCATACTTACATTTATGTCTTCTGTCTGTATAACTGCTTCTGTCTATCTGTAATCTGTCTTTGTCTGTCTGTTTCTGTCACGTTCTCTCTGTCTTTCATTCTCTGTCACTCTGTCATGCTTGAAATCCCTCAGTAAGTTTGTTACCAAGCTGTTAGGTGCAATGGCAAATAACAACAGAAGAAATAACACATAGCACAAGAAGGAATAACATAGGACCCAGATGGAATTATATATGACCCCCCAAAAAATGATATACGACCCAGAAAGAATGATATATGACCCAGAAAGAATGACACACGACACCAGAAGGAATAACGTAGGACCCAGAAGGAATGACATGTGAAACAGAATGAATAACACATGACCCAGAAGGAAAGAGGTTTGACTCAGAACGACATACGAACTAGACGGATTATATATATGTGTGTGTGTGTGTGTGCGCGCGCGCGCGCGCAAATGTGGAACATCGATTAAATTTTAGATTATTTTTATTTTCACAAGGCCAACCGAGGAATTTTCTGCACTTATAATGTATAGAATGAATTATATGAATGTACTTATAATGTATAGAATGAATTATATGAATGTACTTATAATGTATAGAATGAATTATATGAATGTACTTATACTGTATAGAATGAATTATATGAATGTACTTATACTGTATAGAATGAATTATATGAATGTACTTATAATGTATAGAATGAATTATATGAATGTACTTAAGTTCAGAAAAGAGAATACAGTCTCTGTGTTACATGCCAGTATTTATTTAAAGACCCTACTCCAGAATTAAGATTTAGATTAATTAAATTCCAGGATTTAGATTAATTAAATCCCCTCACTTATTCTGAAACAGACAGGCTGCCCAGATCTATCCTTCAGTCTGACTAAATTTAATCTCGTAGTTAAGACACGAAATTTAGAGACAGATAAACCTGTGTGACAATTGCACGGACTGGGACACGTTAATCAATTACGACTAATCATAGTTGCATACATCACACTCTTAATGCTCGCCCCCACCCAGCCCTAATTTGGTCTTTCTCGCAATTGATTTAGTCGACTACGTAATTTGATCAACAAATATAAGATTTAATAAAGATTTACAAATAACAAAAATTGAATCAAATGCTCGGTCTAACAAGACTACGTATTATCAGCTCTGCGAATAGTTTCAATGTCAATTACTGATTAGTGATTCCAGTTTATTGTCATTACTCAACTTGCAACTTCCCACTGCTATGGCAACACTCTCTCATCAGCTATGGCACACCCGCACCCAACTAGCATGAGTTGTGGCTTCAGCGACGATCCATAACATCAGTGCCCGATCCTCACATCAAGTTCAGCAGAACTTAAACGGACCAGACCCGGTCTCCTCTAGAGATCTCAGGACGCAGAGATTATGGAATCTCAAACCCAATGATACAAACTTGAACCCGCTCTGAAAATACAATAATTCTTATGAGCGACAGTTCCTACTGATTCGCAATCTACACAAGTGGCTTTTGATAATAGCGTAGCTTGTCTTACAAATGATCGCTCTGTATCTTCACATTCAATAGTTTAAATATAATAATGAAGATACAGTTCACACCACGCTCATGCGTGTTACAATTAAAATGCAGCAATACACACGCATGAGAATTCAAATCGTTCCAAAGAAAACATTTAGATTTTACAATGAAAGTGAATATGAAATAAAATCGCGCAATTACGCGTTACAAGTATAAACGCAGTTATACACATTGTTTACATCGAAAGGATCTTTACATAAAAGAATCCTATGAACGTGCACAAACGTTCTTTAGTTACAATTCCGTCAAATCTAGCATTATAAACCATTGTCTCACAATTCGACAATTAATGTAAAGAATGTAATGTTTCTAGCTTAACCGTACCGTTATCAAGCCACGTGTCTAGAGAAAGTTGCAGTAAAAATATAATTTCTACATTAACAAATACACGCACTCACACACTGATAACTTAAATAAAATGCAGGTAATAATTTAAGAAATCGATGTGTTTACCTTGCCCAATACACGCTGGTTATCGGCACAACGGGTTCGGCTTATCGACTGATTGGCTGATTGACCTGCGGAATAATCGACGCCGCTGAATAACGTTCATGTGGTTTTCCTCGCAGCAATGCCGATTAACATTCATAACTGGTTTATGAAGACTTGTGGATTCGGACAGAGAACCGTTATGTGTGCACGGGGTGTTTGGGTGGTCCAGCTGTTTGCAGTGGCCGTCCGGGGGAAAGGGCCAGCCACGCTGCGTTGACACGATCATAAACCACGGACCGTTAAAGTGCCAGCCACCGGCGACTGGCGAGTCGGGTGAAGGTACGTATAATTTGCCATGGCTCTGTTACACTCTGTTTAAAGGATTTAAAGCACTTTACTTAAAAGACTTGAAAGACTCTGGTTATCGGACTTAAAGATCACTTCGAAATGGACTTAAATGAATTCTGAATGGACTCTTACTTAGAAGTCCTTATTTAAAGGGCTTGAAAAAGAGAGCTTAAAGAAAATCTAAGAAAACGACATAAAAGTACTCTTCATAAAGGGCTCTACTGAAATACCTGTAATAAGGCACCTTTTATGAAGTTAGACACATTTTTCGCTCATGCGACTGTTTAGAGACGATTGTAACTGCATATCTGACCACTGTAGCCATAGGTAATGAACCAAGGATGTCCATCCTTTCAGTTTTGACCGCGGTAGTGGATGGACTCTAAGTGGTGTGTTTGTGAGCAACAGCCACATCACTCTTTCCTACTCTAAATGGTGTCTTTGTAAGCAACAGTCCTATCAATATTTCCTACTGCAAGTGGTGTCTTTGTAAGCACATCAATATTTCAATTGTCACCCATAAATGGTCTGTATACCATTCTTGACCGTAATATCGTTTTAAGCCCACTGCTTGAAGTTGTATAGTGTCGTATGCGCGCGTCTTATGACTGATTGTGAATGTCTACCGGACTCTATAGTTATGTCATAAATAGTAAACGTGAAGCTGGAAATGTGTATGAGGCCAATGTGGGAATGTTGTTTGTAGTCTGTGACATACTCTTTTCTGTATGTCTCGATCTCTCAATATTGTTCCTTTAGAGTTTAGACAAAGCTTCAAGGCTTCTTACTTAAATAATTATCGCTTTAACCTCTCTACCTCAATTTCTGTTCTCACATAAGAACTATCCAGTGATTCGTATTGACACTAATCCGTTGAATCATGTGTTAGGATATAAGATTGCATAAATATTGAAATTACTTGAACGTAGTTCATGGAAATATTGATGTCAAGTAATATTTTCATTGTATTTGCTATATGTATATTTCAATGTTGAATTAATACATTTATTGTCCTTCTTACACATTTTGATAATTATATGTTGGAGAAGAAAGTCGGTGGAAGGGGGCACGCTAAATATAGATTAAAAGACGGATTTATCTTCTCCTTTGGTAAGACGTTTTCCACCTACAGAAATATTGTATGATGGTAAATGTTGTGGAAGTGAGAAAACATTTCAGCATAGCCGCCAAGAGAGAGAGACAAGTGGTGTTGTGTGTTCTTGAGAATTATTAATATCATAAATTAAGATTCTCATCACTTGTAGTTAGTTATGGATGATTAATTAAAACTAATTATAACCATTAACTATGTGCTGTTAGCATCATAAATAGATAGATGTTTTGCTTACTTTTTCATTGCCTGCCTTTGTGCAGGTGTCTTAGTGCATGTGTTGCTGGTGTATTGTTTTCAGACGACCAACAATGATTAATGACGCGATGACAGGTGTCTCTGAGCGTGTATTGCTCGTATACCATGTTCGGACGAACAACAATGACTAATGACGCGATGACGGGTGAACAACAATAATTAATGACGCGATGATGGGTGGACGAATTGCACGTAACGGTGTTCGGACGTAGGTGTTTGCATCCGGGTTGGAGGGTCTGCCCTTAATTTTTTGCCTACTCATTTCTGAATTTTTTCCAAAGGCTGTTTGGGAACAGAACTCTGTTGACAAAGACAAGACAAAACGAGAGACGAGAGAGACCAAAGACCAGCCATGTAGGAAACCAGCAGACCCTTGGCCGAAGGCCATCAGTGGACAATACCGAAAAGAAAAGAGAGAAAGGGACCAAAGATCAACCATGTAGGGAATCAATATAGATCCTTGGTATTAGGCTGAGTGCCTACAAAGAGAGAGACAGACGGCAATGGATAAAGATAGCCCATGCTAAAGCCCTTAGGACCACGTTAGATTAGGGTTGTAAAGGGCTTAGATGTAGCTAGAGAGTTGTTAGGCAGTAAGAAGGAAATGAAAAAATGTGTGAAGTAATTGGAAAAGATGTAGGAATGATTAGTATCGTGTTAGTTTCTAAGAGGTGGACTTGAGTACATTTTATTATTGTGTACGCTACCGCTAACTTTGTGTACTTTGAACTTTACTGTTACATTTATCGTCTGCTGCCCTGGTCACGTCAGTGCATAGAGAGTATTTATAATATAAGAATAAACGGTCGCAAATTAAAAACCCGTGCATCATTTTAATTGGGGTAGCGTTTGTTCATCATGTGGTAATCATAATCATCATCATCATCATCATCAACAACAACAACAACAACAACACTATCACCACCTCAATCCGCAACCAAATTGTTACATTTTTGGTGATGCGAGCAGAATACTGACAAACACCGAAAAAAATGTAAGCAGCCTCGGCATTGTGCCGCACACCAGGCCACCCCACTAGATAGATAGATAGATAGATAGATAATGTCAATTCCATTTCCACTTAATAGCGGCCTGTATAGTTAAAAAATATGGTCACGTGTTTCATTTTTTCTAAACCTTGAAACATCATATTGTCAATATTTTTTTTTTTTAAAAGCCATTGCATCAGGCACAGATGGTCACGTGTTTTGTGTGAGCATTACTATAATATTAGTCAAAGGTTTTAGCATAAATCACGCTGCATTGGGCACATGCTTTTAATAAGTGAATATGACTGAACTACAGTCATAATATTAGTCAAAGAGTCCTGGCATAAATCTCGCTCCAAAGGGCTTGGGTTTTGATAAGTGGGATCATGACTGAACTATACATATTATTCAAAGAGATTTTTTTTTATCATGTACCAGTGGACACTCTTTTTGTGGTGGGAGAACATTGGTGAACTACAGACCTAATATTGTTCAAAGAGTTATTGCATTAATTAGCTAGCATGAGCTAGAATGGGTTTTTAACTGTAGATGTATTTTTGTAGTTATTTATGGCAGAATTTTGTAAGTTCAACAACCACCACCCACCCACACACATATATAGTTTGTGAAGTCAAATTAATATGTATGACTGCCACAATGTAATAATATATGTTTATTCTGCATTTTCCGCTATGCAAAATTTTACACTTTTCCAAGTTATTTTTATTGTTGTTCATAGTCTGTATGTGTACTTTGTTGTTTTTTGTAGCGCTCTTCTGTGTTCGACACTATGGACCGATTTGAATTATATTCTCACAGATCGGGTGCCATCCAGTGAAAAATGAAATCAACAAGTCGTTATTTTATCGAAAGTTATGACCTTTGCATCTTGATTTTTTTTTAATTTTTAAAAGGGCTTGTCATTGGTCTGCTACACTCAAATGACGTGCTTGACATTTACGTTGAAGTTATTTGTGTTTTCTTTTTTTTGCTGTTCCTGCTATGACAGCGCGATTCGCACTGCGAACAATTTATTCTCAAATAAGTGACTAACCTGTCACAGACGGCACGCATTGTTTTGCTTTTTGTGCAACGATAACCCTGCTTCCATAAGCACAGCCATCTATCTAACTTTCAAACTATAAACAGAGTTATCTGCAAATTATAAACAAATGCATTACGGTTTTTTTTTGGTACTGTGACCTCGACCCCTATCTCTTCCATTGCTCTTAGTTCTCATACTCTGAACCAAATTCGAGTAATAATATATTTTTAATTTTACATTAACAATAAATAATTAGTCTTCCTTTTCCTCGACGAGGTCGCTTTTCTACCAAAAAACCAAAACTGGAAGCCTGATTACATTAATATTTAGTTAAATTACATCTCTTTACTGCAAAGTTTAGTATAATTTTGTCTGGTTATGTCCCCTGATTACAAAATAGAATTAATATTTAGTTAAATTGCATCTCTTTACTACAAAGTTTAGTATAATTCTGTCTGGTTATATCCCCTGATTAAATAGAAGTAATATTTAGTTAAATTATATCTATTTACTATAAAGTTTAATATAATTTTGTCTGGTTATGTCCCCTGATTATAAAAAAAATAATATTTAATTAAATTACATCCCATTAGCACAAAGTTTAGATAATTTTGTCTGGTTAGGTCCCCTGATTATAAAATATAATTAATATTTAGTTAAATTACATCTCTTTACACCAAAGTTTAGCATGATTTTCTTTGGTTAGGTCCCCTGATTATAAAATAGAATTAATATTTAGTTAAATTACATCCCTTTACAACAAAGTTTAGCATGATTTTCTCTGGTTAGGTCCCTTGATTATAAAATAGAATTAATATTTAGTTAAATTACATCTCTTTACAACAAAGTTTAGCATGATTTTCTCTGGTTAGGTCCCCTGATTATAAAATAGAAATAATATTTAGTTAAATTACATCTCTTTACAACAAAGTTTAGCATGATTTTCTCTGGTTCCGTAAAGTGCAAATGTTCGTTTACATCCCCTGATTACAAAATAGAAATTCTCTTTTTAGTTTGCTTCAATTCTTCAACATCTAGCATGCATCCTTTAATGTCTAGGATATATCCTTCAATATCTAGTACATACATATTCTTCAGTCCTTCAATACCTAATATTTATCCTTCAGTCCTTCAATACTTAGTACGTATCATGTCACGTCATGTTACTGCAAATATCTCGTCAAATTGCACGACCCCCTATCACCCACTCTTCAAACCTTTGACACTGACGATCCAGCTTTCGACTTTCCCCATCACACTTCTTACATTCACAACCTAGCGAGCATTGTCACATCTTGGGGAAAACCCACAACTTTACGACAAGTGACCTTGGTCACGGTGCCAAACAATGTCAGCACATTCAAGCGAATTTCAAACCCATTCTCAGAGAGCCTCAAGAGTTTACGCTGCATTATGATTATCTCCACCTGGAAAGACAAGTAGCGAGACACGATTATCTCCACCTTGAAATATAGCACGACAGAGAATAAATTCCGGAATTCACGCGCGGTACTGTTGTGACAGGAATGTGCGTGTGTGTTGGGAGGGAGTACAATCTTTCTTTGACATATGAACGGAGAAGAAGGGCTTGTATGCGCCACTTAAAGTGTCTTTGAAGGAATTGGGGACAGGAAGAAACGGAGCTAAATCGTGAATATAAAATGATGAGTTCACAAGGGAGGTTAATGAGAACAAAGTTGTCCGTTCTATCACTAATTGGTTGCCATAAGAAAGTTACCCATCTGATCTCTAATAAATAAATACAAGGATAGTACAAAATTTCAGAAACACTGCAGCTGTCTCCGTCGGTTCTGAAGCTTGAAATTTTTAAGAATATGTTACTATAAAAAGTTAATATATCCTTCAAGTGTGTCCCATTAAAATGCACTCAGCAACATTTTGACACCATTACATAGTAAGACATCCAATATAATGTGAATTATGAAATCATTACTTAGTAAGACATCTACTATAACGTGAACTATGACATAATTACGTAGTAAGATATCCTCTATAACGTGAACTATCATAAAATTACGTAGTAAGGCATCCTCTATAACGTGAATTATGACCTCAGCACGTAGTAAACCATCAACTATAAAGTGAACTTTGACATCATTACGTAGTAAGACATCCTCTATAAAGTGAAATGAGACATCATTACTTTGTAAGACATCCTCTATAAAGTGAACTATGACATCATTATAGATGTAGTAAGACATCCTCTATAAAGTGAAATGAGACATGATTACGTTGTAAGACATCCTCTATAAAGTGAAATGAGACATCATTACGTTGTAAGACATCCTCTATAAAGTGAAATGAGACATCATTACGTTGTAAGACATCCTCTATAAAGTGAACTATGACATCATTATAGATGTAGTAAGACATCCTCTATAACGTGAATTATGACCTCAGCACGTAGTAAACCATCAACTATAAAGTGAAATGAGACATCATTATGTAGTAAGACATCCTCTATAACGTGAACTATGACATCATTACGTAGTAAGACATCCTCTATAACATTAACGTGAACTATGACATCATTACTTAGTAAGACATCATCAATAACCTGAACAAAGTCATCATTACGTAGTAAGACATCATCAATAACCTTATCAATGAGATCATTACGTAGCAAGATATCATCTATAACATTAACAATGAGATCATTATGTAGTAAGACATCATCTCTAACCATAACGTGAACTATGACATCATTACCTAATAAGACATCCCCTATATCCTTAATAATGAGATCACTAAGTAGTATGATATCCTCTATAACCTTAAGTATGACAACATTATTTAGTAAAATATCCTCTATAACGTGAACTACTACATCATTACGTAATAAGACATCCTCTGTAAAGTGCACTATGACATCATTACCTAGTAAGACATCCTCAATAACCTTAATAATGAGATCACTCAGACAGTTAGGTCTATTGAATTCTACCTAGGCACGCGCAGGTTCCCTCCCTCCGACCTGCAATGTGTGCAGTTACGTACATTCTTTACTTGGCGATGTTTATCGCAATTGTCGTTCGCGCATTTGACGGGTCACCTACGGTTACAGTTACCCGACTCATACAAAACTGGAGCAGTCATTCACTCTTACCAACGAGTATACAGTTACACCCGACTCATACAAAACGGACAGCTGAAAAGTAAGCCATACTAAAAGCACTTTCACTACTGAACAAACATCTGCTCTTACCTTCAATAAAACCATATTAATATTAACTGACTTATTACCTTGAATACAAATAGTATACATCACAAACAGTATTTCTGGAATATACAACTTATGCAAAATAAAACACTGCATCATGTAACTGGACACAAACAACATGAACACAAGACTGATATATATTCCAAGCCACGATAATATAAATGGAAATGAAACATCAGACAAATGGAGAAATATGGAACACAAAAAATCATACATATACATATACAATTCAGAAATGAACGCACAAATTAAACAGATTTATAAGATGAAAAATACTCCAAGACCTAATTTTCCCAGCATCGTATACAACAAAGCCATTTTGAGTTTAAGATTAAATTCAACAGTTTTAACATACAACAAAGCCATTTAGAGTATAAGATTAAATTCAACAGTTTTAACATACAACAAAGCCATTTAGAGTTTAAGATTAAATTCAACAGTTTTAACATACAACAAAGCCATTTAGAGTTTAAGATTAAATTCAACAGTTTTAACATACAAGATCACAGGTCAAGCAAACAAATGCAATCAATGTAGACAGGAAAATACAATACAACACTTTCTTTTGCATTACCCACTATACAATACAACACTTTCTTTTGCATTACCCACTATACAATACAACACTTCCTATTGCATTACCCAATATACAATACAACACTTCCTATTGCATTACCCACTATACAATGAAGAAAGAAAAACAATCATTGACACCACACATCTATCACAAGTTCCATTCTCCACACAATCACTACTTTATCCATTCTCCACACAATCACTACTTTATCCACAGCCACAAACAGAAAAATTAATCCAAAATGAAATCATCACTTTCCTTACTGAAACAAGCACATTACACCTTCTCTAAAACAACTTTAGACAGAAACTTAAAAACAAACACATTGTCACAGTCTGATAAAAATGTCATGACTTGCTGACCCACTTGTTGTTTACTTCAAATATTGAGATTTGAAAACCTTTTGTTCAAGCTCTCTCCTATCGAGAAGCTTCCAGAAGAGGTCAAGACGTTATGTAACTTTAGGCCCATTGTCTAGGTTCTAGAACCAACTACATGCCACGCGATCCGTCATGTGATATGCTTTATGCTTTCCTATAAATATTGATAACCGCTTCCGCCCCTTCACTGCAGAAACAATTAGCTACACCAACTAGCTACTCGAGTCATACGGCAGGCCGACGAGGTAGATGAGAATAGACCCTTCGACTTCTCATAAGGTACCATTTTTATTTGATTGTATTCTGTATATCTTAACTATGTATGTATTTGTGCTATGTATTATATTATTTCACTATATACTTGAGCACGGTTCATAGAAATGACTGAAAAACCTATAAGTTATGGAATATAAATTTATTGTAACTCTTTTCCATTGTAACTTTAATTTATATTGCTTTTAAATTCACTAGAGCCAGAATGCCTGCGCTCGACATGAATTTCTCATGTAATTCAATTATTGCGTGTAATTTTAATTGTAAATTGTGAAGCGCTTTGCTGTTTGAATTACCCCTTTGTATGAACATTAATTTAACATTGTAACTATTTTTATGATTCATACGTCATGCTGTTAAATGAAACATGCGTGAGAAGATTACGTTTTCTAAATCTAAATTGTAAACGACGCGAGGTCGAATTTCTAATTCAGAGCATTTGAACTGGAACGTGCTTAAGTGAGGAATATGTTAGCAGAGACTATATTGGGACACATTTGCTTTCCCCAGGTCGGTCTTGGCTTGTCTTGGCCGTGGTTTTGAACTTGGCTTGGTTTTGGTTTTGCTTTGCCTTGCCTTGTCTTTGTCCTGTGAATCTGGACAAGTTGTATTCTGAGAGTCCACACCATTGTAAGCAGCGTCAAGAGTAGACGTATGCTGGTCAAAACTCAAGTTCACTAGCGACATAAAAGGACAATCCTCCTGTATGCCACGTGCATCTACGCTAGAGTGACTATCGTGAGACAGACCGGTATGGACTGGAATACGGAACCAGGCGAATACAGACTTACAGCTGAGTATTCCTCAGTTGAATTCAATTATCACAAGGAAACAATTGGGCATTTTCCCTCTCGAGAAACAATAAGCACTTACGTGCATGAATTAAGAAATAGACTATTCGCGCTCGTATTTGATTATTGTTAAATTGTTAAACTTTATTAAATCTTATTTTTAATTGTTAAACCTCTTCGTAGTTAATTTTTATGCATAATAGACCTATAGATCTCTTAGATTGGATGGGGGCGAATGAGCTGAATGACATAACGAATGCATATTAATTTAGAGGAATTTAACGACTCCAATCTAGCTAACGTACGCAATTTATCAGTTTGTAAATTTGTCGTCTGCACTACAAGACACACTTTTAATTTAGCCAAATGATAAGTTGAGCAACCAGTCTGCATAGGATATGAGAGAAGGAATTAATTATCTTTAAAGTCCTTAATTATTCTAGGCAGGGTCTATAAATAAATACTGGAAACGTAACACACATTACTCCTTCTCTAAAAAAAAATTTAGACAGAAACTTAAAAACAAACACATTACACCTTCTCTAAAACAACTTTAGAAACAGACTTAAAAACAAACAAATTACACCTTCTCTAAAACAACTTTAGGCAGAGACTTAAAAACAAATAAACGAACAAAAGCAACGTAGAAGTCAGCAACACTACAAGGAACTAACCACACCCACTACAACAAGCAGAATGCCCTCTTCCGAATAAAGTGAGAAGAGGAAATACTCACAGGAGTACACCAAGCCCGAGAACATCAAAAAATATCTATTGCGGTTCCTGTAAGGGGGGAAAAAGTGAAAAATCGTTAGGGACGGCTGTGTGCCTCACTTTCTATCGGACTGCAACAAAAACTGATCTCAGCAGATTACCTAGATCTGGAAGACTTTTGGTCTCCTATCTCTAAGATGGGCGATTTTTCATTAATTAATAGTTTTTTTTGTAGGACTTTGTGAAATATCAAACAGCGTTTTTCTTGTCATAACCAGATTTAAGTAGGAGTTTGATAACTATCAATAGGCTTTATTCTTGTTATAACCAGATCTAAGTAGGAGTTTGATAACTATCAATAGGCTTTATTCTTGTCATAACCAGATCTAGGTAGGAGTTTGATAACTATCAATAGGCTTTATTATTGTCATAACCAGATCTAAGTAGGAGTTTGATAACTATCAATAGGCTTTATTCTTGTCATAACCATATCTAAGTAGGAGTTTGATAACTATCAATAGGCTTTATTCTTGTCATAACCAGATGTAAGTAGGAGTTTGATAACTATAAATAGGCTTTATTCTTGTCATAACCAGATCTAAGAAGGAGTTTGATAACTATCAATAAGTTTATTCTTGTCATTACCAGATCTATGTAAAGTATGAATGAATAGTCTATACGTAAGCAAATCAGACTTACGACTCTGTATTCTTTTGTTCGTGCACGATGTTTGTAAATAATTAGTTGTATATACAGATAGTGTTTGTAACTAATTAGTTGTATATACAGATAGTGTTTGTAAATAATTAGTTGTATATACAGATAGTGTTTGTAAATAATTAGTTGTATATACAGATAGTGTTTGTAAATAATTAGTTGTATATACAGATAGTGTTTGTAAATAATTAGTTGTATATACAGATAGTGTTTCTTCACGGTGCTTGTAAATAATTAGATATCTTTACAGATAGAGTTTGTACAAAAATTATAAGCTATTCCGTTTTATAATCTATATTATAAAACAAAATGTTGTGAAAGAATGTCTGTAAGAAAATTGACAGACTGTACATTCTCGGTCATAGAGCTAAACTGGCAGACTAAACACCGAGGCACAAAACGTACATTGTGCCGGCCATAGAGCTAAACTGGCAGACTAAACACTGAGACAAAACATGAACATTGTGCCGGCTATAGTGCTAAACTGGCAGACTAATAATCACTGAGACAATACGTACATTGTGCCGGCCATAGAGCTAAAATCCTGACTATATTGGGATTCACTTCTTAGTCCTCGTTCTTTACTACAAATGGTGGCAGATGTGTAATTGTTTAGTGTTATTTATTTATTTATTTTATTACAAATGGCGTCAGATGTGGAATTGTTTAGTGTTATTTATTTATTTATTTTATTACAAATGGCGTCAGATGTGGAATTGTTTAGTGTTATTTATTTATTTATTTTATTACAAATGGCGTCAGATGTGGAATTGTTTAGTGTTGTTATAATATATAACCAGTAGTGTGAATGTTTTTGTCTTGTCTATAACATACAACCAGTAGTTTTAGTGTGGTGTTGTGTATATGCATAGTATGTAGTATGCTCTGTATAGTCTGTGTTTTCATGTTTCTATATTATGCATTTATGTAAACTCTATCAGCGTGATTGTTGTTATCTTACTGGATATTGTACTTATCAAATAATCTTCTTATCATAATGCTTATACAATTTATAAATATTAAAATAAAATATGTTTTATGTTCTTTTAGTTACGCGTGTTGATAAAAAAGCCAGGCATGCATTCTATTTTATTTTATTTTAGATATAAAATATTATCAAAATTATTAAATGTGTTTTAAGGTTTACATATAAAATACAGTAAAAATATTAAATGTGTTTTAAGGTTTACATATAAAATACAGTAAAAATATTAAATGTGTTTTTACATATAAAATACAGTAAAAAATATTAAATGTGTTTTAAGGTTTACATATAAAATACAGTAAAAATATTAAATGCGTTTTTACATATAAAATACAGCAAAAATATTAAATGTGTTTTTACATATAAAATACAGTAAAAAGTATTAAATGTGTTTTAAAGTTTACATATAAAATACAGTAAAAATATTAAATTTGTTTTAATGTTTACACATAGAACACAACCTTGTGTGTGTTTTTAACATATGGCCCGACAACTAGTCCACAATAAAGTTTGTGGCCATTTTCCCAAAACTTTTATAATATAGAAATCTTTTGAGACATATTTATTTATTGTTGTATAATTAGAATATAGAAATCTTATGAGAGTATTCATGTATTGTTGTATAATTAGAATATAGAAATCTTATGAGAGTATTGTTGTAGAATTAGAATATAGAATATCTTATGAGACGTATTTATGTATTGTTGTATAATTAGAATATAGAATATAGAATGTTTTATGAGACGTATTTATGTATTGTTGTATAATTTGAATATAGAATGTCTTATGAGGCGTATTTATGTATTGTTGTGCACTTAAAACATCATAAAAGAAGTATTTATGAATTGTACGTGTAAAATACAGACTATAAATGGCATGCCCAGTGCGGATGATGCAAACATTAACGGACAGACACTCAACTGTAAAATAAAAGAGAGATGGAAAAATGAGGAGAGAAAAAGAATTTTTAAAAAATGAAACAAAATGAAAGTAAAAGTAGAAAGAAAGTAATGTATTGTAAGATTTCAGACATGCACACTGAATTACGTCAAGTTTACGTCATACATATAATGCACGTCGTCATGATAACAGGACATTTCTACACACGTTGTTTTATTCATTACACACTACACGTTATTTATTACTTATTGTAGTTTACAATTTGTCGTTGTCATCATCAGTGTCGTTGTAGTGCTTATGATGTTCCAGACTGTTAGGTGATGGATGTCTTTGTTATAAAGCGTTATCGTTATTCTCATCAGAGTTGACGCAATCATCGTTAGAGTCAAAACATCAGACAGGTCACCACCAGTCAATCAACACAAGTTGTGACGCACAGAGTGACATGGCGTTAAGTCTTTCTGACAAGTTATCACCTGTATTCTCCACAACGACCACCTTTCTCTCCAGACCATGAACATCACGCCAGTTTGCCACCGTCACCAGATCACCCACACCAAGCGCCGTGTCACGAATGGCGGCTTCATCACTTTCCTTCACCACGCACACAGGCACATGACATGCACGCAGACCCAGGACCAGACCGCTAGCCGTTATAGACTCTTGGCCGTTAATGTCCACCCGGTCATCAATCGGGTAGCCAAAACTCAACACCAGGACGTCGCGGTATTGCAGAGGTGGAGGGCCGTTACTGTTACCTGACATTTGATGAAAAATATTTTTATTTATGTATCCGTTCATCCACCCGTCTATTTATTCCTCCAGACGGTCATTCCTTCATCTATCCATCCATTCATCCACCCATCCATTTATTCCTCCATTCACTCGCATGTATTTGTGTTGTTTCACTCACTCACTGTGTCAAACACGGTGACCGATCAAATGCGCGAACGACAAATGCGCGCCGACAAAACCGCGATGGACAAAAGCACGCCGACAAAATCGCGTTCTTTGAAATCGACAAATTAGTGCCGACAAAATCGCGATAAAGATCGCCAAGTAAAGAATGGCAGGAAGTGTTATGTATGTTTGCTCTATTACGTAACTGCATGCATTGCAGGACGGAGGGAGGGAACCTGCAATGTAGAATTTCAATAGACCTAACTATCTTAGGAGGCACCGACCTTTAGAGAATCGTCATTCAACCGTGACTATGCAGAAAAAGGGGGAAGATTAGGGAACTAATTATGTCACAGGGGCAGATGCTGATTTTTAGTGCCATTTTTTTCAGCACGATACCAGCAAAAACTTAAATTATTATTTACAATCAGAGATTTAACAAAACCAGACGTACCTCTACGCTCTTTTGACCGCGGAATTTGTCAGCAACACAGGACTTTTCCTTTAAATCAAACTGAGTTACCTAAGCCATGGATATTATTAAGTCACAGAAAGGAAAAGAACACATGCTTTATGAAGGGTATCGATATCGCCCGCGACAAGCTCAATTAAGATGGATCCTCTTCATGGAGGTGTGTAAAACAACAATGTGCCGGTAGACTTAAGAAGAATACAGATGGGGCGCTACAAAAGAGTACTGAACACATGCACGCTCCAGACACCGCTAAAAATGAAACTGAAAAAGTCAAGGCCACTATACGAAAACGCGCTACAAATGGAGTGGAAAAACCTCGTCAGATTATTGTCAACAGCACAACAGGAGTTTCGCTGGAAGCAGTGCACCTTTTGCCGACGTATTCTGCAAGCCAAAGAACTATCGAGCGGAAAAGAAAGAGGGCTGGTGTCAATAACCCCAGGCCACATTCTGTTCAAGAAATCATACTTCCGGATACTCTGAAGGTTACAATACGTTCTGAAAATTTTCTTCTTTGGGATTTGGGTGATCAAGACACAAACAGAATGTTCATATTCGGCACTGCAGCAAATCTTCAGCTGTTGCAGCAATATTCGCACTGGTTTATGGACGGAACGTTCAAAATAGCTCCTGACGTATTTCTTCAGGTATTTACCATTCATGCTTTGATTGACAATCGTTCAATTCCATTAATATATGTGCTAATGAGAACTAAAACACAGGATGACTATGTGCGGGTTTTCCAGAAATTGCTCGAATTGCGACCATCTATCACCCCTACCAGCGTTCTGATTGATTTCGAAATAGCAATTAATAATGCAATGGTTATTGTATTTCAGAATGATACAATACTCGGTTGTCTTTGTCATCTTGGCCAGTCATTGTGGCGTCGAATACAAAACGAAGGTTGTCTTTGTCATCTTGGCCAGTCATTGTGGCGTCGAATACAAAACGAAGGTTGTCTTTGTCATCTTGGCCAGTCATTGTGGCGTCGAATACAAAACGAAGGTTTATCAAGTGCATATCACGACGACGAAAACGTTAACATGTTTTTAAATATGCTAATTGCACTGAGCTTTGCTCCTCCAGAAGATGTCTGTGCCGCTTTCGATGAACTGAACGAAAGTAGACCTGATAATCTCGAGAATGTTTATAATAACTGGGAAGACAATTACATTGGTCGTTTGCGACGCAATCGGCGCGCTAATCCATTGTTTCCTATCACTATGTGGAACATGCGTGGACCTGTCGCTGATGGCTTGCCTCGAACGAATAACTCAATCGAAGGTTGGCATAACGCATTCCAATCGTCTGTCGCTTGTCATCATCCTACCATTTACACATTGGTCGATCATTTCCGTTGTGAACAAGACTTGACTGAACAAACTATGAGGCGCATACATAGCGGAATTTGCAGTCAGGCCGCCAGCAAATCTAAATACATTCAACTATCCAGATGACTTGCTGCAATTCTGCCTACATATGCTGGACGTGATCTTAAGGATTATTTGCACGCGGTATCTCTTAATATTGCTCTTTAAACAAAATTATTAAGATTTGATGTATGCTTCATTCTTTTCATTGCCTTTGTGTAAGGATTATTTACACGCAGTATCTATTAATATTGATCTTCAAATAAAATTATTAAGATTTGATGTATGCTTCATTCTTTTCATTACCTTTGTGTAAGAATTATTTGCAAGTAGTATCTTTTAATATTGATCGTTATATAACATTATTAAGATTTGATATATGCTTCGTTCTTTTCATTGCATTTGTGTAAGGATTTTTTGCATGTAGTATCTCATAATAGTGATCTTTAAATAAAATTATTTAAGATTTGATATATGCTTCATTCTTTTCATTGCCTTATTTTAAGGATTATTTGCACTCAGTATCTCTTAATATTGCTTTGTGTATCATAATATTGATATCGACGTATGTTATTATTACATTCTTGTACGATTTAACATGTATCATCGCGATTTTGTCGATCGCGATTTTGTCGACGCGATTTTGTCATCGCGATTTTGTTGGCGCGCATTTGTCGTTCGCGCATTTGTCGGTGAACCGTCAAACACACCACACTCATACCTGTCTGGCCGACGTTGAGTTCTGTCAGTACACGGGCGACTTGAAATCCACACTCTACACAGTCAAGTGGGAAGTAAGCTGTGTGACCTGACTGAGCGTCACGGTGTGAGAATCGTATAACCGCCGGGCCGTCTGTTGGAACAGGGACGTCACTGACCATGTAGTCATAGACTTGATTTTTCTTTATTTCTTCTGCCTCCATCACCTCCCTGACGACGACTGGCGGTGACCTTAGAGGCGTTGTCAGCTTGACCTCTTCCAGAAATAACGGCCTGTCTTTATGATACACTGATGCACCCCACATGTACACCCCATGTACACGTTCTAGTACAATGAGTTTATTACAAAACTCCATGAAGGGATTTTCCCAGTCCCTAAAGAATGAACAGAATAAGATGTTATGTAAGTGTGTTGACGTCAGACAATTATGACGTAATGACGTTTACTTTATGTCTCTTTGTATTGTGACGTCATTTACAACGTCTCCAGTTATTTTCTTTTCTTCATCCGGCTGTTTGTTTAAGTGCTAATTATTTGCTGTGCTTCATGTATGTCTGTTTGTTTACATGATAATCATTTGTTGTGTTTCATGTCTGTTTGTTAGCAATGTACACACAATCCAACAAATACATTCACTGGCGACATTCTTAATCAGTTATCCGTTAGTCTGTAGTGAGATAAGACCGTTAGATATTGAGTATGTCTGTGTGTTTAGTTAACATGCTGTATAACAAACAAACCTGTAATCATCATGATAGGCCTCGTCTGCAATCACACACAGTGGTCTCCAGTCTCTCAGAGATCTCAGATGACTGACTGCAGCGAACACTACTCTAGCTTCTTCAAAGTCAAACTGATGTCGGTGTACACGTGACATTGTTGTTGCTGTCTTCATGGTTTCCTTAAGTTGATGTTCAATGGCGATCGTCGCTGCACGGCTTCCAGACCAAGTACTGACAACATGGACGTCGTGTCCGAGCCTAAGCCAGGTCAGGCCTTGAATGATCAAGACAATGGTTTTACCTGTCCCAGGTGGGCCGGTAAGAAATATCCTGGGTGGTGAATGGTTCAAAAGTTCCACTTGCTGTGGAAATAACACGAGCCTAGCCATTGTATCTCCAGTCGCAGACACCGCCTCCCCAACAATCCTTATGTCCAGGCGTGGTGCTGTAACACAGTGGACTTCCACTGTAGTCACTGGACCACAGAACCTATAACGGCGAACAGTGAAATGTGTATTAAGACAGACGAATGGCCGGCCATACTTTATTTATAGCTTATACATAACATTCATAACTCGTTTTGTCCAACATTTCCTTTCAGTCTGTATTACAACTCAAAGTTCTATTTACTGCAGGATTAATTTTAATAAGTACATCAGCACACTGTCAACTGTGATGAAATAAGTGAAAAGCTGATCAACTGCAACATGTATGTAACGTGGAAAATGTAAAAACAATACATTAAATTAATTAAATATATTTCTCTAAATTTTCTTATGATAAAAATTTATTGTGAATTTTTGCCATGAAAGCCATGTAAGCCATTAGACAACTGTCTTTGGTCCAGCCAGAAACAAAAGAACAAAGTGGGGGTGAAGTTGGTTAGCAAAGGGCCGACTTAAACAGGGGTGCGAGATGGGGGACACTGAACGTGAGTAGCCAAGTTACGTAATCACTCTCACATCACCAGGCAGACAATGATGACCAGCGCATCGCGGTTGTCATCCGTAAGGACCAAAACTCCCATAGGAATGCCGTCTATAGTGTGCGACCACTGGGCCGTGATTATTGCACAAAAGAGAGAATAAAGGAGTAAATTTTGCCTGAGGTTTAAAAGTCAGCGTGATGCCTGATGCAAAATGTAGAACACATAAATACCCCACTCAGCCACAAAATAATTATTCTGGAAAACAATTCTGTTTTCCATGCTTATGACTTCCCATGGAAAAAGAGACAAGAAATAGGCACCCTTGAATGGTAAAATTCTATCCTTGTAAATAATGATTTTTGTTAAAGATAATTATTACAATTTTTCTACTTTTCATTTTTATTCTTATATTTTTTAATTTGACTTGTATTTGTAATGTCATTCTTGGTATAAAAAAGAATTCAAACAAAGAAACATGTAAAGGAATTTAATATTAGGACCAAGAATGAAATTACAGATTTTTGGTTAATGTGACATGAGCTGATGCACACAAATCTTTATATGTTTTATCAGTCTTGGAAGTCAAGAGTCAAGAGTCAACGCCAACCAGGAAAGGTGAAGGTACTTGAAAACTCCATCTACCACGTTGCTCAACTTTAATTTGGACTTAGAGATCTCGGCAGTTTACCCTGAATGAAAGTCTTTTGTGACTTGGTATTTTCAAAAACTGCATGGAAATCCTAGTTGTCGGGAAGACAACAGATGGATAGCAAGTAGGAGTTCATCTAAAGCCAGGACCACTTGTCTATAGAGAGACAGAACGCATTCAGTGTTTCGCGTGACGCAAATTAGAGAATTTGTGATAGTGCTGTCGGGGAGATAGGTACTAAATTACAGACTCACTGTGTGTCACAAAACGGGAGGCTCGTTACAAGCCGACCCGAGCTGAAGTTAGAGATGCAAGGGGTGAAGTCTATTTTTGGCCTGCTCCGGTGCACCTCCAAGAAAAGCCCGTGACGTGTGCCAGTACTACGTCGCGTCAAGTTGTTACATAGACACACATGACATACGCCATTGATGTTTGGGTGGGGCCCAATTTATTAATGTCATGCCAAGGAACGTTTTATTGGCGGTGTGTGTTGTGAGTGTGTATCATAAATGTGAATAAATGGACGAACAGACGAACGGTGCAAAACAATAGTACAAATTCTTTCGTCCCTCTCAAAAATTATGAATAACAAGAGAGTTGAAAGATGTTTAAATCAGGTTATTTATTCCCGATTTAAAAGGGGGCACTACTCTTTCGCACAGTGATTAATCATTCATTCAACTTTCCAATGTCATACACTCTGTGGGAAATAAGGGGAGATGAAAATGATGAAATTCAAAATATAAAATAAAGATTAATTATACAATTCTTATGCGGCAAATGGGGCCGCTTTAACAATAGTTCACATGTAAAATAAGCATTACTTTTAACATTAGAGTTCTTATTTTGCAAACGATATAATAGTGTTCATTTTCTTAAGAGTCCTAGACTTAAGTATGTGCGCGTTAGCCGTGCTAATGATTACTCACTATTAATGTCAGAGTTCCAAGGAGATGACGTAAGCTCACACGTCACTTATAAGTGGCACTTCAAAGTGAAGATCACGGCGCAATTGAGGCGTCGCATTACAGGTGAAGATTCTGCAGAATCTAGGCACCACTTTCAGATTATCACTGGGGAGAAATCTGAAATTTAGCTGACTGTTGTCAGCCTCGATAATTATCGTTGTACCGGTTGTCGTGGAAACGGACACCCCAACGACGTTTAGCATTATCGGGTGGAGTCGTCCAGTGGGATGTGTCGTCGCATTACATTGAGTGTAGAAATCCGGATTGTCTGTAAGAAAATCTCGGTGCTAGCCTTCTCAATCGCGGGATAGACTGCCAAAACGAACTCAGACAGGGGGAAGAACAAGTTGGTCCCTCGTGTCGTTAACTGCATACAACCAGCGTCGCATGCATCGGGTTTTTCTGGACAGTGAACTTTCCACTTTGCCAAAAATTATACTGAGTAATTTTGCCTCGTCACTCAATATATGGCATCAGACGGATGGAAAACGGATGGAAAGAGATTATTGCAGCTTTCCTTTATGAAATCTCTGTACATGAGATAATTCATACGTGAAGTTAGACTGGCTTCAGACGAATCAACGTTTTCAACATTGAGAGTAAAATCTTCATTTTGTCCCTTATATAGCTTTCACTGAAGGTTTCCAAAACTTCCAGAAGCTATGTCCTGTGACATGATTTTTGCCTTGGATATATAGTGGTAATCGTGATGCACGCTTTTCTGTGGTCAATACTAATGCGCACTGGCCATTTCACTCGTCAACAACATGTGACGGTATTGCGCAGTTGTCCCAATTTATTTAATATACATATTCTTCATAAACTAATATATATATTCAATATGATAATTAACACACACTGCGTCACGAACGTCTGTCTACTAAAGAGATCTTAGGTGACCGTTACTGGAAGTTACATGCTACATACGAAAAATAACAAAACTCGGATTACTTCAATTAGTTTTGTTAGCGGTTTTTTAAAATGAAATAAAATATAATTTCTGTCCCTCATTTCCTGTGACACTGTGATAAAGTTCGGTAAAGTGAAGGCTGACAAATGGACATACCAATAAGAAGAAGTGACTAAAGTATTGAGGACTAAATAATAATGTTGATTATCTACATCAGTGTAAAGTGTCTAAGTGTGTTATGGAACATTCTTCTTTTTGCTACAATAACTGTGAATGTGTTAAGAACTGTACCTGAGTTAATCAGAATTCTAAGGGAGCTGAATTTGTGTGAACATTTTAGCAGAGTGCTGAATAAAGACACTGTTCCAGACTTGATGCAGACGACCAGTATTGCAAGCCAACGGGACAGAGAATTACGCTTGGAAAACCAGGTGATTTCATGTCATACTTATTGTACATTCTGTAATCTGTTCTGTGATTTAATGTAAACTTCCTTTTCTACTCTAATATTTCTTTATACATTCCATTCTTAAACTAGAAAGTATTGATGGTTATTTTTACCTAATAATTGTTCTAAGAAATATAAATATTATTCTTTTAAGACTGTAGTCCTAGTAATTGTTCTAAGGACTAATTGATGATAAAAATATTCCTTTCTTAATTAATAAGCTTTTAAGAGATCTGCGATCTCTAAGCCTGGCCTTGAGTGTGATTTCCAAATATCATTAATTATAACTTGAATTTATTATTATTTCTTCTTTTAATAAATTTGTTTTCTTTTAACTATCTACTCTCTCATTTTTGAAGAGGTACATTTGAGATAATGGTTGGGGGCTGCCAATGACGTAATAACAATTAGTAGATAGTCTATGAACATGTTTTAAGATAGTTCCCATTATCGATGACGAGAGATTTGTGGTAGGGCCGGGATAGTGATAGAACGACTAGTAAGATAAACTCAACGTAGTTCACTATTCTGAGACAGATAATACTTGAGGAGATGGTCACTGACTAACGAACTACTCAAGGTTCGACCTAGTCACTCTCAGACCGCACAAGACCCTTAAGGAGATTGTGAGCGATTGGTATGAAATAAATCAATTAATATACATTATTTATGAGTATAATGTCATTAACGTATTAATAACCAAAAGATGCACACAGAGGAAATCCCCCTTTTTGCCACAATGTATGACTTTAACATTGATATATAAAAATATAATGAATGTTGTTTATAACATTTAATATATAGAGTTGCAATAATTAACATTAAATTTAAAGTAATTTTTGCATGATTATGAATATTAAATATGAAATCAGTAAAATATTTTTATGCACTTGTAAGGAGAATTGTTTGTTCAGTTAATTGTAAGAGATTAGTGCTTGCCTTTAATGTATACATCATTCAATTCTCCAGTTACTATTTTCTGTTTAAACGACAGTTTAAATTTAATCTGTAATAGAAAACAGACGATAAATTAAGCTCTTATTGATTACATTGATGTTGAAGTCAAAGTGTTCATTTCAACTTGATTTTAAAATGAAATTTTATGTTTCATATTTCGCTGAATTAAGAGAACAAAATTAGTTGAATTATTGTGAATGTAATTAGACAAGGAAGAATAACAGGTTTGACTTAGTGCACACCAAATGATAATTGCAGTGAGGAAAAATGAGGACAGATTATAATTATGTGTATGTATAGATAGGAAGTTGGAAATGGAATAGAAAGAGGTTAATGCATGCATGATAATATATTAAACAAATTATGTAATTTTAATAACCTTTTCATATTATTAACTGTTTCTCTTACACACAGGTTTTTCCCAGTCTTGCACATCCATTGAGAAACTTCCGTTAGGGATTAGGCTTAGAGACTGACGAAATAACGTGTTTACTCCTTCAGTGAAAGTAGGCTAACCAGAGGTGAAAGCCACATCAAAAATCAGATACTAACTATCCCTGTAAGGTCACTTGTTTTCCATCAAATGACATAGTGCTAAGTTGTGAACCAACACCTATACCATTGATAAAAACATGCTAATGGGTGGGCCGCGTGAGACGAACACCTGCGTCGCGCCCGACTTACATGGGTAAAATTAGAGCGTCCATTATTATGACCAGACCTATCAGAATTCAACATAGTGGTAATATCTTGATTTCTCTGTACTGAGTTGAATTAATTCTATATATTTTGTATTGTGAATGTATGTAGAATTTTCTTGTGCATTTTATTGCTGATTGATAATATATTTTCTACAAAGTAAAGAGGCATAGCGATGTTAAATTTGTAGTAGTGGTAAGGACACCATGTGTATGTAATTGAACTACAATTGATTAATTGTTATCACATATCTGTCGAACGACGAATGTTGCCAAAGGTCATGGATGTCAGCTTGCGCCAGTGGACGACAACACATATTATATACCAGATAAGTCAAACAAAAGGAACATTTGAGAATAACTTTCAATGGTGTGAATAATATTGACATTTCGGGTTCGTTACATTTTGTTCGTGGAAAACAAATGTTCATTTTTTTTTGTTTCAAATTTAATTTTATTGTTATTAAATTTTATTATTAAATTTCTTAACTGTTATCTCTCTATATTATTACATAAGTATATGTATGACAAAAAGGGAATTGCTACTTGGGGGCCGAGCTGTAAATAGAGGAATAAAGAACCATATTTATTAATCTATAAATAAAGGGGGAGATAACATAGTAGCAGAGAAGTCAACTAATTTATCGGACTAGGTGTCATGAACAATCTAGCTGAGATTGTGGTATTTGAAAGGGAGATAAATTAGGCAAGTCCAGCCGTCGCTAAGTTTAGGGGTTACCCTATAAATTAATATTGGTAACCTAAATTAGGACGGGGTCATAAAATGAAAACTGGACATGTGATAGTATGAAATAAGAAAAAAAAAGAAAATTTTAATAAATATTAAAGTAAATGAGAGAGAAATGTCAGGTAATTTTCTTCCTTCAATATCTACCTGGCCACCAATTGCTCATACACTGTCTCCGTTATTGATGACTGGGCTTCAGACGTCTTGACTAGCTGCTGCCACCACACGCCCAAGTTTTTAATGACGATATAATTGACGTTTGAGGCTGTACGTTTGCCTGAGAGCTGGTCTGAGAGCAGACACATCTTTAAGGCATCCTCAACGCTGTGGACACCAAGGCACTGACACAAGTCCTAAATGTGATGGTCGAAATATAATTATAGAATAAACCACACATACTTAATAAAATTTTTAAAAATCCCATACTAAATACTAAGTAAAGAAAATGTGCTTTTCAGGAAATGCACATAATTGATAAGGATGCTGAAATTATTATGCACTTTTACTTATAAATAGACATTTGTTAAAACTGTTGGCAGAAGAGTTAGAGATACAGTAAAGAATGTGATTATTTACACTTTTAGTTATAAATAGACATTTGTTAAAACTGTTGGCTGAAGAGTTAGAGATGCAGTAATGAATGTGGTTATTTGCTTTATTTCGTCTTAAACACGACGAGTTAAAATGTCATTTAATTACATTTCATGATAAGGCAAGTGTAAATATTATTAACTGAAGAAATTACATCATTCTTTATAACAGTGCACTATAACTGACACAAGCCAAGTGTAAATAAGAATGAGATTATTAACTGTAGAAATTGCAGCATTCTTTATAATAGTGTACTATTAATGACATGAGATTATTAACTGTAGAAATTACAACATTCTTTATAACAGTGTACTATTAATGACATGAGATTATTAACTGTAGAAATTACAACATTCTTTATAACAGTGTACTATTAATGACATTAGATTATTAACTGTAGAAATTACAACATTCTTTATAACAGTATACTATTAATGACATGAGATTATTAACTGTAGAAATTACAACATTCTTTATAACAGTGTACTATTAATGACATGAGATTATTAACTGTAGAAATTACAACATTCTTTATAACAGTGTACTAATGACATGAGATTATTAACTGTAGAAATTACACCATTCTTTATAACATTGTACTATTGTTGACACAAGCCGCCCGCTCTTGGTCACACAGTTGTCTGCAAGATAACGTCGAACTCTGTAAAAGTGTCGTCAACACAATACATTTTTCAAAAACTTGTTTTGCAGAAATACATGGATCCGGGGGTGGGGTGGGGCATGGGGTATACATTTTGCAATTTTCTTCACAGCAATAATGCATACACATACACAACGTATTTACAAAGAAACACATACAGACATACATACACATGTGTGGATACGCATATTACCCTTTTCGATATAATAATAAAACAATTGCTGAATGTGCACATACTTTATTTTGTTTGTTTATCAGTCTGTGAGTATGTTTTGTGTTTGCGTGTGAATTACATGTTTGTTTGTGTGCGTGAAATAATACAAATATTTCGAAATTTGAGAAGAAACTATGTTGCTAACGTTAGTATTAGTAAATATTAATTTTATTATTAAACAATTGTATTTTAATCTTCTTTTTTCTGAATAGGAGGCATCCGTGGATAAATTGAATTTACAGAGAATTAAAATTTAAATCCCAATCATGGCCCTATGTGTAGAAAAGAACAGCCATATAAACTAACGCATCTTGTAGGCAGGCCAGACATTCATACACTGAACAAGAAGTCCCCTTAATTCCCTTATATAAAACTAAGTCCTCCGCAGCCTTCTAGAAAGAAAGGCACGTGAAATAATGGCTGCTGTATACTAAATTTGATGCATTCACTGCTATGTGCATTCACCTCGAATAACAAAAAGATAGTTCCTCTAAAATTTCTATATAATGTACATTTAACAATTTACTACGTCATCTGCCTATTATTAACTTATTTATCTAACTCTAACATAAATAAATAAACAAATAACTTTAATTAAAATACTAAAATTACAAAATAAGCATTCACGCTCGCAAACGCACTGGCAATGCATGAATGTCACACCACTTTCTCTCAAAAATGATCGTAACATCAACTGACATGTTACAACAGACCAAAGGGAGGTAAAAGGTAAATTTTAAAAAAATTAAATTTTAGACGCTTACTTCCCCTTGACCGTGACAGCTAGACAATTTAACAAAAATGCAGTTTGAAAATTGGGTAAAATAATGAAATTGTTCGTAGTTTTATTTGTAAAACATCAGTCTTAATCGAGGACATGACACAAATGTAACAAGTGTGTTTGATTTCATATAGACACTTATATATAATTTCACATAGACGCTTTTATATGATTTCACATAGACACTTATAATTATATGATTGCACATAGACACTTATATATGATTGCACATAGACACTTATAATTATATGATTGCACATAGACACTTATATATGATTGCACATAGACATTTTATATGATTGCACATAGACACTTATATATGATTGCACATAGACACTTATTATGATTGCACATAGACATTTATATATGATTGCACATAGACACTTATTATGATTGCACATAGACACTTATATATGCACAAAACAACTCTACTTTGAAATTCGCAATCATTTCCTTATGGAATGTTTTGATACTAAAATGTTTCTGAGAGGGACAACCTGGGACTCCATGGCATATGTTTCGGGATGGGAGCAAGTCGCGGTACGATGAACAATTAGAGAAAAGTAAATCTTACGTCAGCAATTTACTTCAGGCGCTGTGAATGACTGACGTCAGCATATACACAGAAATAGATTAAATGGCAATATTTATTTGGGTCTTTCATGTGTTTCACTCTAACTTGGAAGTGTTCTATTCCAAGAGACTGTTATGTCATTATATAATCATGGTGGTAAAAAATTGTTTACCGTATAAGACGATTAATATTAGTTATTGGTTTCAATTTTAATAAATAGTTTCAAATACACGTGTGGCGGGGAAAAATCGCTCTTGTTTAATTAAGTCCTATGTGTTGATAAGTATTTAATTTTTCACATTCTTTACTGACGGAAGTGTGTATGTGTGTGTGTGTGGGGGGGGGGGGCGTCCGATTTCTAGGCTTTTAGATCGTGAGCGCGGTTGACTTGACTGACAGGGGACAGGCGAGGATTTCCGGCTAGTTGGTTAAACTGCAATCACCGTGGAGTTGGTTTGTAGGCAGCTGGGAGGGGAAGGGTGCTCTGACATCTCCTTTGCAAGACCTCGGTTGGAATTGTTAAGAGCATGTGTGAGAACGTAGGTGTAAAATGTTGTAAATGAACAATTCCGGTCAATTGATGCATGAGTTAATAAATACCAGTCAAGCCTTGTTACAATCACTTGCGACAAAACATTTTCGGAGTCCAGTAAAGGCATACCGATAGCAAGTGTGGGCGTGTCTTCAGACTTCAGTCTTCATTCTGTCTTCCGCAACTTTTACCTACAGCAACGATGTTCAGCTGACATTGTCCCTGAGTTCTGTTACGTGAACATACGTGGTTTGAACATCGGACATTTAAGTACGTGAGTTGTTTTCGAACTCATTTGTAGATATTATTTTATAATAAATCATTTATCTATTGTTTTATCGTTCTTACGCGTGTGCACTGATGCATGTCTGGAGTAGTTAGTGGGTGGATGGGGGCTCGGGAGTCAAATGTTTGAATGAAAATTTGTCAATGATGTGAATATAGATTACTCCTTAAGTAAAACTTCCACCTGCGAACAGAACTTATGTAGATTTATACTGGTATGTGAGTGGGGAGTTCATGTTAGGAAACGAATCCTAACTTTAACCATTTAGTTATTATGGTTATTAATAATAAAGGAATTCATAAATAATAACGCATGACAGAGATTAGCGCACTAGGCGGACTACAGCACGCTTCACTGCATTCATTTATTACTTTACTTTTCCCTAATGGTTAATAAAGAGCGAGAATTCACATCATCCTGCGATTTCTTTCTATAGTAAAATCTTACCTGACCATCAGATGGATTCCTACTAATTGCTCGCAGAAACTGAGTAGAACTGATGTTTGGCATTACAAGAATTTTAGTGATATTATTGTCCGTCAAGTCTGACGTCAAATGCTTTAATACAACCTCCGACTTGCTTAACTGCTTTACCGCCTCTTTAACTTTCTTTATCACCACGTCATCCTCCTGTTGCTCCGTCATCTTCCGCTGACTAAAGTTTGCTCCCACGCTTTTAATTTCTAATGAGAACAATCCGTGTTGTCTGTGTATGATGAGAACATCAAAGTCACCCTCGTGGTAATGTTGTTGAAGAAAGTGTTTGGGTAGTGTGCTAGGGCGTGGTAGAAGGGCAGCAGTAGCAGCATAGCTAGGTTGACCAAGGTACTTCCCGAACTGTAGCTGAGAAATGACCATCATCACTTCTTTCGGTTGACTGTTATCCGCCAGTGCACGAAGACAATACAACACACGCTGTAAGGCTTTGTCGTCACGCATGTTAGTGTTATACACGGGTTGAAAGTGTAAGTTAACTTGACTTCTGTTTTGTTCTGGGCCGGAAATATTTGTTGTTGAAGAAGACTGAAAAGAAAATGATGTCTTAATATTTGTATTAATAATATCCTAACAAAACGCCAAATATATATTGTTTAAAATATCTAGAGCGAAAACATGTTTGAACATTTCCGTAATGGACCCATTTCTAGAATAGATTTATTGTAGTGATTTTCCGTATTGGCTGTCTGAATATTTTTGTTGGCAATCCCAGTAGTTGGTGTCTGGGTGTTTCCCCTCTGTCGCGGTTGTTGGAGTCTGTGAGAACATATTCATTTGTCATGAATAGGAGTCTGTGTGGAATTAACTTTCGCTGTTGGTGGAATTTTCCAAGTGATGGTCGTGTTTTCTCGCTTGTGTCGGTGGATGAGATTTGAGTCACTTTGGTTTTCGATCTCGGTCCAGGCTGGTGAGACTTTTGAGGTAGTCTAGCAGAACTATTCTAAATACTTTCATCTGGTGTATAGTTTTATGGACATCTGTTTCTTGGTCGTTTGAGAAGAATGCCTACATAATCTTTTCAAAAGTATTGTCAAGGTCATTGTTGGTAAATATTTGATAATTGAGAGTTGATACAACTTTGAATTCTTCTTTCCCGTATTTTGTCGTAATCTTTTGTTTTCTCCTGTAATCATCGAGCGAGTACCCATCTCCTATGTATTCACCTTCATCATATTATTTAAGGTCATGTTCATCTTCGTCTTCAGAATCACATTCTTTTTGTCTTTTTCTTCCCTTTTATTTTGTACTTCTTGCCTTAAAATGGCAAAGGAGTAGTGGGGACCTACGTTTTCGTAACTCTCTTGTCCATGGTGTGTTGTAATCTCGGTACAATGATGTTCAAGTAACTTTCTTGTCTATGGTAGGCTGTAATGTCGTTAGACTGACACTATAGTAACTCTCTGTCCAAGGTATGTTGTAATCTCAGTAGACCTCTGGATGAAAAAAAAAAACTGGAGAGGAGGCAAGGTGAGTCCAGCAATACACAAATAACACTGCGTCACAAACAAATGTAAGTTGTCTAAGTTTTTTCAACTGATTTAGTACCATGTTGCACTGCAGAATTCGAAAATGACATACTTTTTTTTAGGTCAAGTTTTTGTGCTAATTCGATTTAAAAACTCCGATCTTATAGCTAAATCGATTATATTTTTGTAACATTATTAGGTAATCTTTCTTAATAGTTCTCTAACACAATTCATGTATTAAATGTTACAAAAGCTGATTAGTGTACATTGAATAGTAGACATTGATAACAGTAAGTACATATAAATTCAATATTAGGTCATTGTTCAAAATTCAGGGCATGAACTTTCGTCTCTTCGAACTTCTAGAATGCTCAGCATTAGGAATATCTCTCTTTAGAGTCCAACAGTAATCAGCCATCATGACTGCATCCCAGCGTCCCTGATACCTTTTTTTGCATCTCTTTCATATCCTGATGAAATCTCTCCCCTTGCTCGTCGCTCATTGATCCCAGATTTTCAGGAAAACCATCCATATGTGAGAATAAGTAATGCATTTTTATGCTCATGTTGCATCCAAGGTTCCTGAAAGCAGTCAGCATATTGGCAACAATCTCTGCATAGCTCCTGGCCTTACTTTTGCCAAGAAGTTTTTTCACGACCAGAACAAAAGCCTTCCATTACAATTTGTTTAAAGAAATAAGAAGGAATTTTACATCATATAAATAGAAAATACACTTTTACATGTAAAAAAAAACAATAAAAAAATAATGTGGCAATAGATCAAAACGTTGATCATAAATAAATTTTAAAAATGACCTGATTGAACAAAACCGATGTAATTTTTGGATCCAGCACAATAAAACTGTCATAAATCCGTCAAAAAATCTTTGACAGCAATTTTGATGTTGTCCAGTGTAATACACGTCATGAATTATTGTCTTTCGCCAAACAACACACAAGTAATACACGTCAGGAATTGCAGTCTCTCGTCAAATAATACACAAGCAATACACGTCATGAAATACTGTCTCGATAAACATTACATAAGCAATACGTCATGAATTGCAGTCTCTCGTCAAACATTACACAAGCAATACGTCATGAATTGCAGTCTCTCGTCAAACATTACACAAGCAATACACGCACAGAGGCAATGCACACAAGGCCACATGTAATATACACAATGTGTGTGTGACGCAGAAAATGCAAACTGTAAAATATTAAATTTGAAATTATTTAATTTTTTTCTTTTCTTAATATTTAGAAGAGTTTTTCCATGATAAGAGAAATTCTTTCATGAGAAAACAAGTCTTTGAAGTAACTGTCTTAGGCAGCCAGAACAAAAGGCACACATGTTTACGTCGGTTAGAAGCGAACTGACTTAACCAGGGTGTGGGAGGGTGGACACTCAACAAGGGTAGATAATCTACCAGAAACACTCTCGCATCTCTAGGCAGACCGTGAAGACAATACTTCTAAAGACGGGGAACACTTTGGTCTCACAATAGAGTCGGAGATTCAAAGACAGACGAACCACTTACAGTCAGGTGCACATAGACGCGTGAGAAGGGAAGACACTTACGATTACGTAACAGAGACGTATGACGTCAGGGAAGAGCGACCAGCGATCTCAGATCGAGCAACTTCTAAAGAGCTAAACCGCATGTACTAACAAGCTAGCTTTTAGCAGACGCACTGAAGCGAAACTATAGAACAATAGTCAGCAGAGAGTAAAGAGTCTATCCTTAGGGCAGATTAGTACGGGGGATTTTGTGAATAGTTTAAATAGTCTGTCTCGGGGCTGTCAGCTCATTCTGTTACACCAAGGGTTCTCGTGTTTTGCGTCCTTCCACGATTAGAAGCAAGCCAGATTGTCTGAGATGGTAAAAACTTAAGTTTTGTACATAGATAAAATTTATCTTTTCTTATTTGCACTTATAGATTTCATTTAATTAATATTGTAAAACTGTAACTGCATTTTTTTCAAGCAAGAAGGAAGTAACTTATGTGAAAAGAATTTAAATGAGAACTAATGTTAAAATTGCAGATTTATTATATTTAAATTCACGAGACTGATGCGTGGCAAACAATCACTTGTATATTTACAGCTGAAGGACGCTACGGTAACCGCTACGGTAAACGCCTACGGTGACGCTACAGTAAAAGCTACCGTGAAGCCTACTGACGCCTACTGACGCCTACAGTAACGCCTAAGGAAAGCCTACTGTATCGCACACACAAGTGGAAGAGAAATCTGAACGAAGAGGCTTTACCGAGGATTTCAACTCTGACCACAAACCGTTGTTAAAGGGGGCGATCAGGACGAATTTACGAAGTCTTGTTTGTCGAGGGAACAAGCGCACATTGTCAAGACCAGACGACCTGGAGCGTGATGAGTTAAATCTACGTTGGTTGTCATTTACTGGACTGGAATTTTGTGATAAATTCGGGACATGTGTGAATTCAAAGATTCGTGACATTAAGGACCTGAGGTAATTCTGAACTGTTCCAGCAAGCTGTAATTTATGGATATACATACTGGCCGGGAACACGCAAATTATCAGGTGATCTAAATCCTTGTTTTGTCTCGTGAAAACCTGTAAATGTTCTGTGATTTTTGTTAATTCTTGTATTGTTCTTCCTGTCTTCTAATTCTTATGAATGTTGCTATAATCTTCTTTTTATTCTATAACGTGTTTCTGAAGTGTGAAGGAGAAATTCTAATTTAAATCTCAAATTTCAAATTCTTGTAAACTTAATTTGTCATATATTTTATTCTTTAAATTAAGAATTACTAAAATATATTTGTTATAAGAGACAGACAGCAGGGAATACTCTTTCTAAAGTAACATGTTATTTTTCTTGTGAGATCTGCGAATCTCGGATTTTTGCCTATGTGAAACCTATTTGGAATTTCGTAACTTAATTTGTTATCATTCTTTTATATTTTAATAAATTTTGTTAAATTTAATAACTTGCTCACTCAATTACGTAATCTGAGGCAAATGTGTAATAGGGGACAGTGGGGGCTCGTAAAATTGACGTAAATTACGTTTTGACAAAGACAGTCGCGACACATTTCTTAGAGCAAGTCTGTCACCTAATAGGGGAGAAATTGTGAGGGCCTGGTAACGACTGAGACTGAAGAATAGGTTCGTTCAGTTAGGAGTCGGTTATCTGGACGGGTAACACTTGGGGTGGGAGACGTAATTAATGACGTACCCCAGGGCTTGACCTAGTCACTCCCAGACTGCAGAAGACAAAGACCCTGTCGTGGACCTAGTGTATGATTGTAGACGGATTGGAAGTGGAGAGGTAATTAATTCATATTTTAATATCATCTTCATTTAATAATCATTGACACTAGCACATCCATTCACATAACTGGAGTCGTCTGGTAATGTCCTTGGAGTCCATTTCACAGTGTGTAAACATTTCTTGACTTCATACGTCATACACGTGAGGGCGGTTCTTCTAAGTCCCATCCCCACATTTACCTTCCCATCCAGTAAGATGGCGCAGAGGAATTTTATAACAAGCATAAAATATCAAAATATGACATGTAATGAAGGTAATGAGTCAAACAAAAAAAATAATGCCATTAATGAATGTATTTTATGATATAAATGCATATTTAGCTAACATCACTACGGTTAATATAATTCTATTAATTCATTACAAACATGATAACGACTAATATGATTGCATAAATACAAATGAAATACTGCATCACTAATATGATTATAAAAACAAAACTTACATTATAACTATTAATACGATTATATAAGCATACAGTTAACATCATTATCAGTGACACGATTGCATACATATATAATAAATACATTTATTATTAATACGATTAAAATATATATTACAAACACTACTATCGCTAACACATTATATAACAAATGCCAAGATAACTAATGTTTTAATATGCTTGTATGAATGCAAGGCATGTGTGAGAAATTCATTATTATAATTGCTTTTACCGTAGTCTGACTGCGTCCATCCTGTGGGATTTTAGACACTAATACCTGCTCGCCAGCAATGTTCTCCACGCTGTAAGGCACGCGATTGAAATGAAGGGGAGGTAAGAAATATGTCTCTGTGTGAAGTTCAGGGTACCAAGCCTTTATGCACTGGAGCCAATAGTTTTCAGCTGATTGCTGTGACAACTGACCTTGATCCTCTTTGGATGCCTAAAGAAATTATAGAAAGAATGACGTCACACTAATCTTTCTATATCAGTCTTGTGTTCATTTTTTGAGATTATTACAATATCAAAATGTTGGTCTGTGCAACTGACAGATTTTTGTAATAACTTCTGGTCATTGAAATTTGCAATAGTCAACAGATTACATAGTTGAGTAAGTAAAGTGAATGTTTCTTAAATTTCTACTGTGAACCTATAGGAAGATTTGAACAAAGATTATATTTGTATTATATTAAAATAATGTTTTTACGGCAGCGCCACCAGTTAATGGTTATGATTATTTCATTATTAATTAATCATCCATAACTAATTATTAGTAATGAAAATCTTAATTTATGTTCTTAATATTTATCCAGCAGACACCACTCCATTTTCTCTCTCACCTGGTGAATATGCAGATACTGTAAACTTTTTCCCTTACACAACATTAAAGACACATATTTACCATCACACAATATTTGAAAACGTCTTACTAAATGAGAAGATAAAGTAGTCTTTTAATCCATATTTAGCGAGCCATCCATTCACCAACTTTCTTCTCCAGCACTGTACTCACTGTCCCATGCCAAAATTGATGATGCCAGAAAGGAGATAAGGACAATAATACAATTTGATGTCATTGAAAAGACAGACAACACATATGGATCACTGACAGTGCTCATAAAAACGCGTAACAATTCGTTCAGGTTTTGTGTTGATTTTCGTAAAGTGCAGTCAGGTGACCGAGGTTAATGTCAAACCGATGCACATTTTCACCAGGCACTCTACATCGCAGGACTTTACCAAAATAGATTTATCTTGGGGTTTTCAGCAGATTAGGGTAAAGAAGTCGGAACGCCACACACTAACATTCACTACGCTGATCAGGAACTACATGTGGAAGTTGATGCTGTTTGGAGTATTGAATGCGCCTAGCGTGTTTTCTAAAACGATGCAAGCATTATCATAAGCACTACAGGGCCACAATATATAATGTGGAGTAAATTTGCTTATTCCTAATTTAAAATTACTTATTATATAAATTGTTCACTTGACATAGTAATCTGACTTGGGCCCTCCTTTTGATGGTACATTTGAAAATGGCTGATTTGAAGTAAATGCACGAGGCAAGAATGTGCTAGAAATTGTTGATGAAATACAAACAAGTGAGTGGTATTTATTTATTATACAATGGCTGTGACCAGACAATTGGCTGAGTTACAAAAGTTTACATGCTGTAGAAAATTCTATTCTCTGATCAATTTGAATTTGGAAGTGGCAAGAAGTCCGGTTTTGAAAGGTGGTCATTAGCTTGATGGTGAGTTAGCTGACTGACTGAGAGAGAATGGACTTTAAAATACTTCATGCACTTTCACTACTGTTATGTTATACTCGTGTTTTATGTAGAGGTATATTATCTGAGTTGACTTTTATTTCTACAAATGTTTGAACTAAGCTTCTCGCATTTAGTGTGCTAACAATTGACATTGTTTTAATATGCTGTATTTATTACGCTCTGTGAGTAATAAATAATGTTGCAGGAAATTGTATGTTGACATTGGAATGTAAGAAAGAATGGAATTATAAAGTGATTAGCTAGAAATTTAGGTTTGCTGCTTGATTATATTTTTAGTGAGCAAGCACCCTTTCCAGTTGCCAATTTTAACGTGTTGTTTGAGTCAACTGGTGCACTGTCTGTGGGCCACTACGACCAAGGAGATGCTAGAATCGTCTGCCACAGTGTGTGTAAGTGTAGGGAGGATACACTACACTCTATTTGACGTGTGGTGACAAAGTATGCTCTCTACATTCAGAAAAATTCTAGTACAAGGAAATACTTGAAATTGCTTCAATTACTACTTTGTCTGAACGAACTGGTACAGCAGAAAAAGCGCAGGTTGACTTCATGATACATATGGCGAATGTGTTTAAGTGTGAGGATGGAAACGCATCCAAGTGAAGTATTTATAACTTGTGTCAATATTACAAAAGAACATAAACAACTGCTGAAACCACGCCTAAGGAGGAGCGCTGCTTTGAGTAGTGGAGCGATTCTGTGGTTTCCAGGGAGTTTTTTCAGGTAGCCTTCCAATTCAGATGTTATGTTCCCCAAGGCTCCTATCACTATTGGTATCACTTCTGCTTTTACATTCCACAGTCTCTGGATTTATCTCTTTATCGGATTCATTCCCCATTCCATTCTTGATTTTAAATAAACACCTAATAATAATAATAATAATAATAATAATAATAATAATAATAATAATAATAATAATAATAATAATTTATCTTGGGGTTTTCAGCAGATTAGGGTAAAGAAGTCGGAACGCCACACACTAACATTCACTACGCTGATCAGGAACTACATGTGGACAGGTTATCAGCCATCTACTGTACATGGATGATCTCAAGCTGTACGGTAAAAATGAAAGTGACATCACATCACTGATCAATACTGTCAAGATCTGCAGTGAAGACATCAACATGAAATTCGGTCTTGAGAAATGTGGACGAATTGTCATCCAGAAAGGCAAGGTCAAAACAACAGAGGGCCTGCAATTCGACATCGGAAAAATCAATGATGTTTCAATAGAAAATGGATATAAGTATCTTGGGATACTACAACATCAAGAAAATATGCAGAGAGAAGTGAAGTCCAAAGTTAAGAGAGAATATGAAAAACGTGTTAGACAAGTCCTGAAATCCAAGCTAAATGGGGCAAACAAAATACAAGCCCTTAATGCATACGCAATACCTGTAGTAAGCTACACTGGAGGTATCATAGATTGGACAGCAAATGAAATAAATGAACTGGACAGGAAAACAAGAAAACTACTCACAATACATAAAGCCTTACACCCAAAAGCAGACGTAGACAGACTCTATGTATCTCGAAAAATGGGAGGCCGAGGTCTCAAGAAAATTAAACATGTCATTGAAGGAGAAGTCATTGGCCTTGTGGACTACATCTGGAATAACAATAAAGATGATCCACTGATAGAATTAGTAAAAAGGAGTAGACTATTCCAACCACCAGAAACAGACAAAGAAACATGGAAGAAAACAACGAAGCAAGAACTAGCACATACCTGGAGACAGAAACCTCTACATGGCCAATATGTACGACAAGCAGACGAAATATCAACAAAGCAATCAACGTACAAATGGTTGAAAGAGGCAGGATTGAAAGCAGAAACAGAAGCACTCATAACAGCTGCACAAGATCAAGCACTCAACACCAAAGCACACAAAACGAAAATCATGAAAATTTCAAATGATTCCAAATGTAGACTTTGCAAATCCATGGATGAGACAACAGAACACATACTATCTGGATGTCAGGTTCTGGCTGGAACAGAATACACCAAACGACACAATGAAGTGGCAAAACACATACATAGAAATCTGTGTGAGAACTATGGCATAAAAACCCCAGAAAGAACATGGATGCATCAACCAGAAGCAGTCATCGAAACAGAAGAAGTCAAAATACTGTGGGACTTCGAGATAAGAACAGACCGGGTGATTCCTGCAAGACGACCAGACATTATAGTTCTCAATAAGACCAACAGAACAGTAACAATTATTGATGTCGCTGTTCCAAGTGATAGAAACATAAAAACAAAAGAAAGAGAAAAAATAGAAAAATACCAAGACCTCAGATTAGAAATCCAGAGACTGTGGAATGTAAAAGCAGAAGTGATACCAATAGTGATAGGAGCCTTGGGGAACATAACATCAGAATTGGAAGGCTACCTGAATAAACTCCCTGGAAACCACAGAATCGCTCCACTACACAAAGCAGCGCTCCTCGGAAGTGCCCACATCCTCCGTAAAACCTTGGATCTCCCAGAATCTTGGTAAGATTCCGAGACCTTGGATCACAACCGACAGTCAAACAGAAGTCGTGGAAAGAGGCATAATAATAATAATAATAATAATACTCAAAGCAGCGCTTCTCGGAAGTGCCCATATCCTCCGTAAAACCTTGGATCAATACATGCAAGTTGTGTTAGTCCCGTATCATTAAATATATATACGATTACTGTATAGTTCAATATATGCAAGTTGTGTTAGTCCCGTATCATTAAATATATATACGATTACTGTATAGTTCAATATATGCAAGTTGTGTTAGTCCCGTATCATTAAATATACACGATTACTGTATAGTTCAATATATGCAAGTTGTGTTAGTCCCGTATCAGTAAATATATACACGATTACTGTATAGTTCAATATATGCAAGTTGTGTTAGTCCCGTATCAGTAAATAACTACATGTATACGTTTTTCACATCAATAAAACAAACTGTCTTAATCCTGTAGTATTTAGTACTACACGTATACTTTTGACTTTAATAAAAACAAGCTGTGTTAGACCTGTATCATATTACACACGAAATTATGACTACAATGCAATGCACGTTTTGTTAATGTTGTAATACTTAACATCTATAAGCATATTTTTAATTCAATACATACAAATTGCGTTAGACTTTTAACGTTTAGTACCATCAGGTAAACTTTTGACTTCAGTCATACAAATAGCTTTAATTATTTAACGTTTAATACTTACCAGTATAATTTTACCTCAATACATGCAAGGTGTGTTAGTCATCTACCGTTTAATAACTACATGCATACTTTGACTTCAACACGTGTATTTATGATTACAATACAATACAGGTGTCTTAATGTTGAAACGTTTAATATCTTCACGTATGCTTTCAAAATCAATACACACAACTTGTGTTATTCCTCTAACGTTTATTTATTACCTTCATGAATACTTTTGATTTCAATGCATACAAATGATGCCAGTCCTTTAATGCTTAATACATACAAGTAATTTGTTTACTTCTATGCATACAAATTATGCCATCTTTAATGCTTAATACATACAAGTAATTTGTTTACTTCAATGCATACAAATTATGCCATCTTTAATGCTTAATACATACAAGTAATTTGTTTACTTCAATGCATACAAATTATGCCATCTTTAATTCTTAATACATATAAGTAATTTGTTTACTTCAATGCATACAAATTATGCCATCTTTAATGCTTAATACATACAAGTAATTTGTTTACTTCAATGCATACAAATTATGCCATTCCTTTAATGCTTAATACATACAAGTAATTTGTTTACTTCTATGCATACAAGTTGTGTTAGTCGTGAAAGATTTAATGCAGACACAGATATTTTCATTCAATATATACAAGTTGTTTTAATCCAGTAACATTTAACATATGTACGTATACATTTTTGCTTGAATACATACAATTAATGTCAGTCTTGTAACAATTAATACTTTTACGTACACTTTTTACTTCAATAAAAACAAGTTGTGTCAGTCCTGTAACTTTCAATATCTACACTTGTGCTTTTTTCTTCAATACAAACAATTTAAGAGTCGTGTAAAGTATATTTCGTCTCATTATGACTACAATGCAATTCAAGTTGTATTAGTCCTGCAACATATAATATAATCAAGTATATTTTATTTCAATAGATAAAATGATGTAAGTCCCGTAAAATGTAATACCTATCATATGCTTTTCACTTCATTACATATAAGTGTTGATAGTCCTTTAATATTTAATACCTACACATTTTCTTCACTTTAATACTTTCAAGCTGCTGTAGTTCAGTGATATATAATACATACACTTATACTTTTAACTTCAGTACTTAAAACTCGTGTTAGTCCTGTAACATTTAATATCTACGCGTATAACTTTTTATTTAATACATACAAGTTTTGATAGTCCTGTAAAATTTAATATCTGCAAATATTCTTTTCACTTTTGATTACAATGCATACAAGGTATTTTTGTCCAGTAATATTCAAAATATGCACTTTTGACTACAATAACGTAGTCAATCTGGGATTTATATTCTAAGTCAGTTTGTAGATATTAACGTGTTAACATAAATTGCAAACAAATATTATATTCAAATAGATTTAAATGTACTAAATGACACAGAAACAATAAAACTATAATGGAAAGTGTTCAAATTAACCTTAACAGAGTTTAGTTTAACTTTAAATTTGTTTTACCATGTTGGTGATCAGGATTTGTCAAATTTGTAAGTGATGACGTCAATCTGGATCCATCTTGAACGTTAAATTGCAATCCATTCTTCATTCAGCAATGTGTGGCACTTGACTGAAAAGAAAGGGAGGTAAGAGATTGGCGTGCATCTGAAATTTTATCCATGCATTAGTACGTTGTTGTTGTTTTTTTTACAACGAAGCGTCTGTTACTTTCCTGTGGGTCATTTTTGTCAGAAAGTTTACCCCTACCGCAACCCGTTTGCTTGTCCCGCTTTGACATACATTTCATTTGACCTACTTTTGATATATTCAATCTGACCCACTTTGAATTTCTGTTCAGTCTGAAATCTTTCTGCGTATATTGTTATCGAGATGAGGGTCACTGGCAAATAGAGTTTTACTTGTTCTACTTTGAATTCTTTATAGTTCGAAAATGTGTTCTACTGTAAGTATTGGAGATTACTTCTTTTGCTAAACTAACTTTGTTCTTCGTTTATTATAATAAAATGTTGTGTAATTACTAAATGGAGTTTTGTTTGCCCAACGTGCAATCACTGGAAAGTAGTGTCATTACTAAATGGAGTTTTGTTTGCCCAACGTGCAATCACTGGAAAGTAGTGTCATTACTAAATGGAGTTTTGTTTGCCCAACGTGCAATCACTGGAAAGTAGTGTCATTACTAAATGGAGTTTTGTTTGCCCAACGAGCAATCACTGGAGAGTAGTGTCATTACTAAATGGAGTTTTGTTTGCCCAACGTGCAATCACTGGAAAGTAGTGTCATTACTAAATGGAGTTTTGTTTGCCCATCGCGTATGACACTGTAGAGTAATGTCATTGGTAAATGGGACTGTCCAATGAGACTCAGTGTCTATTATCTGGCTGTTGTCTAGCACTAAATGTGACGTCATTGTGAACAAATGAAAAATGATACGACTGTTAAAGCTTGCATTGATACAATGGGAAATTGATGATAATAATCACTGTCAATGTGAACACACGTTTGTCTTGTCCTTGTGATGACGTAGTTTACTTTGTCTTGGTAATCATCTTGTTTGTTTCGTCACTGTGAAGTCGTGTTTGTCTTGTCTCTATACTTAATATATAGTTTTTCATGTCTGTGTGATGACATAGTTGTCTTGTCTGTGATGATGTGTTTGTCTTGTCTCTGTCATTATGTGTCTGGTTTGTCAAAATGGCAATGACATGATAGAATCACAAAGAAACCTATATAAATGTAGTGATAAAGCTATAATGAAAAGAATGATATAAAATGTGTACCAACACTGAAATATGTTTGTAGTTTAATGAAAACTGAAGCGTATCATAACCTTCCACCGTTTGTTCCTCCTCCTCATTCTCGGGACATGTCTAGTTATAAACTTTCAAAATTGAAATCTAGTATGTCATAGTTCTCGAGACATCTCTTAATTGTAGACTTTCAAAATCGATTTCTAACACATCATAGTTCTCGAGACATCTCTTAATTGTAGACTTTCAAAACCGATATCTAACACATCATAGTTCTCGAGATTCATCTATGTATAAGCTTTCAAACAAGCTAATGTGTTACAGTTCATTAGTACAGGAAATAGTATGATAAAGAGATTATATTTAAAGATATGTTTGATTGAAAATCTAGAGTTAAATGGTGAACAAACAACGATAACAAAGTGAAAAATGATTTGACACGCATTTCCTTTGATCTTCCGCTTGAGTTGCTGACGTCATGTGTAATGAAGCGCGCAGTGTAATTTACTTCCTTGTTGTCAACGACTAAAAGGAGAAAGAAGGAATTACATTCAAACAAATCAATTATTGTTTGTCAACGACTAAATCATTGCAACATAAAAAGAATTGTTTTCAAACCATTTTACATCCTTGTTTGCCAGCGACTAAAGGAAGGAAGAAACGGCTGGTTGCATTGAAACTAATTTACGTCTTTGTTTGTCAACAACTCTCGGGAGGAAACAATAATTGCTTTCAAACTAATTTACGTCCTGTGAAATGGACTCCAAGGACATTACCAGACGACTCCAGTTATGTGAATGGATATGCTAGTGTCAATGATTATCTAATGAAGATGATATTAAAATATGAATTAATTACCTCTCCACTTCCAATCCGTCTCCAATCATACACTAGGTCCACGACAGGGTCTTTGTCTTCTGCAGTCTGGGAGTGACTAGGTCAAGCCCTGGGGTACGTCATTAATTACGTCTCCCACCCCAAGTGTTACCCGTCCAGATAACCGACTCCTAACTGAATGAACCTATTCTTCAGTCTCAAAGTCGTTACCAGGCCCTCACAATTTCTCCCCTATTAGGTGACAGACTTGCTCTAAGAAATGTGTCGCGACTGTCTTTGTCAAAACGTAAATTACGTCAATTTTTACGAGCCCCCACTGTCCCCTATTACACATTTTCCTCAGTTCTTAATTGAGTGAGCAAGTTATTAAATTTAACAAAATTTATTAAAATATAAAAGAATAATAACAAATTAAGTTTACGAAATTTTCAAATAGGTTTCACATAGGCAGAATCCGAGATTCGCAGATCTCACAAGAAAAATAACATGTTACTTTGGAAAAGAGTACTCCCTGCTGTCTGTCTCTTATAACAAATATATTTTAGTAATTCTTAATTTAAAGAAAAAATGAATGACAAATTAAGTTTACAAGATTTGAGATTTGAGACTTAAATTAGAATTTCTCCTTCATACTACTTCAGAACACATTATAAAAAAAGAGAAAAAAGATTATTATAGCAACATTCATAAGAATTAGAAGACAGGAAGAACAATACAAGAATTAACAAAATCACAGAACATTTACAGGTTTTCACGAGACAAAACAAGGATTTAGATCACCTGATAATTTGCGTGTTCCCGGCCAGTATGTATATCCATAAATTACTGCTTGCTGGAACAGTTCAGAATTACCTCAGGTCCTTAATGTCACGAATCTTTGAATTCACACATGTCCCGAATTTATCACAAATTCCAGTCCAGTAAATGACAATGTGCGCTTGTCCCCTCGACAGACAAGACTTCGTAAAATTCGTCCTGATAGCCCCCTTTAACAGCGGTTGTGGTCAGAGTTGAATTCCTCGGTAAAACCCTTCATTCAGATTTCTCTTCCACTTGTGTGTGCGATACAGTAGGCTTTTCCTTAGGCGTTACTGTAGGCGTCCATAGGCTTCACGGCAGCGTTTACCGTAGGCGTCCTTCAGCTGTAAATATACAAGTGATTGTTTGCCACGCATCAGTCTCGTGAATTTAAATATCATAACCTGCAATTTTAACATTAGTTCTCATTTAAATTCTTTTCACATAAGTTACTTCCTTCTTGCTAGAAAAAATACAGTTACAGTTTTACAATATTAATTAAATGAAATCTATAAGTGCAAATAAGAAAAGATAAATTTTATCTAAGTACAAATTTAAGTTTTTACCATCTCAGACAATCTGGCTTGCTTCTAATCGTGGAAGGACGCAAAACACGAGATCCCTTGGTGTAGCAGAATGAGCTAGCAACCCTTAGACGGACTATTTAAGCTATTCGCAAAATTCCCCGTACTAATCTGCCCTAAGGATAGACTCTTTACTCTCTGCTGACTATTGTTCTATAGTTTCGCTTCAGTGCGTCTGCTGAAAGCTAGCTTGTTAGTACATGCGGTTTAGCTCTTTAGAAGTTGCTCGATCTGAGATCGCTGGTCGCTCTTCCCTGACGTCATACGTCTCTGTTACGTAATCGTAAGTGTCTTCCCTTCTCACGCGTCTGTGTGTACCTGACTGTAAGTGGTTCGTCTGTCTTTGAATCTCCGACTCTATTGTGAGACCAAAGCGTTCCCCGTCTTTAGAAGTATTGTCGTCACGGTCTGCCTAGAGATGCGAGAGTGTTTCTGGTAGATTGTCTACCCCTGTCGAGCGTCCACCCTCCCACACCCTGGTTAAGTCAGTTCGCTTCTAACTGACGCAAACATGTGTGTCCCTTTGTCCTGGCTGCCTAAGACAGTTACTTCAAAGACTTGTTTTCTCATGAAAGAATTTCTCTTATCATGGGAAAACTCTTCTAAATATTAAGAAAAGAAAAAATTAAATAATTTCAAATTTAATATTTTACAGGTTGCATTTTCTGCGTCACACGTCCTTAATTGTCAACGACTCACGGGAGGAAAAATAATTGCTTTCAAATCATTTACATCCTTGTTTGTCAACGAGTAAAGGGAGGCAGAAAGAATTGCATTCAAACAATTTTGTAAACCTATTTTATTTAGCATTTAATTCGTCACTGTGCGAGAAAGTGTATTTGTATTTACTAGTTTATTCTACTGAGAAATTTTGGGGAATTGTTTTTGTGTTGACGTTTGCAATCTGAGATATGTGAGGGATGGTATTTGTACTATATTTCATTTGTTAGAAATGTCATTGTGAGGGTATTTGTACTATATTTTCATTTGTTAGAAATGTCATTGTGAGGGATGGTATTTGTACTATATTTTCATTTGTTAGAAATGTCATTGTGAGGGTATTCTATTTACTTGTTCATTCCGAGAGAAGAGGGATGTCATATAAATGTACTAGTTTAGTATGAGATGTGTGTGATATGTTATTTGCATTCATTTGTTCACTCCTAAATGTGAGATGGATGACATTTGTATTTATATGTTCAGTTTGAGATGTGTGAGGGATGGTATTTGTATTTACCTATTTGTTGTGTGATTTGTGAGGGATGGTAATTATATTGAGATTTTCATTGAGATAAGTGTATGTATAGTATTTGTATTTATTTCCATTTTCAATTCTGAAATGAGGGAAATTATATGTTTATTTAATTGGTTATTCTGAGATGTGGGAATAGTGGTATTTGCATTAGTGATGCCAACGCCACTTAGTAAATGGTTCTGATGATGATGATGATGATGATGATGATGATGATTATTATTATCCAGTCTCTTTCCACGACTTCTGTTTGACTGTCGGCTGTGATCCAAGGTCTCGGAATCTTACCAAGATTCTGGGAGATCCAAGGTTTTACGGAGGATGTGGGCACTTCCGAGGAGCGCTGCTTTGAGTAGTGGAGCGATTCTGTGGTTTCCAGGGAGTTTATTCAGGTAGCCTTCCAATTCTGATGTTATGTTCCCCAAGGCCCCTATCACTATTGGTATCACTTCTGCTTTTACATTCCACAGTCTCTGGATTTCTAATCTGAGGTCTTGGTATTTTTCTATTTTTTATCTTTCTTTTGTTTTTATGTTTCTATCACTTGGAACAGCGACATCAATAATTGTTACTGTTCTGTTGGACTTATTGAGAACTACAATGTCTGGTCGTCTTGCAGGAATCACCCTGTCTGTTCTTATCTCGAAGTCCCATAGTATTTTGACTTCTTCTGTTTCGGTGACTGCTTCTGGTTGATGCATTCATGCTCTTTCTGGGGTTTTTATGCCATAGTTCTCACACATATTTCTATGTATGTGTTTTGCCACTTCATTGTGTCGTTTGGTGTATTCTGTTCCAGCCAGAACCTGACATCCAGATAGTATGTGTTCTGTTGTCTCATCCATGGATTTGCAAAGTCTACATTTGGAATCCTTTGAAATTTTCATGATTTTCGTTTTGTGTGCTTTGGTGTTGAGTGCTTGATCTTGTGCTGCTGTTATGAGTGCTTCTGTTTCTGCTTTCAATCCTGCCTCTTTCAACCATTTGTACGTTGATTGCTTTGTTGATATTTCGTCTGCTTGTCGTACATATTGGCCATGTAGAGGTTTCTGTCTCCAGGTATGTGCTAGTTCTTGCTTCGTTGTTTTCTTCGATGTTTCTTTGTCTGTTTCTGGTGGTTGGAATAGTCCACTCATTTTTACTAATTCTATCAGTGGATCATCTTTATTGTTATTCCAGATGTAGTCAACAAGGCCAATGACTTCTCCTTCAATGACATGTTTAATTTTCTTGAGACCTCGGCCTCCCATTTTTCGAGATACATAGAGTCTGTCTACGTCTGCTTTGGGGTGTAAGGCTTTATGTATTGTGAGTAGTTTTCTTGTTTTCCTGTCCAGTTCATTTATTTCATTTGCTGTCCAATCTATGATGCCTCCAGTGTAGCTTACTACAGGTATTGCGTATGCATTAAGGGCTTGTATTTTGTAATGATTATTATTATTATTATTATTATTATTATCATCATCATCATCCAGCCTCTTTCCACGACTTCTGTTTGACTGTCGGTTGTGATCCAAGGTCTCGGAATCTTACCAAGATTCTGGGAGATCCAAGGTTTTACGGAGGATGTGGGCACTTCCGAGGAGCGCTGCTTTGAGTAGTGGAGCGATTCTGTGGTTTCCAGGGAGTTTATTCAGGTAGCTTTCCAATTCAGATGTTATGTTCCCCAAGGCTCCTATCACTATAGGTATCACTTCTGCTTTTACATTCCACAGTCTCTGGATTTCTAATCTGAGGTCTTGGTATTTTTCTATTTTTTCTCTTTCTTTAGTTTGTATTATTATTATTATTATTAGGTGTTTATTTAAAATCAAGAATGGAATGGGGAATGAATCTGATAAAGAGATGATTTTTAAAGAGCTGTTTATTGAAAGTCTGGAAGAGAATGGTGAATGTGTCTGATAAAGAAGTGACATTTACAGAGATGTTTATTGAACGCCTGGAATAGAATGGTGAACAAACAAAAATAACAAACTGAACAAAAAGGTTTATAATGTCTGAACAGCAGTAACCACCATTGCTAATAATAACCATCACACAACGCCTTTCACCTGAGCGAACATCTTGTATGGCAGCGCATTGAAGTCATAATTATGTACTAAATGCAGATTGCTTAAAATTTATAATTATATTTTCCTTTACTATTTTCCAGTCTAGATATTAGAATAAGACAATTAGTGTACTCAGACTAATGAGTTGTATTCTTTGCAACATTCATGTATTTGATCAAGACGATTACTATAATACTTAGACTACCTAAGCTGCATTCGTTGCAACATTTTATATATATGATGAAGACGACTACTATGATACTTAGTCTAATGAGTTGTATTCTTTGCAACATTTTATATATTTGATCAAGACGACTACTATGATACTTAGGTTAATGGGTTATATTCGTTGCAACACTTTTATTATGTTGCAATTAGTTCAGGACGTTTAACGGCTAACTATTCAGTTATTGATCGAATGCGACGTGAGATCGGCTGTAACATTTCACTCTTTGTCAGTTATCATTCAAAAATGGCGTGTTCTTTTATGTGAATTTACATGTGTGTGCGTGTGTGTGTGTGTGTGTGTGTGTGTGTGTGTGTGTGTGTGTTTGTGCTCTCGTGAGGACGGAGTCACAAAGAGATCAAGGGCGACATTAGGACTGAGAAAAAGCGTAGTATTTAAAGTGTCGAATACGATGGGGAAATATCTGAAAAAGAGTTGACACTTAAAGAGGTGTTTGTTGAAAGCGGGAATAGTAAGCAGAACAAATAGCAACAAGCTGAAAATAGATTTGACATTTAAAGAGGTGTTTATTAAAAGTCTAGAATAGTGATGTTGAACAACAAAATGTAAACAGAAATAATTTGACACTTACATTTTCACAGACCACCGCTTCGAGTTGCCGACGTGATATGTAATGCAGCGAGCGATGTAATTTATATCCTCGTCAACGACTAAAGGGAGGTAAAAAGAATTTCATTCAAACTAATTTACATCCTCGTTTGTCAACGACTAAATGGAGGAAAGGAGAATTGCATTCAAACTAATTCACATCCTCGTTTGTCAACGACTAAATGGAGGAAAGGAGAATTGCTTTCAAACTAATTTACATCCTCGTTTGTCAACGACTAAAGGGAGGAAACTGTAATTGTATTGAAACAAATTAGCATACTTGTTTGTCAACGCTTAACGGGAGCGGGGGGGGGGGGGGAAATTGCATTCCTACTAATTCACATACTTGTTTGTCAACGATTAAAGAAAAGGAAAAGATACAAGCAGTAATTCTAAGGAGGATTAATGCATTTACTATACAGGAATATGTAAGTGTGTGTAGAAGGGGGTGGGGAGATGTTATCAGTAACTATTAAGGGATATATGTGTGGAGGATTACTGTAGTAACTATATACGGATATATGTGTGGAGAATTAATGCAGTAACTTCATAGGGATATACGTTGGGAAGATTATTGCAGTAACTATATAGGGATATATACATGCATGATTAATGTCGTAACTATGTAGGGATATATGTTTGGAGAAGAAAGACAAACAAATACAAGGGAGAAGGGAGAAGAAAGACAAAGAAATTCAAAGGAGAAGAAAGACCAGCAAATACAAGGAAGAAGAAAGACAATAAAATACAAGGAAGAAGAAAGACAATAAAATACAAGGGAGAAGAAAGACAAAGAAATTGAAGGGAGAAGAAAGACAAAGAAATTGAAGGGAGAAAAAAGACAAAGAAATTCAAGGGGAAGAAAGACAAAGAAATTCAAGGGAGAAGAAAGACTAGTAAATACAAGGAAAAAGAAAGACAAGTAATTACAAGGGAGAAGAAAGACCAGCAAATACAAGTGAGAAGAAAGACCACGAAATAGAAAGAAGAGGATATACAAAGAAATAGAAAGAAGTAGAAATACAAAGAAATTCAAGGGAGAAGAAAGATCAGCAAATACAAGTGTGAAGAAAGACCAGCAAATTCGACGGAAAAGAATGAGAAAGAAATTCAAGGGAGAAGAAAGACAAACAATTCAAATCAGTATACAGGTAAATTTCGTGCATTGACTGTGTGGAGAATTAATGTAATAACTATACAAGAAACTTATTATCTTCTCAAACCTCCAACAGTGTAATTGTTTTTATGTTACAAGATATTGTACTTATCAAAACTCCAACAGTGTGATTGTTGTTATGTTACAAGATATTGTACTTATCAAAACTCCAACAGTGTGATTGTTGTTATGTTACAAGATATTGTACTTATCAAAACTCCAACAGTGTGATTGTTGTTATGTTACAAGATATTGTACTTCTCAAAACTCCAACAGTGTGATTGTTGTTATGTTACAAGATATTGTACTTATCAAACCTCCAACAGTGTGATTGTTGTTATGTTACAAGATATTGTACTTATCAAACCTCCAACAGTGTGATTGTTGTTATGTTACAAGATATTGTACTTATCAAACCTCCAACAGTGTGATTGTTGTTATGTTACAAGATATTGTACTTATCAAACCTCCAACAGTGTGATTGTTGTTATGTTACAAGATATTGTACTTTTCAAAACTTCAATAATCTCCTTGTCGTTATGCTTATACATTTTACAAATATTAACAAAAAATAGTTTGTATGTTTTTTTGTTTACGCATGTTGATAAATAAGTCATGCGTGTATTTTATCTAATTTCATTCTTACGTATAAAACAGTAAAACTTATTAAATGTGTTTTAAGGTTTACACATAGAACACTGCCTTGTGTGTGTTTTAACATGTGGCAAGACAACTAGTCCACAATAATGTTTGTGGCCCTTTTCCTAAAACTTTTAGAATATAGAAATCTTACGAGACGCATTTATGTATTGTTGTACACTCAGAATATAATAAAAGAAATATTTATGAATTGTACCTGTAAAATACAGAATATAAATGGCGTGACCAGTGCGAATGACGCAAACATTCATCCAAATAGGTATTAACGGATAAACACTCAAATGTGAAATAAGACAGAGAGAGAGAAAGACAGACAGAGAGAGAGAGAGAGAGAGAGAGAGAGAGAGAGAGAGAGAGAGAGAGAGAGAGAGAGAGAGAGAGAGAGAGAAAGAAATGTTGGGAGAAAAAATATGGAAGTAAAAGTAGAAAGAAAGAAACGTATTGAGCGATTTCAGACATGCGCACTGAATGACGTCATGTCGACATTTCCGTCATAAATATGATGCACGTCATCAAGACAACCGGACATTTCTTTGTTCACGTTAACGACTAAGAAGATAAAATAACACAAAGAGAAATTGAAAATAACAAAGACGACAATGGCGACAGTTACAACGTATAGACACCACTACACGTAGATAACACCCTGTACAGTATATTTACACGCTACACGATGTTTTATTTATGACACACTACACGTTGTTTTATTCAATACACACTACACGATGTTTTATTTATGACACACTACACGTTGTTTTATTCAACACACACTACACGTTTTATTCATTACAAAGTATTCGTTGTTTTATTCATTACACATTACACGTTGTTTTATTCACTAACCACTACACGTTGTTTATTACTTAATGTAGTTTACAATTTGTCGTTGTCATAATAAGTGTCGATGTAGTGATCATGATCTTTCGGACTGTTATCGGTTACGTGTTGGATGTCTTCGTTATAAAGCGTTTATCGGTTATCGTTATTCTCATCAGAGTTGATGCAATCATCGTTACAGTCAAAACATCAGACAGGAAAGTCACCGCCAGTCAATCAACACAAGTTGTGAAGTACAGCGTGACATGGCAAGAAGTCTTTGTGTCAATTCAACATCTCTTTTCTCCACAACGACCACCTTTCTCTCCAGACCATGAACATCACGCCAGTGTGTCACCGTCACCAGATCACCGACACCACGCGCCGTGTCACGAATGGCGGCTTCATCACCTTCGTCCACCATGCGCACAGGCACGTGACATGCACGCAGACCCCGGACCAGACCGCTAGCCATTGTAGTCACTTTGCCGCTGTTGTCCACCCGGTCATCAGTCGGGCAGCCATGACACAACACCAGGACGTCACGGTATTGCAGAGGTGGAAGGCCGTTACTGTTACCTGACATTTGATGAAAAATATTTTTATTTATGTATCCATCCATCCACCCGTCTATTTATTCCTCCACACGGTAATTTCTTCATCTACCCATCTGTTTATCCACTCGTCCTTTTATTCCTCCATCCACCCGCATGTATTTGTATTGTTTCACTCACTCACCGTGTCAAACACACCACACCCATACCTGTCCGGCCGACGTTGAATTCTGTCAGGACACGGGCGACTTGATGTCCACACTCTACACAGTCAAGTGGATAGTCCTTTGTGTGACCTGATTGACCGTCACGGTGTGTGAATCGTATAACCGCCGGGCCGTCTGTTGGAACAGGGACGTCACTGACCGTGTAGTTATAGACTTGTTTTCTCCTTATTTCTTCTGCCTCCATCACCTCCCTGACGATGACTGGCGGTGACCTTAGAGGCGTTGTTAGCTTGACCTCTTCCAGACATAACGGACTGACTTCAAGATGCACTGATGCACCCCACAGGTACACCCCGGGTACTTGTACAATGAGTTGATCAGAAAACTCCGCGAAGGGTTTCCTGTTACTAAAGAATGAACAGAAGAAGACGTTATGGTGACGTCAGACAATTATGACGTTTACTTTATGTCGTCTTTGTATTGTGACGTCATTTACAACCTCTTCTTCATTCACGTCTGTTTGTTTATGTGCTAATAATTTGTTGTGTTTCATGTTTGTCTGTCTGTTTACGTGTTAATCATTTGTTGTGTTTCATGTTTGTCTGTCTGTTTACGTGTTAATCATTTGTTGTGTTTCATGTTTGTCTGTTTGTTTACGTGCTAATCATTTGTATTTCATGTTTGTCTGTCTGTTGAGGAATGTGCACACAATCCAAATAATACATTTTGCTGGCAACATTCTTATTCAGTTAACTGTTAGTCTGTAGTGAGAAAAGACAGTTATACATTGGGGACGTCTTTGTGTTTGTAAGTGTCTTAAGTTAACACGCTGTATAATAAACCTGTTATTATCACAAACGGCTTCGTCTGCAATCACACACAGTTGTCTCCCTTCACTGTGAGATTTCAGACGTCTGACTGCAGTCTCCACTTCTCCATCTTTCCTAAAGTCAAAATGATGTCGGTGTACACATGAAATATCGGTTGCCGTCTTCGTGGTTTCCTTAAGTTGATGTTCAATGGCGAACGTCGCTGCACGGCTTCCAGACCAAGTACTGACAACATGGACGTCGTGTCCGAGTCTAAGCCAGGTCAGGCCTTGAACGATCAAGACAATGGTTTTACCTGTCCCAGGCGGGCCGATAAGAAATACCCCGGGTGGTGAACGATTCAGAAGTTCCACTTGCTGTGGAAATAACACGAGCCTGGCCATTGTCTCTCCAGTTGCAGACACCGCCTCCCCAACAATCCTTATGTTCAGGCGTGGTGATGTAACACAGTGGACTTCCACTGTAGTCGCTGGACCACAGAACCTGTAACGGCGAACAGTGAATTAAGACAGACGAACGACCAGCCATAATGTATTTATAGCTCAGTCATAAAATTCGTAATACGTTTTGTCCATCATTTACTTTCAGTTTGTATTACAACTCTAAGTTCTATTTACTGCAGGATTAATTTTAATAAGTACATCAACACAGTGTCAACTCTGATGAAATAAGCGAAAAGCTGATTGACTGCAACATCTTTATATATAACTTTAACATTGATATGAAAAGAAAATGAATGTTGTTCATAACATTGAATATAGAGTTTCATTAATTAAAATTAAAGTTAAAGTAAATTTTGCTAGTTGCCTATAAATATTAAATTTGAAATCAGTAAAATATCATGTGTGCACTTGTAAAGAGCATTGTTACTTCATTTGATTGTAAGAGATCAATGCTTGCATTAATGTATACATCATTCAATTCTCCAGTGATTATTTTCTGTTTAAACGACAGTTTAAATTTAATCTGTAATATAAAGAAGACGATGAATTAAGCTCATGGATATTATATTGACCTTGAAGTGTTAATTTTAATTTCAAGTGTTAATTTTAATTTCATTTAAAAATGAAATTTTATATTTCATATTTCGCTGAATTGTGACCAAAAATTAAGTAGACACAGGGAGAATAACAGGTTGGACTTAATGCACAACAAGTGATCATTGCAGTGAGGAAAAGTGAGGAAATATTATAATTATGTGTGTTTATACTTAGGAAATTGGAAATGGAATAGAAAGAGGTTAATGCATGAAATAGGAAAACACAAAATTTCAAGGAAGATGTTAACGAAGTTAATGTGTTAACGAAAATGAGAGAGAGAGAGAGAGAGAGAGAGAGAGAGAGAGAGAGAGAGAGAGAGAGAGAGAGAGAGAGAGAGAGAGAGAGAGAGAGAGAGATGACCTGTAATTTTCTTCCTTCAGTATCTACCTGGCCACCAAGTGCTCATAAGCTGTCTCTGTTATTGATGGCTGGGCTCCAGACGTTTTTATTAGCTGTTGCCACCAGATGCCCAAGTTTTTAAGGACCACCCGATTGACGTCTGAAGCCGTCCATGTGCCTGAGAGTTGGTCTGAGAGCAGACACATCTTTAATGCATCATCAACACTGCGGACACCAAGACACTGATACAAGTCCTAGATGTGGTGGAAATATAATTATACAATAAGCCACACTTATTTCATAAAATAAAATCATACTAAATACTAAGTAAAGAGAAAAAAATATATTTTCAGGTAATGCACTTAAAAGATAAGAATGCTGAAATTATTATACACTTTTAGTTATAAATAGACATTTGTTAAAACTTTTGGCAGAAAAAGTTAGAGATACAGTAAAGAATGTGAATATTTACACTTTTAGTTATAAATAGACATTTGTTAAAACTTTTGGCAGAAAAAGTTAGAGATACAGTAAAGAATGTGAATATTTACACTTTTAGTTATAAATAGACATTTGCTAAAACTGTTGGCTGAAGAGCTAGCAGTACAGTAATAAGTGTGATTATTTACACTTTTCATATAAAACAAGAGTGGATAAGAATGTGATTTAATTACATTTCGTGATAGAGCAATGGTAAATAAGAAAGAGATTATTAACTGTAGAAATTACAACATTCTTTTGAACGGTACACTATTACTGACAATTCACCCACTCTTTGGTGAAACAGTCGTATGCAAGAATGCTTAGAACTTTGTAAAGTAGCGTCAACAAAATACATATTTCAAAAAGTTAGTTTTGCAGGAGTACATGGAAGCGGGATGGGGGGATGGGGTATATATGTTGCAATTTTCTTCAATTGCAAAATGCATACACATACACAAAATATTGACAAAGAATACAGACATCAAAATACCATATATGGGTACGCATAATATCATTTTCATATAATAAAAACAATTGCTGAAAGTGCACATTATTTGGTTTGTTTATCAGTCTGTGCGTGGCTGTGTACTATATGGTGCGTGCGTGCGTGCGTGCGTGCGTGCGTGCGTGCGTGCGTGCGTGCGTGTGTGTGTGTGTGTGTGTGTGTGTGTGTGTTTGCTTATGAGTGAAATAATCTAGATACGTCGATTGCTAAGAAGAAACTATGCTGCTAAAGTTTACTTTTAGTAAATTTTAACTTTAGAATTAAACAATTATTTATTAAATTATTTGACTATTGCCTTTGTGAAAATAATTAAAACCACAGTGTGTAATGTGACATTATTAAATTTTTGTGCAAATATAACAACATATTAATCACTGAGAACAAGGCTTCACATTATATGAACTGTAACTGCATTCATGCAAACCTCTCTCAATACTTGGGAATTCGTTAAATTTATTTGATTACACTTACTCCATTGCTAAAATTACCTCATATCATTCATAGGATATACAGTTGTCCCACTACTAATATTCTGATTGAAAACTACACTCACCACACTGCTAAAGTTACCTGAATATACTGTTGGGAAACTACACTTGGGAAATTGCTATATTTATTTGATTACACTAAGAAATCACACTTACCCCTTTGCTAAAATTACCTCATATTACTGATAGGAAATACAGTTGTCCCACTGTTATTATTACCTGAATATACTGACTGAAAACCACACTTGCCCTTCTGTTAATGTTACCTAAATATAGAGCTATGAACCTACACTTGCACCAAAGCTAATTTTACCCCAGTATACAGACAGGAAACTATACTTGCCCCAAATAGACAGCTCTGCTAGGAAGTGCCTGTGTATCCTCATTAAAATCTAAGATCTCACAGACTGCTGATAAGAATGACAAAAAAAATTCACAACCGACAGAGCGCAGAATTCATGAGAAGAATCAATATTACAACAATTAAGTAGTATTACTACTGCTTTAACGACTATTATTACTTCTACTATAACTACTACAACTATTACTATAACTACTACTACTACCACTACAAAATTTATTAAATTAATGCATACTTTAAAATTTAGTCACTTTTCTAAACCTACCAAACATGTATTTTAATTCTAATAACATTTATTTATCCCAGGCATTGAAAATTTTACTTAACATACAGATGGAAAATTATGAAAAAGAATTGTTTTATTCCAGCCAGACTGAAACATTTAACAAATTGCGGATTGAAAATTGAGTAAAACGTTAATAATAACGTGTAATTTTATTTGTAAAACAACATAAGCCTTAATCGAGGACATAACACAAATGCAAAAAATGTGTATGATAGAATATAGACACTTACACGCGCACAAAACACTTATAATCATTTGAACATAAAGGCGAAATAATTTGTTGAAGGTGAGATGTGACGTCATGAAGGCTTGTTAGTAGAGTACAGGGGATGATGCAAATAAAATCTCACTGTACTTTGAAATCCGAAATCGTTTCCATAAGGAATGTTGGGACACTGAAATGTTTCTGAGGGACAACTTGGGACTTTGCAAGGCCATTATACAGAGAGGTTGATTTCATGGCAATATTTATTTGGATCTTTATGTACTTCTCTCTAACTTGGAAGTGTTCTATTCCGAGAGACTGATATGTAAAGGCATACATGGTGGTAAATTCTTTACTGTAAATGATGATAACTTGTATTATTGGTTTGAATGGAAATAAATAGTTTACTGTAAATGATGATAACTAGTATTATTGGTTTGAATGGTAATAAATAGTTTCAAATAAGCGCTTCAGGGCATTCATTTATTACTTTACATTTCCCTAATGATCAATAATTTTAGGGATAGGAGACAGCATTAATTATAGCATAGTTCTTTCAATATAATATATTTACATCTTTCTGCAATTTCTGAAATATCTTACTATTGAAAAATCATACCTGACCATCAGAAGTATTTCTGTTAATTGCTCGCAGAATCTGAGAAGAACTGATGTTTGGCATTGCAAGAATTTTGGTGATATTATTGTCTGTCAAATCTGACGTCAAATGCTTTAATACAACCTCCGACTTGCTTAACTGCTTTAACGCCTCTTTAACTTTCTTCCTCACCACGTCATCCTCCTGTTGCTCCGTCATCTTCAGCTGACTGAAGTTTGCTCCCACGCTTTTAATTTCTAATGTGAACAATCCGTGTTGTCTGTGTATGATGAGAACATCAAAGTCACCCTCGTGGTAATATTGTTGTTTTAAGTGTTCGGGTAGTGTGCTAGGGCGTGGTAGAAGGGCAGCAGTAGCCGCATAGCTAGGTTCACCAAGGTACTTCCCGAACTGTAGCTGAGAAATGACCATCATCACTTCTTTCGGTTGACTGTTATCCGCCAGTGCACGAAGACAATACAACACACTCTCTAAGGCTTTGTCGTCACGCACGTCACTGTCATACACGGGTTGAAGGTGTAAGTTAACTTGACTTCTGTTTCCCACTGGGCCTGAAATATTTGGTGCTGAAGAAGGCTGAATATAAAATTACCATTCAAAAATAATATTAATAATATCTTAGGAAAATTCCAAATAAATACTGTTTAAATATCTAGAACGAAAACATATTTGAACATTTCTGGAATGGACCATCTTAGTGTATATCCAATTTATCTTTATAATTGAACATTTATGCAATGGACCATATTAGTGTATATCCAATTTATCTTTATAATTGAACATTTATGCAATGGACCATCTTAGTGTATATCCAATTTATCTTTATAATTGAACATTTATGCAATGGACCATCTTAGTGTATATCCAATTTATCTTTATAATTGAACATTTATGCAATGGACCATCTTAGTGTATATCCAATTTATCTTTATAATTGAACATTTATGCAATGGACCATCTTAGTGTATATCCAATGTATCTTTATAATTGAAGCGATTTCTCAAAACTAAAATTAACAGAACATAATAAATTACAAATATAAATCTTATCTCCAAGATGCGAACTCAGTAAATTTTAAATAGCAATTTTACCACCAATATGTGAATATATTATAAATAGCAAACTGTATTGAAGATTAATGTGAGAAGTAGAAAAGTGTAAATATTTTAGAAATTGTAACCTTCCAACTTTGCATTTATTTTATTAGTTAATCAGTCAGCACACAGAGCAGTCAACACACACATCATTGAACACAATCAACATTCAGGACACACAACCTGAATAAATAACATTTTACACACACATAACAGGCAGCACGTACAACATATTTTTAAGGGAGATAAATATGAAAAACACCAAATCGACGAACATTCCTTGAAACTAAATCAATAAATATCACATTTCAAAACCAGTAGCATAACTTAGAATGCTGTCACCACCACCACCACCACACAAACACACACACACAAACCAACCTCCCTGAAACAAATCTAAACTGCCTCCCCCTCCATATATATCAAGTACATATATTTTTGAAGTTACAAATATTGAGCTCTTTCTGTTTAAAAGCCCCCAAACACTCTGGTGGCTGGAGGGACAGAAGTTACGTCACTGTTTGAAGCATTTAAGTGGAAATAAAAATGTCAGCTAACACATTTAAACGCTGAGTGCTAAAACCAACTTTTCATTGAAAAATCCACATGATTTCATAAGATCAGAGATTTGACAAAGAAAAATAATTATAATACAATGAAAACCAATCATTTCTTCATACGATGACAGATGTTGACTAATTAATTATAACACAATGAAAAATCCACACATTCCTTCATAAGATGACAGATTTTGACAAAGGGAAGTAATTATATCACAATGAAAAATCAACGCATTCTTTCATAAGATGGCAGATGTTGACTAAGGGAAGTAATTATAATTCAATATGTTTAAGAGTAAGGGAAACAATTATAAAAGAATTGCTTAAATTATGAAAAGTAATTTTGTCAAATAACTTACAATACAACAATCAACGTTCGAACAACGCTATTAGATATATATCTACGTGTTGTGAGGTGTTGTGAGGTGTTGTAGTTGATTGGAAGAAATAAGTTGTAATAAAGCGAGAGTTAAACAGCGTTATTTATAATGCAGTGAGAGTTGGACAGTGCTATTAATGCTAGACCAACGCATCATCGAAAAACAATCTACGTTCTGTGTTGTTCTGGACATAGATGTCTAGTGCAAGTGTTGTGTATTCTTTATATATGTTGACGTGCAGTGCTGTGTATTTGTTATAGATGTTTATATGCAGTGATGTGTATTTGTTATAGATGTTTATGGGCAGTGCCCTGTATTTGTTATAGATGTCTATGTGCAGTGCTCTGTATTGGTTATAGATGTCTATGTGCAGTGCTCTGTATTGGTTATAGATGTCTACGTGCATTGCTGTGTATTTGTTATAGATGTCTATGGGCAGTGCCCTGTATTTGTTATAGATGTCTATGTGCAGTGCTATGTATTGGTTATATATGTCTATGTGCAGTGCTGTGTATTATGTGGTGAAAAAAAAATTAACGATCAACAATTCTATTCTGCATCAGTTTTAATTGTCTTTAAGCCCTGTTGTGCGGTGGGTTTAGCCATCTGCAAGCCCTGCTATTCAGTGAGTTTAACCATCTGCAAATCCTTTTATTCAGTGGGATTACCAATCTGCAAACCCTTTTAATTAGGTGGGCTTAGCCATATGCAATCCCTCTTATTCAGTGGGTTCAGTCATCTGCAAACCCTCTTATTCAGTGGGATTAGTCATCTGCAATCACTGATATTCAGTGGGTTTAGTCATTTGCACGCTCTCTTACTCAGTGGGTTTACTTGCATATAAGTCGTATAGTGCAGAATTGTCAAAATTGAGAAGCTTAATTGGCAAAACTAGAAATGCGTTGTCGGATGTATTATAGCGATTTTACAATTCTAGTATGGTTTATTTGTAATCATTTAGTTCTATAATCTATTTTTTTGCACAAAATTTTATATATCTATAATTTATTCTTTGTATGAAATTTTACAGTTCTATAATTCCATTCTGTTTATGAGATTTTACACTTCTAAAATCCATTATTTGTATGAATTTTTTCAATTCTATAATCCTTTCCTTGTATGAAATTTTACACTTCTATAATTTATTATTTATATGAAATTTTACAGTTCTATAATCCATTCTTTGTATGAAATTTTACAGTTCTATAATCCATTCTGTTTATAAAATTTTACACTTCTATAATCCATTATTTGTATGAAATTTTTCAATTTTATAATCGATGAAATTGTATGAAATTTTAAACATCTATAATCTATTATTTATATAAAATTTTATAGTTCTGTAATCCATCCCTGGATGAAAGTTTACATTTCTATAATCCATTCTTTGTATGAAATTTTACAGTTCTATAACCCAAGTTTTGCATGATATTTTACAGTTCTATAATCCCTTCTTTGCATAAATTTTACAGTTCTATATTCCCTTCTTTGCATAAATTTTACAGTTATAGTATATTTTATTTGTAATGATTTATCAGTTCTATAATCCATTCATTGTATAAAATGTTACAGTGCTATAATCCATTTTTGTATGAAATGTTACAGTTTTAATATCTATTCATTACAGGGATTATAACGTTTTATAATCGACTCATTTTTTTAGTATGAAGATCTGAACACGATTCATCTTTTGGTGTATGAAGATCTGAACACGATTCATCTTTTGGAGTATGAAGATCTGAACACGATTCATCTTTTTTAGTATGAAGATCTGAACACGATTCATCTTTTTTAGTATGAAGATCTGAACACGATTCATCTTTTTTAGTATGAAGATCTGAACACGATTCATCTTTTGGTGTATGAAGATCTGAACACGATTCATCTTTTTTAGTATGAAGATCTGAACACGATTCATCTTTTGGTGTATGAAGATCTGAACACGATTCATCTTTTGGTGTATGAAGATCTGAACACGATTCATCTTTTGGTGTATGAAGATCTGAACACGATTTATCTTTTGGTGTATGAAGAACTGAAATCGATTCATTATAACGATTTTACAGCTCTAGAATACATTCAGTTTGTGATGTATGATGCCCTAACATTTATATATTGTAAGGATTATAATGTTCTGAAATAAACGTACTGGAAAGATTATACAGTTCCAGACTAGATTCATTATAATGATTATTATGCTAAAGAATTTTTAAAATCAAATTATGTTGATTGTAGAGATGATAAATGTATTTCTTGAAGGGATTATTAAGTGTTAGAATAGATTATCTGCCATCTCCACTAGCGATTATACAGTTCTATCTTCTTTATTGGATTCGTTATATTGATTATACAGCTCTAAATTGGATTCCTTATAGGGATTATACAGTTCTAATTTGGATTCTTTTAGGGATTATAGAGTTCTAGTTTGGATTCTTTTAGGGATTATAGAGTTCTAGTTTGGATTCTTTTAGGGATTATACAGTTCTAGATTTGAATTTTTATAGGAATTGCACAGTACTAGATGGGATTTTTATAAAGTTTATAAATTTCAGCATCGATATATTATACAGTCCTAATTCAGTTCATTGTCGGGATTATAAAGTTCCAAATTAAATTAATTATTTGGGGTATAAAGTTATAAATTCGATTCACTGTGTGTATATAAAATTATAAATTCGATTCTTTCTATGAATATAAAGTTATAAATTGAATACGTTGTTTGTATATAGAATTATAGGTTCGATTAATTGTATGTATATAAAGTTCCCGAATCCATTTATTATGAAGACTGTAAATAATAAATTGAATTCTTTGCGATAATTATAAAATTGTAGAAACGAATCATTGTTGTAATTACAAGATCTAGAATATACTTTATACATAGAGACGCACACACACACACACATGCATACACACACACACACACACACACACACACACACACACACACACACACATACTATGGCTAATTTGATCATATAAATATACATATCACTAACACCACTGAAGATAATATGATTAAATAAATATATCTTACTTGTACCATTGTTGCTTATATGATAATATATAACAACAGAGTGGCTTATAAGACTATATAAATATATCTAACATCACTGTGACTTATAAGACTATATAAATAAATCTAACATCGCTGTGACTTATAAGACTATATAAATATATCTAACATCACTGTGACTTATAAGATTATATAAATATATCTAACATCACTGTGACTTATAAGATTATATAAATATATCTAACATCACTGTGACTTATAAGATTATAATCTGCGCTTCTCGATTGGGCGTGCGAGCAGGTGTTGCCAGGTGTGTGAGAATTCATCGTGAAAGGGAAAAGAGTTATAAAGTTTCTTTTGTACAAAATCTTGGTTGGGTTGCTAGAGTTATAACGTTTCTTTTGTACAAAATCTTGGTTGGGTTGCTAGAGTTATAAAGTTTCTTTTGTACAAAATCTTGGTTGTGTTGCTAGAGTTATAAAGTTTCTTTTGTACAAAATCTTGGTTGGGTTGCTAGAGTTATAACGTTTCTTTTGTACAAAATCTTGGTTGTGTTGCGAGATCGGCTTCGTCAGTCTCTGGGGTGCGGGTGAAAAATGAATCGGTAAGCGTTGGATTATATAAATATATCGAACTAACGTCACTGTGGCTAATATGATTATATAAATATATCTAACTATCGTCACTGTGGCTAATATGATTATATAAATATATCTAGCTATCGTCACTGTGGCTAATATGATTATATAAATATATCTAACTATCGTCACTGTGGCTAATATGATTATATAAATATATCTAACTATCGTCACTGTGGCTAATATGATTATATAAATATATCTAACTATCGTCACTGTGGCTAATATGATTATATAAAAATAAATTAATGAGATATATAATCAATGATTTAAATTGCATAAATAATTAATAAACACATTTATCATTAATACTAGAGTAGAAACACATTATTAACTCTGCAATCACTGCCATGAAAATAAATACATTACAAGCACTATTATCACCATTATATAAATATATAGCAAACGTTACAATCACTTATATGTTTATATAAATGTGTGGTTTATGTGATAAATTCTAGGTGTAAATTGATTTTACCGTAGTCTGACGTTTCTGTTTACGTGATCTAGATTTAGCAGTTGACGGTGTCTGACTGGGTCCATCCTGTGGGATTTGAGCCACTAACACCTGCTCACCAGCAATGTTCTCCAGGCTGTAAGGCACGCGATTGAAATGAAGGGGAGGTAAGAAATATGTTTGTGTGTGAAGTTCAGGGTACCAAGCCTTTATACACTGGAGCCAATAGTTTTCAGCTGATTGTTGTGACGACTGACCTTGATCCTCATTGGACGCCTAAAGAAATTATACGAAGAATGACGTCACACTAAACTTTGTATGACTGTTACGTTTCCAGTATTTCTTTATAGACCCTGCCTAGGATAATTAAGGACTTTAAAGATAATGGATTAAATCAATTCCTTCTCTCTATCCTATACAGACTGGATGCCCAACCTATCATTTGACTAGCTTAAAAATGTGTCTTGTAGTGCAGACAGCAGATTTACAAACTGATAAATTGCATACAATAGCTGGTTTGGAGTCGTTAAATTCCTCTAAATTAATATGCATTCGTTACGTCATTCAGCTCAATTCGCCCCCATCCAATCCATGAAAAATCATTAGGTCTATTATGCATAAAAATGAACTACGAAGAGGTTTAACAATTAAAATAAGATTTAATAAAGTTTAACAATTTAACAATAATCAAATACGAGCGCGAAGTCTATTTCTTAATTCGGCACGTAAGTGCTTTATCGTTCTCGAGAAAAGAATGCCCAATTGTTTCTTATGACTTTTAGTCATCCGAGTGGTACTCAGCTTTGTGTCTTTGTGTTGCCTGGTCTTTTGATCTAGTCCGAACCGGGTCTATCTCACTTGTAGTTGCGTCAGCGGAATGCACGTGGCATGCAATGGAAAACTGTCTCTCAGTTAAGCCCGCTTGTTGCACTGGTGAATATAGACGAGCATGCGCCTACACGTCGGCGTTGCTCTGCAAATGGTGGTGGACTTTGGAAGAGTTGAACTCACTCAACAGAGTTCAAAAACCGGCTTGTACAGGAACCACAAGTAAACGTGAAAGACGAAGAAGAAGTCATAGACCGACCTGGAAGCAAAATGTGTTCCATAATCGTTCTGCTGGTACGTTTGCTACCTAAGCACAATTAGTTCAAATGCTCGAATTAGAAATTCGACTAACGCGTCGTTTACAATTTAGATTAGAAAATATAATCTTCTCACGCATGTTACATTTAACAGTGCATGACGTATGAATTATCAAATATTTACAACGTTAAAATTAGAATTCATACAAAGGGACAATTCAAATCAAGCAAGCGCTTCACAATTTACAATTAAAATTACACGCAATAATTTGAATTACATGTGAAATTCATATCGAGTGCAGACACTCTTGGCTCTAGTGAATTTAAGGTCAATATAAATTAAAGTTACAAGGGAAAGGAGTTACAATAATTTATATTCCATAACTTATAGGTTTTCAGTCATTTCAACGAACCGTGCTCAAGTTATATAGCAATACATAGCAATACATAGCACAATTACGTACATAGTTTAAATATGCAGAATACAATCAAATAAAAGTGATACCTTAGTGAGAAGTTGAAGCGTTATCTCATCAATCGCGCCGGTCTGTTCCTATACGACTCGCGAGTAAGCGACGGTACTAGCTGATGAACGGGGTCGTAGCTTCTGGATCTCGGAGTGCAAGACGGGTGCATTTTAACCATATTTATAAGAAAGCATAGAGCATATCACGTGACGGATCGCGTGGCATGTAGTTGGTTCTAGAACCTAGACAATGGGCCTAAAGTTACATAACGTCCTGACCTCTTTGTTGGAAGTTTCTCGATACTGAAATATCACGAGAGAACTTAAACAAAGGGTTTTCAAATCTCAATATTTGAAAAACAAACAAGTGGGTCAAAAAGTCAAGACATTTTTATCAGACTGTGACAATGACATACATATGTTCACTTCTGTACTTGTGATATCATTACAAAATCAAAATTTCGGTCTCTACTATTGGCAGACTATTGTAATCATTTCATGTCATTAAATTTGCAATAGTGAACAGATTACAAAGTACAAATGGAAACTTAATGTTTCTTAATTTACTACTGTAAACCAGTACGAAGATTAACAAAGAGTATACTTATAATAAATTCATGCAATATCAGTTTACAATGTGTATTATTACAGAAAAATATTTGAATTTTTTAATAAATTTTACGATTTGTTTATTTTGTACACTAATATTCTAACTACCCGGATATGTCTCCTTGTCGACATTTCGTTTGTAAACTTCGGAATGTTTTCAGTCTATATTTAGCTCTGGCATACATGTTATCTGTGATTTCTTGAAGGTTCCTTGGACATTATTGTAATTATTGTTCAGAAATCGGAATTTAGTCACAGGTTTTTAGATATTATTTTTGCAATTATTGCTTAGTTCAGAGGTGTCCAAACTATGGCCTGCGGGCCGCATGCGGCCCGCGGGGCTCTCTCATATGGCCCGTGGAGACTATTTTGTCTCTGGAAAAAAAACAACGGAAATGTACGTGTATTCTGTCAAGATTAGCCGCCGCTAAATTTTACTATCTCTAATCTCTGAGAGTTGAGAGGGAACAATGGGTTTATAGCTGATCTATATCAGTGTGTTTGAGAGTATGTACATTTTAACTATTCAAGGGAATGCCAGTATTTATCTGCATTATCCTGCACTGTCTACCAAAGGAAAAATAATTATTCTAGGACAACGAATGATTGGAATGGTGTGAAAATTGGTGTAGTCATTTTGAGAGTGTTTACATTAACACTTGTTCAATAAGGCACGTCTGTTTACCCGAACTGCACCACACTCAGTCCTCCAAGTATAATTGAATCACGCTAGCTTAGATAATTCTGCAGAGATTTGAGCAGCAATCTTGATTAGGGAATCAAAGCTAGTTTGCCCAGAATGTATTGTTGAGCTTCTACCATTAATTTGTGGAGAAATCAAAGCTAGTTTGTCCAGACTATATTGTTAAGTGTCTACCATTACTTTGTGGAGAAATATTTGAATGGTCAGCGATTAAAAGCATCCATGACATCAATTTAAAACGTTACAAACAAAATACGGTTCATGTTAAGCATACACACGCAATCTCCATTCTCGATCACTTGTAATCAATTATGTGTTGATAATTAATAAATAATAACCATAACGAGTTAAGGGTGCCAAGAGGTGGGAGAACTTCCTAAAATAAATCAGAAATTTATTGTAGTTTGTTAGTAACATTAAGACACAGAGGAACAGTTGTTGGTGTGGGTGTTACAGTATGTTTGTGTTTGTATATTTGTAATCATACTCAATTGTAAGGGGATATCTACAGGTATGTGTTACTTGATTACAAGTACTAATATAGTTGTCTCAATTAAGTCGATCTTAAAATCAAATTAGTTTCAATGTTTTATACAGCAAAGCACATTTTTTTTTTATTTGAGTGACAAACTAAAAATGGATTACTCATTGTGCTATCTATGATGTTATTTTCAATAATGTAGTCAATCTGGGTTTTTAGTCAGTTCGGGAATATTAATGTGTTGACATGAATTGCAAGCAGGTTTATATTCAAATGAATGTATATTACAATAGATTTACATATACTAAATATTAAATGTATATTCTAATAGGTTTATTTATACTAAATATTAAAAGTATATTATAAATGTTTATTTCAATATATTTATATATATATACTAAATAATAAATGTATATTCTAGGAGATTTATATATACTAAATAATAAATGACACAAAGACAATAAAACTATTATGAAAAGTGCTCAAATCAAACTTAAAAAGCAGAATTTAGTTTAACTTTAAATTTGTTTTACCATGTTTGTGATTAGGATTTATCATATTTTGCAACTGATGACGTCACTCTGGACACATCTTGAACGTTTTACCATCAATCACATTCTTCATTCAGCACTGTGCGGCATTTGACTGAAATTAAAGGGAGGTAAGAGATTGGCTTGCATCTGAAATTTTATCTTCATGCATTTGTACATCTTTATACAATGACCTCGTTCGTTAATTATTTTTTTCAACCAAAACGTTTGTGAATTACCTGGAGGTCATTTTTGTCAGAAAGTTTACCCTACCACAACTCGTTTGATTGTCCCACTTTGACATACATTTCATTTTGACCCACTTTTGATATCCTCAATATGACCCACACTGAATTACTATTCAGTTAGAACTCTTTTTTACGTGTATTGTATTTGAGATGAGAGTCACTGCCAAATGTAGTTTTGTTCTACTTTCATATTCCTTTCCCGTCTAATTATTGGAGAGTACTTATTTTGCTAAACTAACTTCGTTCTCCGTATATCATAACAGAATGTTTTATAATTACTAAATGGAGTTTTGTTTGCCCGTCGCGTATTACACTGGAGAGTGGCGTCATTAATAAATGGAGTTTTGTCTTTTAGGTAAATGGGAATGTCCAAGGAGACTCTGTGTCTACTATCCGGCTGTTGTCTAGCACTAGATGATACGTCATTGTGAATCAATATAAAATGAATACGACTGTACACGTTTGCATTGGAGCAATGGGCAATTGATAATCACTGTCAATGTGAGCACACGTTTGTCTTGTCCTTGTGATAACGTAATTTATCTTGGGTAATAATCTTGGTACTGTCTATGTGGTTAAGAGTTTTACTTGTCTTTAGTGATTACATGTTTGTTTCGTCACTCTGAAATCGTGTTTTCTTTTCTCTATAATTGAGTATTTGGTTTGTCCTGCCTCTGTGATATCTTGTCTGTGATGACGTGTTAGTCTTGTATCTGTAATTACATGTTTGGCTTGTCACTGTGATTACGCATTTGGTTTGTCTCTATGTTTACGTACTTGTCTTTATGATTACGTGTTTGTCTTATCTCTATGACTACGTGTTTGTCTATTATTTATGATTACGTATTTGGTTTGTCGTGTATCTATGATTACGTACTTTGTTTTTCTTTTCTCTACGATTATGTATTTGTCTCTATGATAACGTGTTTGTTTTGTCTCTATGATAGCGTTCGAATTATGCCTACATTACAATCCTTTATTTAAAAAAAATACCATTCAGTAGTTCAATACAAGTCACTGCATAGTCTTATCAGAGAAGAGAAATTGATTTATTAAAAATAAGAAATAACAATTGATTTTTACATAACCTTGTTCAACTGCTGTCTGAATAGTCTTTTACGAGCTGTCGCAACAAAGACACAAAGTATTGTCAGCTGTTATTACGTCAGCTCCACATGCCTCACTAGCATGCAGAGAAATCTGTTCTGATACTAAGTGTTAATATGACATTTCTTTCTGCTATGTGAACAACTCCTTCCAACAGACAATAAACGTAGCAATGCCCAACAACTTCTCTACACTAGACATTCTGTATGTAATCATCATATCTTGCTACCACACACATCATTAGAATGTATTGCGTTCTCACACTAACACGCCATTTTCTACCTTTACCACGGTCAGTTGTAGTGTTTTACAAACAATAAACCAGGAGGTTCAAATCAAACTTTGAATTAAAAGCAGAAAAGGCTACTTGTCTTTGAAAAATGTAGGAAGAGAGCAAATGTTAAGCTTTCCAGTTTATAAGTTTTAAACTCCATTCTTTCTTACATTCCAGTCTGAACTTACAGTTTACTGTAATGGTTTGTATTAAAGCAATACACGCACACAACATAATAAATACAACATACCAAAACAATTTAAAGTGATTAGTACAACGTATAAGAGCAGCTATGTTCAAACAATTGTAGAATTAATAGTTTAATCATGTAATAGATCTTACGAAAACACAAATATAAGATATCGATAACAAAAGTACATGAAATATTTCTAAGTCCATTCTCTCTCAGTCAGATAACTCACAATCAAGCTAACGGCCACCTTTCAAGAACATACTTCTTTCCCACTTGAAAGTGATTAGAGAGTAGATTTATCTACAACTGGTAAACGTTCTAGTTTCAGCCGATTGGCTGGTCTCTTTCTCAGAAATCATAACCATTGGATAATAAAACTACTCACCTGGTAGGGATTGTTTGCATTACATCAGCAATTTTCTAGCATATTCTCAGCTCGGATGTTTACTTGAAATCAGGCACTTTAAAAACTACCATCATAAAAAGTGCCCGAGGGCGTTTCACTCTGACAATTTAACAATTTCTATAACAATTAAATTTAAAAGTAGAGATAGGCATATTTACTCCTCTGCATACCCTCCCTTTAGAGTTTAGCCATCCTTTTAACATCTGCTCTATTAGGAATAAATTTCAAACATTACAGGTGAATCTTATACCATAACACAAAACAAATATCAATTTGCAAGACCAAAATCCTAGGTTTGTTTTAAGACATATGCAGAAATTATTCATAAGGCTAAACTATGTTAGTTTTAAGACGTGCATAATTATTCATTCGACCAAAAAAGATATGTCGATTTTAATACATACCCATAATTAATTCAACATGTTTAGAAACAAAGACTATATAAGTTTACACTCCTCAATAACTGCTGAGCATTAAAATATAAAATATATAGTTTCATTCATTATAAAGGGTGGACATAACCCATTTTCTCCACATAGAAGGGCAATTAATCAAGAAAATCACCATAATTTTTATTGTTAGAATTTAGAGATAAGACCTGTTATGTCTCTACACTTAAAGAATAAGAACTCAGTCAAATGTAAAAATCATTATTATTATTTCTTTTCTCCTTGTGATAGGAAAATACAACATACAGAGTCATGTTAGCGTCATATAAATGAATATTGGGTAAGATTATTCCTTCTTGTCTACTGTAGAGAAGATATACAAACTATTTATAGGTGTTCACAGCATTTACAGAGACTTATGTACTGGTCTCTTACACTTCCAATTCTACTGCCCTGGACAAATAGTCGCCCCCTGCATTATAAGTGCCTTTGATGGCTTTAGTACATCTAATTTAGACAATTATTTTGTTCCACTGAGCCGATCATAAAAGTGCTCTGGTTCAGGCATTTGTTCAGCTGAAAAAGCAATCAACGTATTCAGCTCTCTGTAATTGGTGTGTGCCATCCTTCGTTTTAACTAGGTCATAGAATATCTATAGGACTTTGCCTTCTCAATTATATTTAAGCTAATATGGAGTCAATTTCCTGCTTATCAAAATCCCGTTTAGTATAAAATAAAACATAGTTTCATGCAGATTATATTATGATCCAATAGTGCGACCATACATTCACACAGACTCATTTTTTAAGGTTTATGGTAAAAACATCACGAGTTTCATTATATCACTCCATAACTGTTGAACTTCAGAGTCTGAGAGTTCCAGATTTAAAATATTGTCATCATCAATTTCAACATCTGTTAAACCTGGGTGTGATATAGATTCAGCATCGGGTACAAAGCACCATCGTCATCTATTACAATATTAGCATCAAAGTTATCTGTGTGTTCTTTATATGCTTTCATCCGATTATCATAAAGAATTTTTATTATTATAATTCGTATTCTTAACTTACATTTAGATACATTGTCTGGAAATGTAGATGCTTCACTTTGGTTTATGAATCACTTCAGGGAAGATAATAAAAGAAGAAGCTACTTAAAGTTAAACATACTTGATTTCGGTATAAAACCTCTTACATTAGACTGATTAAAGTAATTGGACTGATTATAATGGATTATACACTTAATGATGCATGCGATTGACATTCTATCCTTAATATTTATATACAAAAGACATGTTACCATTATATTTTTAATATTTATATACAAAAGACATGTTACGTTTCTATCGTTAATATTTATATACAAAAGACATGTTACCTTTCTATTCTTAATATTTATATACAAAAGACATGTTACCTTTCTATCGTTAATATTTATATACAAAAGACATGTTACCTTTCTTAATATTATATACAAAAGACATGTGACCATTCTATACTTAATATGTATATACAAAGACATGTTACCTTTCTTAATATTTACATACAAAATACATGTTACTAATCCATTCTTAATATTTATATAGAAAAAGCATGTGACAAATGATTACTTAATAGTTATATACAAAAGACATGTTACCATTCTATACTTAATATTTAAATACAAATGACATATGACTAATCTATATTTAATATCTATATACAAATGACATGTGGCTAATCTATACTTAATATTTATATACAAAAGACATGTGACAAATCTATACTTAATATTTATATACCAAAGACATGTGACAAATCTATACTTAATATTTATATACAAATGACATGTGGCTAATCTATACTTAATATTTATATACAAAAGGCATGTGACATATCTATACTTAATATTTATATACCAAAGACATGTGACAAATCTATACTTAATATTTATATACCAAAGACATGTGACAAATCTATACTTAATATTTACATACAAAAGACATTTTACCATACTACACCGTAAAAGTTGCAGTGACCTGAATTAAGACTATAAGAGCAACACTCTACAAACATGCTCGGTCATCAAAATTATTGCGTTATATCATTTATATATTATTTTGTAAAATGATTCAAAAATGTATATAACGATTCTACAACTTACTACTGCTTTGAATTTTGTTAAATTTCCTCTCTCTCAGAAGAGCCTTCAAAAACAGTGTCATTATCCCGTGTAAAACCGATCACATTGGACGCCATCTTGGTCACGCCCGCAAACCGTTCGCATAGCGCTCGAAGCGCGACTAATTAACGCTGCGGTCACTCAGGCGAACGGCGAATTGTACACATTACACAACGACTGCAGTCTGCTATGTACAGCAATACCCTATACAATTCCGACTGCAGTCTAATTGCTGTGTACCTCTTTACACTTTAAGCAGTCGATTGCAGTCTTATCGCTGTATACATCTTTACACTTTAAACAGTCGATTGCAGTCTTATCGCTGTATACATCTTTACACTTTAAACAGTCGATTGCAGTCTTATCGCTGTATACATCTTTACACTTTACAAATCCGATTACATTCTAATCGATTTGTGCTTTATACTATATACCAGGAATGCACAAACATTTTAGGCCAGAGTGCCAAATTTCCAATTGATAGTGCGCGGAGGGCTGCAAGTCAGATTGCAAATGGATGGTTCAATAGAAAAAAAAAACACAAATAATAAAATAATGTGATAAAAGTCTACTGCGGGATCTGAGTGGATACGTCAGCGGGAAAAAAAACCCAACCTAATATTTTAACGTCTGCACTACTCCTGTGTTCAGATTAATGTTAAGAGCTCCTTGCAGGCCACAAATAATGGTAATAGAGTCCTCCAGTGGCCTCACAAAGCCTTGTCTCGGGCCGCGGTTGTTGTTGTTGTTGTACCGATAACTTCTTTTCTTCACAGGAATTGCGTTAAAACTTTTCATCTTGGCGATGTTCTCTGTTTTTGGTGGAATCTTGTGAGGCCTTCCTCTCTTCTCGTGTTCGGAGAGTGTTTTGTGCTCCCCTGCTATATACAGTCGACTGCAACATTTCATCAATGAAAACTCACAAGGCCTGGAAAGGAAGGCCTATTAAGAATGGCTGTTCCGAGTCAAAGTAGGTCAGCGAGTGATAGCAAGGCGAAACAGAAATTAATTTAGCAAAGAGTTCAGATTAGAAAGAAAAATTTTAAAAAGCACTTACAGTCCACAGACTTTTTCTTGAGGAGACTTATGATGAGTTATAAAACAGTTTACAATGCAATTCACACAGGTGTTTCTAAACGCGAGCAGACAAGGAGGAAGTCTATTCACTATCCCTACGTCACGTGACCAACAGTACTACAGCGATTTAACGCACTGACGCGTATCAAAGCAAGGTGCAAGGGTAGTTTGCGCACTGGGTGAACCTTCCATGCTCCTCCTCATTCACGGAACATATCTAATTATAACTTTTATAAATTGAAATATAATGTGTCATAGTTCTCGGGAAATCTCTAATTATAAACTTTTCAAATTGAAATCTAAAGTGTCATAATTCTTGGGACTCTCTAATTATACACTTTCAAAGATGAAATATGTGACACCACTCTACCTTAATTATTGATTATTATTAATAATCATCAATAACTAATTACAAGTGATCATAATCTACATTTATTTTATTAATAATTTTCCAGAAGACAACAAAATGTCTCTCTCACTTGGCGGTTATGCATGTGCGGTAAACGTTTTCTCTTTTCCACAACATTAAAAACAAACAATTACTATTGCACAATTCCTTTCAACAAACTTTGATCTTAGCCCATTGGCTGGTCTCATTCTCTTTAAATCTTTACAAAACTACTCATCCATCTAAAACTGGTTTAGATTATATCAGCAAGTTCTAGTATATTCTCCACCTGAGTTGTTTACTCCAACTCTGACACATGCAAAAATACCATCATAAACAGTGGCCCAGGTCGGGTCACGTTAACACTGGCAGCAAGCGCATATTTATTAAGTTTAGAAACAGGGATAGGCAAATTTACTCTGTCACATATCCCTTCAATTTTGAGATGTTAACTGTCTTGTTTTCATCTATTCTATTAGGAGGAAATTTCAAACATTAACGGTGAACCCTTCAAAGTAATACAAAACTAATAACTATTTATTATGTCGGTTTTAAGACATACAAATAATTACTCAGGAGTCAAAAAATCTATGTTGGTTTTAAGATATAAGAACATTTATTTCAACATGTTTTAGAAAGAAAGATAATATAATCATGTATGCCTCAATAATCACTGAGCAAAGATAATATAATCATGTATGCCTCAATAATCACTGAGCAAAGATAATATAGTTATGTATGCTTCAATAATAACTGAGCAATAAAATATAAAACATATTAATTTCTCTTATTATAATTTGGGACATGACACGTTTATGTCTCCACACTCAAAGAAGAAATACAGCACAATTCATCAATAAAAATGTTTACTGTCTTCTTTACATTCCAGTGTTTGTTTAGAGACAGCGTCTCAGCATGAGAACTTAAAAATTGCTAATTTTTTAACTTTACACCTATGCGAATATCTGGGTTTTTTATTCAGTAGTACGTCACCAATATGTGCGTATATATATATTTTTTTCATTTGAGTAGTACGTGACTATTATGTGCATATATCTGTTTGCTCAGTTCGAGTAATACGTCACTAATATATTAGAGAAACAAATTTATGCCCACAAAATATAAGGGTAAGTCAGATTACGCATTGATCTATTTTAAAGCTTGGCGTATTGAGTGCACTGCTTATTTTGAACGCATTACAAACATAAAATCCCTTTCGACCCCTGAATCAGGCATTGTATTTCCTTAGATTTCTCATAGTATAAGAACACAAAGATGCGCTTATTTTGAACATATTTATTATCAAATATAGTTATGCATAATTGGACATGATGTGTTATCAAATATTGTAATGCTCATTTAAAGAGATATGTATTATCAAATATAGTCATGCAAGAGATGCCAGGTTTGGTAACTGCTAAATCACGTCATTGAAATGGGGCATTGTCAGGAAAGATACCTGTTGAAAGCTGCTATTTCTGAACTATGTGTTTTAAGAGTGTTTAGGGGTCACAACAAGAATGAAGATGTGTCACAACGAGAATAAAGACGTGTCACAATGAGAACGAAGATGTGTCACACCGCAGACTTTATTTTCACCAGTTTACCATAATTTGGGAAAGTATCTACCAAGTATTCTCCGTTGTCTGGCTGAGACTTCGAACTGAGACGTTATGACGACTTCATGGTCATTCATGGTTTTTGAGCTGCCGCTTTCTACCTAGCCATTCATAGAAATAACCCTGGTGGCAGTTTTTCTGCCAGAGCTTCTTGTGCAAAGAAACCAGAGAGAGGAGAGAGCGTATACGAACTCTTTGGACATACACTCAACATATCTTTGGAAGGAGGATATTCCCTTTGCTGTTCAGCAAAGAAGGCGTTGAGTCTACACTCACTTGCGTGATGGGCGTCAACGATTTTCGCCCGTGTTCTACACAACTTGTAGTGGGCCAGCAAGTTCCTTGATTATTCCTGTGTGCCAGTGTGTTGGCAACTTCGTAACTGTATTTTTTCTTCGACCTGCGTGTTTTACCCCTCCCTGACCATGGGGAGGTCGCCGCCATATTTTTTTTGTGTTCCAGTCGTCATTGAGGACTTTGTTTACTCCTGTGTGCTATTTGATATTCAAAGACATCATATTCATTCGGGACAGCATTTAGTGTGTGTTGGGGTTTGATCAACCCTACAATAATTGTAAGTAGTAGTTAAATTTAGAGATGCATTCACTTAGGAAGGTTAGCGTAGACTATTATTTATTTAGAACTCTTAGATATTATTGACAATTATTATTAATATTTTCATAAAACATTTATCATTAATATTTTGGGTGTTTACCCACAACTTTGATTGAACATTTAATTTCTAATTGTTGATTGGGTTTTCACCCTGAACCTTTCACTGACACTTAATTTGATTGAGATAATCTTGTGTTGACATTCGCTTTACCGCTTTTTGCAATTTATCATAGAGGATAAGGTGTTGTATGTATTGTGATAACTTTTGCGGTCATCACCGCTTTTGTGCTTATCATTTGTGGTGGGTTTTACCCACAGATTAGTAACACCAATTTTTGAATACTATATGTTATAGCATTGCAGTTTTCACTGCTGTTCTTTTTCATTATTGTTTTTGCCATTTTTATTTTTTGTGTGTATCATGTTCAACACTTTGTGAGGATGTTTTTTCTGAATGGACAACTAACACCATATGAGAGAGTTCTCCCCTTTATTAGAAGAACTATTTTTGTTAACTCTTTTCAAGAGTCGGGCTTTCCTCTCTTTGTTGCGAAAGTGTGTTGGTACGGTTGTTTGTTTGTTCGTTCCATTCGTCCCTCACACTTCATTCACATTGCATTCACACATACACGCTGACTTTCACGTTTTACCCTGCATGCAGAACAAAGATATTTCCCCACAAGAACACAAGCTGGCATCTGCATTTGAGAGTGATTATTTTAACACCTTAGTAACTCGGTGTGATCTCAGCAAATCGCAGCTGTTCTGACCCACCCCTACTTATCGAGGAGGAGAGAGGAGGCAGCTCCACCCCCTCCCGCGACACTCTATAAACTTAACGTGTACTACGACATTATTACGAATTAAGACATCCTCTATAACCTTAACATGAACAATGAAATCATTACGTAGTAAGACATCCTCTATAACCTTAACAATGAGATCATTACGTAGTAAGACATCCTCTATAACATTAACGTGAACTATGACATCATTACATAGTAAGACATCCTCTATAACCTTAACAATGAGATCATTACGTAGTAAGACATCCTCTATAACCTTAAGAATGAGATCATTACGTAGTAAGACATCCTCTATAACCTTAACAATGAGATCATTACGTAGTAAGACACCTTCTATTACCTTAACGAGAACCATGAGATCCTTACGTAGTTAGACATCTGTATTTAGAGTGAGATGATTTGACATTCGTCATGAGCATTTGAAAATATTCTTTAAAACTATATATTATAGGGTGTCTGTTCAGTTATATAAATGAGTGAGTTTTCAGAAAGTTTGTTTTGACATTGAAGAGAATTGTATTATGGCGTGTAGTTTATTAATTATTCTAAAGAAAATTATTTTGAATTCATACAATGGTTTATGTATTGCACTTTATTAATACTTTAATGCATATTATTGTAGATTTTTACATATATGTTTTATCAAATAAAAAGAATTACATTGGCAGGACATTGGGAATAATTCAAGAAAGGGGAAAATAATGTCAAGTGGATTACATTAATATCTTGTGTTGGGAAATAATATCAGGTGTTGAAAAAATAATGTCAATTTTTATGAAATAATGTCAAACACATTTTGGTCTCCTGTAAATTGACGGTCAATACAAACAACAGAACAAATGAGGTCAACCACTTTCGGTAGCAAATATTTCCGAATAAATATTTCCTCACATATAATTAGACAAGGACAAAAGACAGGTAAATGACTACAATTAATGAATTTCACATAATGTGAAGATGATAAGAAATGACACCAGATGGGTGAAATATTAATTTTAAAAATGTATATAAATAAACATAATCAATAAAGGAAAAAAAACTATAATCAAATTATAATTTTTACAGTAACTAGTCAACATTCCCCTGAATAAAATCAATCAGTTTCATAAATTATTTTCCTCAATTAATTTTCCTGTTCACTACTTCTAAAATGTTCTCTCAATTACTTTTCCTGTTCAGTCTTTCTAAAATGTTTTCACAAGTGAAAAATATCGTTAGGGACGGCATTGTGTCTCACTTTCTATCGCGCTGCAGCAAAAACTGATCTCAGCAGATTAGCTGAATCCGGAAGCCTTAATAGGCTTAATTTATGTCATATCCAGATGTAAGTAGGAGTTTGATAAGTATCAATAGGCTTAATTCATGTCATATCCAGATCTAAGTAGGAGTTTGATAAGTATCAATAGGCTTTATTCATGTCATATCCAGATCTAAGTAGGAGTTTGATAAGTATCAATAGGCTTTATTCATGTCATATCCAGATCTAAGTAGGAGTTTGATAAGTATCAATAGGCTTAATTCATGTCATATCCAGATCTAAGTAGGAGTTTGATAAGTATCAATAGGCTTTATTCTTGTCATAACGAGATCTAAGTAGGAGTTTGAATGAATAGTCTATACGTAGACAAATCATACTTCCGACTTTTTTGTTCGTGCACGATGCTTGTAATTAATTAGTTGTATATACAGATAGTGTTTGTAAATAATTAGTTGTATATACAGATAGTGTTTGTAAATAATTAGTTGTATATACAGATAGTGTTTGTAAATAATTAGTTGTATATACAGATAGTGTTTGTAAATAATTAGTTGTATATACAGATAGTGTTTGTATAAAAATCACAAGTTAGAACGTTTTATAATCTATATTATAAAAGAATTGTGTAGTTGTATGGTGTAGGAGTAATGTTGTGAAAGAATGTGTCTGTAAAAAAATTAACAGACTTCACATTCTCGGCCATAGAGCTAAACTGGCAGACTAAACTCTGAGACACAACACATTACATTGTACCAGCCATAGAGCTAAACTGGCAGGCTACGCACTGAGACACAACACGTACCTTGTGCCGGCCATAGAGTTAAAATCCTGACTTTATTGAGATTTACTTCAACGTCCTCGTTCTTTACTACAAATGACGTCAGAAGTGGAATTGTTGAGTGTTATTTATTTATTTATTTATTTTACTATAAATGGTTTCAGAAGTGGAATTTTTAGTGTTATTTATTTATTTTACGTCAAATGACGTCAGAAGTGGAATTGTTTAGTGTTATTTATTTATTTAATTTATTACAAATGGTGTCGAAAGTGGAATTCATTTCATTTTACATATAAAATACAGTCAAAAATATTAAATGTGTTTTAAGGTATACACATAGAACACAGCCTTATGTGAGTGTTTAATATGTGGCCCGAGAACTAGTCCACAATAATGCTTGTTTCCCTTTTCTCAAAACTTTTATAATATAGAAATCTTATGAGAGGTATTTATGTATTGTTGTAAAAATTAGTTGTTTGTGTAGAATACAGAATATAAATGTTGGGCCCAGTGCGGATGAGCAAAACATCCATCCAAAGAAGTATTAACGGACAAACACTTAAATGTAAACTAAGAGAGAGAGAGAGAGAGAGAGAGAGAATTTTGAGAAAAAATGAAAGAAAATGAAAGTAAAAGTAGAAAGAAACGTATTGAAAGATTTCAGACATGCGCAGTGAATGACGTCATGCCGACGTTTACGTCAAAAATATGATGCACGTCGTCATGACAACAGGACATTTCTTTGTTCACGTTAACGAGTAAGAAGATAAAATAACACAAAGAGAAATTGAGAATAACGAAGACGACAATGGCGATGTTACAGTTGTAGACGTACAAATATCAGTACACGTAGATAACACACTGTACAGTACAATGACACACTACACGATGTTTTATTCATGACACACTACACGTTCTTTTATTCATTACACACTACAGGTTATTACTTAATGACGGATGTGTTCGTTATAAAGCGTTTATCGGTTATCGTTATTCTCATCAGAGTTGACGCAAAGGTCGATACAGTAAAAACATCAGACAGGTCAAAAGTCAATCAACACAAGTTGTGACGTACAGCGTGACATGGCGACAAGTCTTTGTTTCCAGTCATTCTCCACAACGACAACCTTTCTCTCCAGACCTTGAACATCTTCCCAGTTTATCACCGTTACCAGATCACCGACACCAAGCGCCGTGTCACGAATGGCGGCTTCATCACGTTCCTCCACCATGCGTACAGGCACGTGACATGCACGCAGACCCTGGACCAGACCGCTAGCCGTGGTAGTCACTTTGCCGCTGTTGTCCACCCGGTCATCAGTCGGGTAGTCAAAACACACCACCAGGACGTCACGGTATTGCAGAGGTGGAGGGCCGTTACTGTTACCTGACATTTGATGAAAAATATTTTTATTAATGTATCCGTTCATCCACCCGTCCTTTTATTCCTCCATCCACCCGCATGTATTTGTATTGTTCCACTCACTCACCGTGTCAAACACACCACACCCATACCTGTCCGGCCGACGTTGAGTTCTGTCAGGACACGGGCGACTTGATGTCCACACTCTACACAGTGAAGTGGCGATCTCTCTGTGTGACCTGACTGACCGTCACGGTGTGTGAATCGTATAACCGCCGGGCCGTCTGTTGGAACAGGGACGTCACTGACCGTGTAGTCATGGACTTGTTTATTCTTTATTTGTTCTGCCTTCATCACCTCCCTGACGACGACTGGCGGTGACCTTAGAGGCGTTGTCAGCTTGACCTCTTCCAGACATAACGGCCTGGCTTCATGTCGCACTGATGCACCCCACAGATACACCCCGGGTACTTGTACAATGAGTTGATCACAAAACTCCGTGAAGTATCTCCTGTCACTAAAGAATGAACAGAAGACGTTATGTCAGTGTGTTGACATCAAACAATTATGACGAAATGACATTTACTTTATGTCGTCTTTGTATTGTGACGTCATTTACAACGTCCCCAGTTACTTTCATTTCTTCATTCACGGCTGTTTGTTTACGTGATAATCATTTGTTGTGTTTCATGTTTGTTTGTTTATTTAGCAATGTACACACAAACCAACAAATACTTTTACTGACGACATTCATCAGTTAATCGTTAGAGTTGACATAATGACATGAGACCGTTACATACTATGTCTTTGTGTTTGTAAGTGTCTTAAGTTAACAAGCTGAATAACAAACCTGTGTACAAGAACGACCTCGTCTGCAATCACACAGAGTTGTCTCCTTTCACTCAGAGATTCCAATCGTCTGACTGCAGTCTCCACGTCTCCATCATTCCAAAAGTAAAACTGATGTCGGTGTACACGTGAACTGCCTGTTGTCGTCTTCGTGGTTTCCTTAAGTTGATGTTCAATGGCGAACGTCGCTGCACGGCTGTGAGTCCAAGTACTGACAACATGGACGTCATGACCGAGCCTAAGCCAGGCCAGTCCTTGAACGATCAAGACAATGGTTTTACCTGTCCCAGGTGGACCGATAAAAATTACTCTGGGTGGTGACCGATTCAAAAGTTCCACTTGCTGTGGAAATAAAACGAGCCTGGCCATTGTCTCTCCAGTCGCAGACACCGCCTCCCCAAGAATCCTTATGTCCAGGCGTGGTGCTGTAACACAGTGAACTTCCACTGTAGTCGCTGGACCACAGAACCTATAACGGTGAACAGTGAAATGTCTATTAAGACAGACGAATAGTCGGCCATACTTTATTTATAGCTCAGTCATAACAACATTTACTTTCAGTTTGTATTACAACTCGAAGTTCTATTTACTGCAGGATTAATTTTAATAAGTGCATCAACTCACTGTCAACTGTGATGAAATAAGTGAAAAACTGATCGACTGCAACATTGAGACAAAAAATATAATGATTGTTGTTTATAATATTTTATACAGAGAATTGCAATAATTATAATTTAATTAAAGTTATTTTTGCCATGATTATGAATATTAAATATGATCAGTAAAACATGTTTATGCACTTGTAAGGAGAGTTGTTACTTCAGTTGATTGTAAGAGATTAGTGCTTGCATTTAATGTATACATCATTCAATTCTCCAGTGACTATTTTCTGTTTAAACGACAATTTAAATTAAATCTGTAATAGAAAAAAGACGATAAATTAAGATAATATAGATTACATTGACCTTGAAGTCCAAGTGTTAATTTCAACTTAAAATGAAATTTTATATTTCATATTTCGCTGAATTAAGAGAACAAACTTAGTTGAATTATTGTGAATGTAATTAGACAAGTAAGAAGTACAGGTTTGAGTTAGTGCACACCATGTGATCATTGCAGTGAGGAAAAATTAGGACAGATTATAATTATTTGTATTTATAGATAGGAAGTTGGAAATGGAATAGAAATAGATTAATGCATGAAATATGAAAATTTAAAAAATTAAGAAAATTTTTAAATATATTAAAGTAAATGAGAGAGAGATGACAGGTAATTTTCTTCACTATCTACCTGGCCACCAATTGCTCATACACCGTCTCTGTTATTGATGGCTGGGCTCCAGACATCTTGACTAGCTGCTGCCACCAGATGCTCAAGTTTTTAAGGACGATATGATTGACGTTTGAGGCCGTATTTTTGCCTGAGAGCTGGTCTGAGAGCAGACACATCTTTAAGGCATCATCAACACTGTGGACTCCAAGGCGCTGATACAAGCACTACATGTGGTGGCGGAAATATAATTATAGAATAGTCCACACATACTTAGTAAAAAAAAATGTTAAAATCCATTACTAAATACTAAGTAAAGAAAATGTGTTTTTTAGGGAATGCACATAATTGATAAGGATGATGAAATTATTATGCACTTTTGGTTATAAATAGATATTTGTTAAAACTGGTGACAGAAGAGTTAGAGATACAGTAAAAAATGTGATTGTTTACACTTTCATTATAAATAGACATTTGTTAATACTGTTGGCTGGAGAGTTAGAGATACAGTAAAGAATGTGATTATTTACACTTTTTCATCTTAAACAAGAGTAGATAAGGATTTTAACATTTTTAGTACAAGGAACCGGGATAGGGGTGGATGGGGTATACATTTTGCAGTTCTCTTCACTGCAATAATGCATATTCATACACAATAGCATTAGCAAAGAAACACACATAGACAAACATATACTTGTGTGCATAATATAATTTTCTTAAAATAAAATTGCTGAAAATTCACATTCTTTATTTTATTTGTTTATCGGTCTGTGTGTGCGTTTGTACTATATGGTGTATGTGTGTGTGCATGTGTGTGTGTGTGTGTGTGTGTGTGTGTGAGTGAGTGTGTGTGTGTGTGTGTGAGTGAGTGAGTGAGTGAGTAAATAATCCTGATACGTTGATTGTTAAGAAGAAACTATGTTGCTAAAGTTAATTATTTTTTAATTCTTTTCTTCTTTCTTTGTGAAAAAAAGATCATAACCACAGTGTGTAA
>CM054179.1:7043264-7065539 GCA_028829895.1 Sinotaia quadrata | reverse complement strand
ACAGAGTTCACCGGTCACTGTCACTTTGTCAAAATCTAAACGCTCCATGTCACTGACGACAGTTTCATCACATCTCTCCATCACGTGTACAGGTAAGCCACACGCACGTAATCCATTCACAATTCCGCTAGCTGGAGATACAACATTGCCCCTGCTATCTTTGCGATCATCATGAGGATCGTCAACAAAAACGAGAACATCTCTATAGTTCAGTTTGTGGATCTGGCTATTAGCGCCTGAAAATTACAAGATTTTTCCAATAGATTTTTGTTGAATTTTTCATTTATTATTCAAATCAGAAACGCACACGCACGCACAGACGCCATTTCTATATTATTCAAGGTTATGAAATAATAAATGAAGTGTAATAATCAGAAGAATTTCGAAATTGTAGTTGTGACATTTTACTGTATTGGTTAAATACGATATATTCTAGATTAGAGAGTAAATGAGAGAAATGAGCTAAATACGAAAACAAAGAAAACATTCATAATGCCCAAAGCCCTATATCCAAAACATCAGTAGTAACGACTGTTTGAAGATCGGAATAATAAGGTGGAAGACTGGTCATGCAAAATATCTGGATTTACAGAAACAATATCTTCTTATAGAAGAGTAAAAAGTAGTAGACAACAAACCAACATAAACAAAACACTGATGCCTGTAACACCACTATGGTCATAGCAATTCGAAGTAAAAATAATATGACCAACACACTTGTGACTGAGTGAGAGATTAATCGCACAAACTGAAGTACTATCACTACTGTGCAAGATCAAATTCAAAATAGCAGACGCAAAGAATCCAAGATGAAGAATCTACAAAATGATGAGCGAACCACCACGACTCATGAAACAGAATACATCAAAAGGACCACGATGTATTAAACGAAATTTGATTGAGAACTACGAACTCAAAACAACAACGTCATAAGGTCCTTCAGGTGAGATTTAATCTTGAAATTAAATCTAATTATTGAACTTTAATCTATCTATTAGTATCCGATGCAAGTGGAGACAATCGTCGATATGTACTTAAGATGATAGTCTTAAGTGTTTGATGTAATGATTAGTGTCTTATTAACAAAGTAACTAAACCACACATTGTAAACACTATAACTGCTACTACCAATAATGTTTGATTCCCAAGCAGATGTGTTTCAAAATTTTGGAGGTTTAAACAGCAATAATAAAAAAGCAAAGATATGCAGCCTTGTATGTTAAGAGCATTGACGTAGATCAATAAACAACTACTCTAAATGCCACTAATCATAATTTTGGAAGAGGATTTGTGATTAGATGATAGATAATTAATATATGTTTCGTTTATCAATTTGTATGTATGTATGTATGATAACTTTTCTAGCAATCATTTTGTATGTGTGCTAATTTTTCTATCACCTCTTTGTGGACACATATGGAAAACTCACCACTGTTCTTCTTCGGAACAATAGTACCTATCCCAGACAAGATGATGGCCACTAATTGTCCACACTGCTTACAATCACATGGCAGGACGCTGGCGTGACTGGACTCAAAGTGTTCTATGTCTTTTACGTTTGATTCGTGACCTACTTTCACTGACGAATTCTTGTAGGAAGGTATAGAAACGTCATACGTGTTTACAGTTGTGTTCATCATATTCAGCATGGTTGTTGGCGATCTCAACGGTGTTGTCAAGTTAATCACCTGAAAGCAGCTTGGATTCATATGTTTCTTTACAGTTGTCATCCACATGAACAATTCAGGCACAGCTTGGTTCAGCATTTCACAGAATTGCAACTTGCAGTCATTGGAACTATTGTAATGAAAATATGTTTAATGAACGTTTTGTTCAAAACAGTAAATTTGTTAAGAAGTAGTATATTAACAGCAGTAATAGCATAGTACTACATTTAGTAGTAGTAGTAGTAGTAGTAGTGGTAGTAGTAGTAGTAGTAATTGTTCTTGTTATAGTCACAATCATTGTCATCATTGTTGATGTATTAAATGTAGAAAGAGATTAGATATACTGGATAATCATTTTTATTATTCTACTTCTCAACTATAGGATCAAACATGTAAGTCGGCTAACACTTGTTCCAAAAGTCGTTAAATTGTTTTTTTTTTAATCATTGATCTTTCAGCAACATATTTACTATATTAATCATAAGGTTTCCTGAAAACTGTCAAATACTTCAAACACATTTTCCATGTTTGTATATAATATGTATATAACGCTTTGCACATACCACTATGCCATGTATGTCTCCATTTATACAATTAACATGTTTCCTGCAAAGAAATACATGTGTGATAAATGTTACGGCTGCTAAATGATTTATAGTGCTTACTTGCATATACCTGGTCCACATTTTTTTTTAGTTTGAAAACAAAATGATACTTCACAGAACGATCTATTTAGTTACTGACAACATAAAACTTTTTGACAAGTTGAATCGAGATTTGTGTACATTGTATTTCAGAATGCAGAAATAATCGTCACTGATTGTCAGCCCTGTTAGCCATCCCGATGGAGGAATTTGCCACTTTCTGTACTTCTATTACTAACGTTTTTTCATTGTTAACATTGAAGAATGTGTTGGGGATTCATATTCTTGCTTAAATAAACCTCATCCATATAACGTAGATATTGTACATAATGTGCGTTTCGAAATGGCTGTCACGCTCGTCAGTTAAAACACAACATATTTTGCGACACAAGCGTTTCTGGTATTTAAAATGCAAATGAGTAATGATTTAACCTAAGCAGGTTTGTAGAAAATATGTTGAGTATTTTAGCGTGACTGTATTAGCATATATAAAGCTTCTTGTTTGCACGATAGTTGTTAACATCTTTTCAAAGGACAAGACAAATTAATTTTTTAACATGTGCAGGCGTCATAAAGGCCATAGTTAAACCAAATAAGAGTTTTATATTATATATTTTACCATTTTGCAATAATTAAAATAATTTTATACTTTTAATCCTGAGATCAGAATATCATGAAATATGGAATGAAAAAGGTACAAGCAAGGTTTCAAATTTGTTGTTATTTGAAAAAAAACATTAAGCCTACTTAGTCTGCATTATATTCATACGATTCGCCGTTAAAACAATTCTTTGTAAAATACTTTAAATGTCATAGAGACCAAACAGTAGTACTCTCAAGTATAACTTGAAACACTACCAAGCAGCAAATCAACGAGTGTAGGAAGATATTTTCTTTTCTTTATAACCATCTGCAAAGATTTCTAGTTATCACGTATTTAAAACAGTTTTAATGAACGTTTTCCTCGGTCACCATGATAATATTTTGAAGCGGCTACAAATAGTTTCAGAATACTTTATAAAAAATAAAACTATATACAAATCTATCAACAGAAAACGGACAAATTTAAGAGTTTCATTTGCATAAGGAACTCATGTAATCACTCAACGCTGAAAACGCTCGACTTTAATATATATATATATATATATATATATATATATATATATATATATATAATTATACTCACCTTTCAATAAATTCTGAAACAGGTTCCTCTGAAATGATATGTAATTGACTCCTGTATTTTTGTTCTGTTAAGACTTTTATAGCAGTTCTAATACTCTCTATGTTCACTAAGTCAAACTGACACAAATGAACACTGATGGCTTTCCGCGATGACCTTTGACTGAACCACAACTCTCCTGTCTTTTGAAGTTGATGCCAGATGAGATACGATGCAGCTCGACTTCCGGTGCACGTGCTCACAACATGGACATCGTGACCTTCTTGTAACCATTGCAAAGCTTTCACCATGAGTACCACTGTCTTGCCTGTTCCGGGTGGTCCAACGAGATATACCCGTGGTGTAAATGTATTCAAAATACTAATCTGATCCGGATACAATACAAATGGCATTATTCTTTCTCCTGTCGCATTAATAATATTTCCTTCTTTTCTTATACAAATGGCATAGGGCGTGATGGAAAGGCGAACTGTTGCAGATGACCCGCAGAATCTGTTAAATATCATGCAAAAAGAATAATACATCTTATATTAATTTATAAAATATAAATCTTAACTAATGCAGGATTACAGTCTGCTGATATTTCAACATGAAAATACACACATGGTGCAATTGATTATTTACTGAAATGTAAATATTTCTAGAGTTGCGAGTAATTGTTTATAACGTTTGTTTTAATTCAAATAATTATAAAGCATGTTGATAATGACAAAGCGTTCATGAAGTGACTACTATTATTAAGTTATTAATCATCATAATCGTAATTCTTATTAACCAGCCTTTTCCCACGACGTCTGCTGACTGTCGGTTATGGACCAAGGTCTCGGAATCCTACCAAGGTTCTGGGAGATCCAAGGTTTTACGGAGGATGTGGGCACTTCCGAGGAGTGCTGTTTTGAGTAGTAGGGCGAATCTAAGATTTACAGGGAGTTTATTCAGATAATCTTCCAACTCAGATGTTATGTTCTCGGAGCTCCTACCACTAAAGGTGTCACTTTCGCTTTTACATTCTAGTCTCTGGATTTCTAATCTGAGATCCTGCTATTTTTCTATTTTTTCTTTCTTTTGTTGTTATATTTCTTTCACTTAGAATAGCGTTATCGGTAATTGCTGCAGTTCTGTTGGACTTATAGAGAACTAAAATATTAAGCAGGGATCACTCGATTTGTTCTTATCTCGAAGTCCTACAGTATTTTGCATTCTATCTCGGTGACAGCTTCTGATTGTGCATTCAAGGGATGTTTACTCCAAAGTCCTTACATAATCGTCTGTGTATGAGTTTTGCCAATTCGTTGTATCTTTTGGTGTTTTCTGTCCAGCCAGAATTCTGACAACCATATATTATATGTTCTGTTGTTACATCCATGTATTTGCTGAGTCTGCACTTAGATTAATTTGAGATTTTCATGAGTTTTCTTTTATATGATATAGTGCTTTATGCTTGATCTTGAGCAGCTGTTATTAGTGCTTCTGCATTCAAACATACCAATGTAAGCCATCTGTGTTCAATATTGTGTTGATAATTCATCATCTTGTCGCACACTCTGTGTATGAAAAGTGTTTTCGCTCCAGGTATTTGCTAAATATCTGTTTCATTTTTCTTCCATATTTATTTGTCTGTTAGTGGGGGTGAGTATAATCCACTCATCTTACCTGCATTGTTGCTATTCCTGATGTAGTCCACAAGGCCAATAATCTTTCCTTCAATGACATTCTTGCTTTCCTTGAGGCGTCCACCTCACATTTTCCTAGATTCATAGAGCATATGTCTGTTTTGGGGTTGTAGGACTTAATGTATTGTGAGTAGTGTTCTTGTTTTCCTCTCCAAATCATGTAGTTCATATGTTGTCCAACCTATAGTGTAGCTGATTACAGGTATTGCACTTGCGTTCTTGTAGCTTGTTGGCTCCATTTGTCTTTGGCGCGTCTTATAAGTTCTTCATACTCTCTTTTATCTTTAGACTTAGTTAACTGATAATATTTTCTTGATGCTGTATTTAGATCTTTTCCCATTGAATTATCGTTGAGTTGTGATGTCAAATTGTAGGTCTTCTGCTGTTTTTATCCTGCTTTTCTGGACGACATTTCTTCTACATTTCTCAAGGCAGATATACATGCTAATTTCTTCACTGCAAATCTTGACAGTATTTATCAGTGAATTGACTTCATGCTCGTTTTCTCTGTATGGTTTTCGATCGCTCGGTAAATGGCTTATGACCTGTCTTGATTTCATGTTGTATCTAATCCTATTTTCTGCATGACGACTAAGAGGATTTAGTGCAATTTAGAACAGCAACGAATGATTCCACGTTCTATTGGTATGTCTGAAATTTCTATATATTGTTGCACTGGAGTGTGGTTTTCCAGCTTGTCATCGATACTTGTATAAGGTTGTGTAATGATTGTACTATCTTGTACAAATAACCATGAATGTGGTACTGAGTCACAGGCCTTTTGGTAGTCAATCCATGCCGTTGAAGAGGTGTTCTTAGTTTCTTGCTATCAGTAACTATTAACTTATCAATTGACAATTGAGCCTTTGTTCATCTACTGCACGACCCCGCATCCCTTTGTTTATTGGTTAGGGATTTGCTTGCCTTAATCTAAGACCTGAGTTTATCAGATCTAATTCATGATAGTAGTTTCCAGGTAGTAGTTGATCAGCATTGATTGGGCGATAGTTTTTTGCACTTGTTATGCCTTTCTCTGCATCTTTCATAGCTTGTTTGTTTCTGCTACCTTAGTATAATCTGTGGTTTCCTTTGTCTTGCAGTTGTTCTGTAAGTCTACCTTATATGGAGGTAGGATGTATCAGTCGGAATATTTGTATATGGTGTCGGATTGGGGCACTCTACGCTTCCATATTTCTTACATTCTTGATATCTTTATTACTGATTTTGTGACTTTGCGTTGTCGATATGTGACTTTATGCTCGTCGTTCAGCTGCTTAATCCATCTGGCTGAGGTATTTTGCATATTTGGATTGCTTCAAATGTATTCCCGTTTTGTTGTTGTTAGTGTTAGATTTATTCGCGCAGGGATCACTCGATCTGTTCTTATCTCGAAGTCCCACAGTATTTTGACTTTTCTTTTCGATGATGCCCGTGTTCTGGGTTGAGTTACTCGATAGTTCTTACATATATATGAATTTTGCCACTTCGTTGTGTCTTTTGGTTTACTCTATTCCAGCCGAAAACTGACATCCTAAAGTATGTGCTATGCTATTATTACTGATTACGAATACTGACGAAGGAAATGTGCACTATCACAAATATGGAAATGTTAAATGTCGGAGATAATTTAAATGAATGAACCTGAATTTTATGAATTCTAGGTAAGTGTACCGAAAACGAAATATACTGAGTTTGCTCCGCTAGCAAATTATCCACGCGTGTATCAAAATTATCTTTGAAATAAATACAAGCACACGTACAGGTGCGCATACAACTACTAAGAGAAAGACATGGCAAGCATGTTTTACAGATGGGTTGATCAACATGGGTGTGGGAGGGAGAAAGATCCAAGGAGTGCATATTTTATTTCATTTATATACGTACAAAAACTGGTGTATATTTATAAATATATTAAAATCTGTCGAAAACATGTACACCTAAAAGACAGTTTGTGTCTGACTACAGAGAAAGATAAACGTTCAAGAAAAATATTACATGTAAAGCCATGTTGCCTATGGAGATTGGCATTCAGCAAATCATACATGGTTTGTCTTCAACACTTACAGAGCGACAAGTTGTTCATATGTTGTTTCTGAGATTTTCTTGGATCTTTTATTAGTTGTTCGTTTCCACCAGTCCCACAGCCCCTCCATTTCTGGTGACGGCTGGTCAAGTTCACTGATGTTCTCGGGAATCATGTCCGCGCATAAACACAACTTTACAGCTTGCGTAACATCATGGACACCCAGACACTGACACAGGTCCTTGAGAAGAAAATACAGTGTTTATTTTTATAATATCAACTGACATTTCAGTGTATGTAAAGAACACTTGCTTATTTTAAGTCTTTCAAATGTAAATTTGTAAATTGTATAATATAAACTTGTTTACTTTTACATCTTTAAAATGTATAATTCAACTGACTGCATCTTTTAATGAAGAGCTTTAACGTATATGAGTATCTAGTCGTTAGCCAACCAATGATTTCTAATTGTCTGTCAAAAATTAATAGATTGGCCAGTTACAGTAACTGCTAAATGTAAAAAGTGATTTAACATACCATATAGTTCAATCAATTAAAATTAATGTAACTTTTATCTTTTTTTTATTTCTGTATTTTACATCTTTCGTTGATTTACTACATAAAGGCACTTCACTCCACTTCGGACACTGACTCATAATTTCATCCAGGTAACTAGATTTTTATATGCAGTGTCCTTGAGGATGCCAAACATGGTGGAGATTTATTACATTTATTACGAGTGTGTAAACAAATACTGTTAAAGTAGCGTTCGCTTTACACTCTGTAACAATGCATTTTTTTTTTACAAAGTTAATATTTCAGTGCTTACTACAGTCTTGATAATGTGCTCTCATGACTTGTGTCTTATCTTCTAACTTTGCTTTTTCATTTCATTAACACTAAGTTTCATTTTCATTTCAGCAAAACAAAGTTACATTTTCATTTCAGTAACACTAATTTAAATTTTCATTTCAATAACGCTACCTGTGAACGCTGGAGATTTCTGCTGACTACCGATAAAAGTCTCTGTGATTTGACGTTTGGCATTAAAAGAGTTTTCGAAATTCTTGCTCTCTCAAAGTCTACTACAAGGTCACGTAAAACTTCTTCTGCTTTGTTTAGTTGTTTTATTGCTTCTGAAGCTTTCCTTAACAAAATGGCGTCCTGGATTTTTTTGTGAAGCATTGCGAAATCCTCTTGAAAACTTATAACTTCTCCAATGATAAGACCGTGTTTGTTGTGAATAATTAATACACTAAACTCCCCCTCGCTGTTTCGTTGAGAACGGAAATTACTATCTAAGAAAAGAGTGACAGCAGCAGTATAACAGGGTAGACGGGTATACTCGCCAAAGTGAAGTTGGGATGGAAACATCATCATGCCTTCTTGTGAATGATCCGCAATTGCGTGCAAGCAGTGAAGCACGACATCAGACTGGAATCTAAAATCTCTGTCACTGTGAGTGTTACGTTTGTGGAAGACTGACCTATTTTTCTGCTGTTGAAATAAAAACACAACATTATGCAGAATTACGAAATGAGAAATTTCTAAACTTTCCTCTTACTAATGAAATTACAGAAATCAAGCCCAAGCATATTTTACATAAGGAAATGATTTAGAAATGTGTCTCTTTATTTCTTCTATAATACAGAGATATATATGAAGAAGATAGTATATATTTATAATTATGTAAGCAACAATGACAAAACAGATTCTTAGCAAGATAAATGGATGAACGAATGGCTCGGTAGAGGGCAAGAAGCGTTGATAGATACAACGGTTTGATAAGTGAACAATGAACTGATTTAATTGTAGGTTGTATAATTAAGAGTATGAATGACTGGTTGTTTCCTTGATCGATACTCCCTAAACAGAAAAAAATGGCATAAATATGTCTCATATACATACATACATTGATACACATACAAATGTACATGTTCATATACATTTATACATTTACATATATATGCAATTAGAGATACATATATAGTGACAAGAAAATAATGAACAGCTATAAATGAACGTTGATGACCAACCGTATTTTCTGTTCTTTGCGTCACTATGACTGACTTCCCTTCGTGAGATTTCACACTAAGTATTCTCCCTTTGGAATGCCGGGTAGGAAAGAAATACGTCTTATAGTGTAGATCCGGATACCAGTCTCTGACATACTCTTTCCAATAGGACATGTTGCTAGAGTTTGATCTTTGATCAGAATTCATTGACTCATTGCAGACGACCTGTTATGAGTTTTAAACGAAAGCAAATAATTATAAAAATGTGTTTCATAATACACATTGAAATGCAAAGAGAAAAATAAGGGAATTTATAGCACCATTTGCTAATGCCTGTGGAAGGAGTCATTACTATATATGTTTTCACTAAATAAATACTTGTAATACTAATCATAAGTATGTATCTTCCAGACGAATTTACCAAGTTATTGTACTAAACATCTTTATAAATATATAGTGATATCTAACTTATGAATTAACCAAAGTGTGATTCAAATATGCCATTAACGCGACAGTGTTCTTTCAAAAATCCAGCAGTAGGAAATTCAATCTTGAGAAATATTTAGTATATTTAGTGTTGAGAAACAGAGCTAAATGCATCTTTAGTAATCTTTATAAAGCTTAAATGCTCATCATGAAAGTATCTTTAAACGTTTACATGTAAACACGGACACGTTTACGTCTGACTGAATGTATATATTGTTTATTACACTTAATATTTATGAATATAAATGAGTTCTACATTTTAAAGAAATACATTTGTTACGCCAACACCACTTGGTTAGTGGATATTATTATTATTAATGAATTAATCATCCAAACCTAATTACAAGTGATGAGATTCTTAATTTATTTTATTAATGATCCTCTAGCAGACACCACTCGACTTTCTCACTAGGCGGACATACAGGCGCTGTAAAGATTTTCTCTCTTCCACAACATTAAAGATAAATATTTACTGTCACACAATATTCCATAGGTGGAAAACATCTTACCAAAGTAGAAGACAAATCCATCTTTAATCTATATTTAGCAATCCCCTATCCACACATTTTCTTATCCAACATAAGGTTATCAATATACATAAGACAATCAATAAAATCAGCATAATAAATTTATTAAATCAAGAATCAAAGATACATATGGCATATACAATAAATTGATTACTTGACATAAATATTTCCAGGAAACCACTTTTGAATAATTTCTTTACTACATATAGTATTATGCCTAAAATACAATTCATTACAAATCACAAGTTAGTTCTTTTTGGAGAAGATAATTGGAGTTATGAGAGATAAGAGATAACAATAGTTTTTATATAACCTGGATTAAGCACTGTCTCAACAATGTCACACGTTTACTCTCCATGTTATTACTCCATGTGCTTTTCTCAATACACTGCTATCCTCTGGAAGTCAACATAGGCGTTTTCTCCTGCTGTTCCAACTTCCTCAAGCAGAATAACAACTACATCAGCTCTAGTACTTCCTTATACCAGAAATTGTTCATGTAGTAAACATACTTTGCTACAATACATCAAAAGAGTGTAATGTATTCCTTTACACTTACACACACTGTTTCAAAGATTCATATGTCTCCCCGGTCATAGTGGTTTACAATAAGTCAACCAATAGATTCAAATAACATGTGAAAGACTGCTTACTCACTGCAAAATATATTCAGGGGTGAAACATATGTTTCCAGTTTATCACTTTAAACTCAATTCTTTCTTACATTCCAGTCTCAACTTACAATTTCCTGCAACAATATTTAATAGCCTGGTACACACACGCACATAACATAACATAATAAATATTGCATATCAAAACATTGTCAAGTTTAGTTCAAACATTTGTAGAAATAACAGTCTACTCACATAATCCATCTTATTAAAACACAAGTATAACATATCAATAGCAAAATGTTTGACATATTTCTCAGTCCATTCTATCTCAAACAGTCAGTTAACTCACCATCAATCTATCGGCCATCATTCAAGACCAGACTTCTTTGCCACTTCAAATTCTAGTGATCAGACAATAGATTTCTATACAGCATGTAAACGTTTAGATCTCAGCCCATTGGCTGGTCTTGTTCTCTTAAATCATAATCTTTAGATAATAATACTCCTCACCCAGTTGAGATGGTTTGCATTACAACTGCAATTTCTAGCATATCTCAAATCAGGTTGTTTATTTCCAACTAAGAAACTTTCGAAAATACCATCACAAAAAGTGCCCAAGGTCAGGTTCCTCTGACAATTTAATAATTTATATCACAATTAAATTTTAAATTAGGGAGAAGCAAATTTACTCCAACACAATATTATTGCTCTTACACTGAGAATAAAAAAGTAAGAAATTATTTCATTTCGAAATACTTGATATGATCGATGCTAAAGAATTTCTAAGACAATAATTACCAATTTAGCAGAACAGCGAGACACCCCTTGCAGTCTGTGAGACTGGAAAGAGTCGATCATAGCGAAAACGACTTTTTTCTCCAGACCACGAACACAATTCCAGTGAGTCACCGTAACCTTATCTTGAAGTGCAAGCGCTGTTTCTTTGATGACGTCATCATCGGCCCAGTACTCGGCGACTTGTACAGGAACACCTCTTTGACGTATACCTCTGACAAGGGCGATGCCATCACGTGGGTATTTACACAGTACAAGGACATCTCGGTATTGCAGCAGTGTTTCTAGTGAACAAAAGAGAAAAAAATACAGAAATGATTATATGTTAGCATGTGTTAGTATACACCATAGCATCAGTTATAATTATAAGACATTTTGTTTCTAGTGACAAAAGACTAGAGTTGTGTTCAGTTCATTTTACAATGGGTGATCATGCAGTGAGAGAAAACATTGCAGAAAATAGCATCCTCATACACACAATCTGTCGATGGAGACAAGCAGGAAAGGACCCTTGTTATAAACATGCGGTCGTGAAATATCCACCAAATATGAGGTGCGTCAATGATGGTCTGAAAAACGGTGTCCATGTGTAAATATGGAACGCTTCACACACAAATGAAAACGGCTGTCACTCTCAGTACTGCAGTCTGCAACGGCCTGATTTATTACAGCAGCTCGGGGCACAAATTTTGCAAACTATCACAATTCAAGTCATGGCTAGTTCATCAGGATTTAAGTTCGAATCTTGCCCATCTCATAGTACTTCCAAATCCCTGCCAGGAGTGAGAGAAACACTCTGGCTTTCACAGCTAATAAAGATTCGTCTGAGCAGTTAAAACTAGCAAGTGCACTGCTATAAACGCCTGCCACAATGACAGTCTTATAGCAGGTGATATTGGTATGGTCCCCAAATCAGTTGCTTGCGTTTCCATAGATGCATTTCTACACTTTCAGTATTGGTCTTGATTTCCGTCTGCTAAATGTCCAACACTCAACGCCAATGCAGCATTGATATTTAAACCTCTTTTAATAGTAGTCACTAAAGTTCTAACGTTCCTAAAAATGAAGTCAAAATGAAGTCAAAGTATTCTACCTTATACACTGATGGATACACACATATGAAATATGCCATTTTCTATTAATCTCAAATAATCTGATAATATATTATAATAAATATCCTTTTTAAAAAGTTGAGAGAGAAAGGCATATGCCTTGCGTGCAATGTTTAATTGCTAAAACTAGTTTTCATTTTATACACGTCACATGTGTGTATCCCGTACATTTTTGCTAATTATGTATTCTGTATCTGTTACCGATTACTATATGGGACTCATAAAGGTACCATTTAAGATAGAAATATCGGGTGAAATCATGTAAAATAGCGTATAGTGGGAGAATAAGAAGAAACATTATCACCAACTGACATTAATATAATGCAAATTAATATGTATGTAAATCATGTAATCCTTACACACCTCTAAATATACCCCTTCCCGTATGCATTTTCTTGTGTGTGTGATCTTATACTAATCTGCCTCTCCCCTTCATATGGAATATTTCCTGCTCTGTGCACGATATTTTATACAGAGTTATAGACTTTCAAGTCTGTAGTGTAAGTTTGCTTGATCACAACTAGTAACGTTCTAAGCGAATTAGGACATGCGTCAAACTATTAACCGATTAAAGCTAAGGCATGCGAAGTAAATTAAATCTTTGACCAAAGCATTAACCGATCAAAGATAACTAAAATATGTGAAGTAAATTAAGACTTTGACCAAAGCATTAACCAATCAAAGCTAGCTAAGTCATGTGAAATAAATTAAGTGCTTGACTAACGCATTAACCGACCCAAGCTAAGACCAGAACCAGAAATGTTTATCTTCATCGATCAAAATAGTCATAGCCAGCCAAGACATTGATAAGAACCTAATATTTCAAAGTTATCTGGGCAATAGTCAGAAACGTTTAAGCCAACCAGGACAAGAGCCACTCTTCAAAGACAAAAACGGCATGCTTGATGGAACAAAGATGGAACACTCATTTATTTTCATATTCATTCCTTATATTCCAAATATTATTTTGAATCAAACACTCAATGATTAAAATTTTACCTTTGTCATGGCAACTGACTCGAAGGTCTTTCACAATGTTTGCCACTTCCACTCCGCATTGTTCACAATCGTCCGGCCAGTCGCCATAGTGATTTTTCTGACCATCAATGTGTGTGATCTTATCCACTGGTGGACCATGAGTTGCAGCAAATAAAGTAATGGATTCATGAACTTTATATCCACGTACATCGCCAGTTCGAATATCGACTGCTCTCTCAATCTCCTTTATCACAGCTGGTGGCGACCTAAGGGGCGTAGTCAAGGTTATTTCTTTCAGACAATCCGGCCTAATGTGATGATACAAAGATGCTGCCCACAGGTTAACGGTATGTACAGCATTCAGTAACAGCTCACAAAAGTGAGCGAAGGGATGGCTGTTAGGAAAGGATACATACAAAGATTAAGCTTTCGGGGAAGTAAATATCCTTAAGTGTCATATATTATTATTAGGGAGTTTCTCCCTATACGACCTTCGTAAATTTTAGAGAAAGGATAGGGATAGTCTAATTTCGTTTTACAAAAACATTTTGGCTTGGATATTTCAGAGAAGGGATAATGTTAGTGTCAGGATTTCACTGCCAAATGAAAACGAAAGTAAATCCGTGCACTAATTTGTTTTCAGTTAGCGTTATCTTTTTATTAACATTTTTCTCCTCATGTATGCTTTGTTTTCACTAATTTTGTTGTGCTAATAGCCTGAGTATTGCAGTACAGATAGCATCGATCAACACATCCCGCGTACAATATATTTTTTGTCTTTCGATATTTTAAACATATCTGTCATGTACGGAGTAAATGTGATATCTTGTTTATATTGATTACACTGTAAAGTACTGTTTTTCCCTAACAAACATAACATCAAATGAATGCAGGTTAAGCATTTTTTATGAAATACAAATGTGAAAGTGGAGTAAATGATGCCATGGATTGAAGACCGAGGAAGATAAACAGTTTTGATTAAATTGCAAAAGTAATTATACATTAATGCGTAATCTCCAATTATATTTTATTGTTACCTCATCACAGTTTACAACTATACCTCAGTGCAAAAATGATGCACTTGGAATTCTAAAACTTTAACTGGAATGTACTGGAAAACTCAAATGTTTAACCGGAAGTGACTGAAAACACGCTATGGAAGACATGTGTTTGACCTAAAGGGAGTTCATAGATCATTGGATTAAGTGACTCGATATATTGTTTGCTAAGGCGAATGCTGACACCAGAGTCGTGTGCTAAACGTGTTCTGACCTACATCGACTGCTGTATCCTACTTCCTTGATTAGACCGGTTGCAACTCTCACAATGAGGGAGAAAGATGGGTATTTCGAAAGCATTACCAAGTAGCCACGTTATGCATTAAATTAATTAGAATGTTTCAAATAGCCATAGACTAGGTGCTGGACAGACATCACCGGATTAAGTGAAAATGATCGAAATGCATACTGCTCCACCTCCCAAAACAAAACGGTTATGTGGATGTCTGGAGAGCAACACTCTGGACTTTCTCTCCACACATGTTTAGTGTGCATCACCTTTCTGTACTGAGCTAGTCAGCAAACTGCAGACATTTAATTCTACATTCCCGGCATGCCATGTAGAAATGTTTCTGGTAGGCTACAAATATTAGCTGTAAAATACAAAAATTATTTGCCTTGAGGATGGAATAATCTAGCAGTTTGTTTTCCTTTAGATAGAAAACCATAAACATCCACAGTTTAACCTGTGAAGAAATAATCTACCTTACCGGCCCATCTGATTCATAGGCCAATTGTATTTCCAGCTAACCGCTCAAATCTTGCCATATAAACATCAATGTCAACTTGTGCTCCACATAATGGCTCTAGAGTGAAAGGCCAAGGCCGATATTAAAATAAGAGCGGTAGATTGAACAGATGAATTATATGGGTCAAGTGGTTGTAATGTAAACAACTTTTCAAATCTCTGATGTACTATGCTATTTCTTTTTTCCTTTAGGATAGCATTATTTCCTTCTTTCTCTCATTAGCAACCATTATCTAAAGTTCTAATTCTATTGGCATTTGTTCAGCAGATAACTTTCGTTGTTCTAATCCTCCTTGATTTTCCCTCTGTTTGTTCAACAACTGTTTTTTGTTGTTCTAGGTCTCTCGGCGTATATGTTCCTTCTCTCTCATTCTATATAGGTCTTGTATAATCTCATCAATCTCATGCAGGAAATATGGAATGTCAAGTTGGGAGTAAATGGGGTAATGGGAATATATCAACTATGTTCTGTCGTGTCTGTGGCGGGTACAATGCGACCACATCACTCTCAAAACATGCAATATGTTTTTCTAGACATTATTGTCTATATCTGTGACTGTCTACAGCACGAAAAAATACTTGCTGACTGTATGTACCTGGTTTTCGTATCTCTTGTTGTTGTGTTTAAGTGTTGGTCATGTCCATCATTGTTATATTTTATTCAAGCTATGAATGTTTGCTGCCCTAGTTAATTTTAATTATACTACGAGTGTAATCTCTATTTAACATTATTTTTATTATTTCAGTTGCAGAATTTTGATGGCTGATCATTTTGGTGTTGGGTTCTTACGTTGAGTTCCTTTGATTATTTTATTTATTGAGAATTCTGTACCCGGCCATTAATTCTCTTGGAGTGAAGTTTGCGTGCATCATTGGGAAACGGTACTAGACTCTTAATTCACTGGGATTGAATTATCTTTGTGTCTTGTTGGAATACGGTACATGACCATTATTTCTCTGGAGAGCTGTCCAGAATTATTTCTTCACAACATCTATGAAGCTATACCTGAGGCGGTTTGAAGGGTATGATGATAATTTTGATGTTAATTGCTGATTTCTAATGTTGTTATCTAATGAATTCTCGAGACAGTGAGCTATTATATATGTGAACTTTCCTTTGTACTTGTTTGTTTAGAGCATCAAAATTAAGAAACAAGTGTAGTAGATAGAACTTTGAATTTGACAAATTACAAATGCTTATGGTTTATTATTTGTAATTAAAATAGTGTTATCTCTTATTTGATTTAATATACTATATTTGCAATTTTATGTATTTAATTAAATTGTTGAATTTGAGCTATATCGTTATTATGCTCTCTTTTGTACCTGTGATATGTGTAGTGAAGTTCATGTTACTTGTTAGTGTGTTATAATCTTGCGAATTAATTTTAATTATGTACCTGTTGTCATCTTCTGGACCGGCTTCATCTGCAGTTATATAAATACAACCTTGATGACCTGACTGCGATAGATTATGGACAGCTTTCTTCACATCCTGCTTGAATTTTTCAAACTCGTACATATGTCTGTGTAGTTTAGAGACAAGGGTCTTTGTGTCATCCGGTTTCCATTTCTCCAACGTTTTTTGGAGTTGATGCTCTATTAGAAATGCTGCTGCTCGACTTTTTCTCCAGGTACTCACGACATGGACATCATTTCCTTCCTGCAGCCAGGTGAGAGCCTTCAGAATTAGCATCAGTGTCTTACCTGTGCCTGGTGGCCCTGAGAGAAATGCTAATGGTGAAAAAACCGTAAGGATCTCAATTTGCTCTGGAAACAACACAAAACGTGCCATTCTGTTTCCTGTCTCCAACACTCCATCTCCTTCTGTCCTCAACTGAAGAAGTGGTGACGTAATACAATGCACGTCCACAGTTGTAGCCGGGCCACAGAACCTGAATACGTACAACTCATGGTGAAATATTTATCATTTTAATTGCAAGTGTTAATGCAGTGCACATCACATATGCACTTGGGTCATAGAGCCTAAATAAGCAGAATTTAATGAATAAATATATATTTATTTATTCTTACTAATAGAATGCAGGTCCCAATTTGTACCTGAGCGATACAAATTATTGCACAACAAAATGTCGATTTAACATTGTTGAATGAAAGCCCACTCTTTTCTTTTTTCTTTTTTCTTTTTTTTTTTTTTTTTTTTGGGGGGGGGGGTAGATCTTCAAGGGCATCGTTTAAATTCAAATGGTTATTCATAATCTAATAATGTTTTATGACAGCAGTCTAACATTACATGTGATACATGTGTTCACGTTAGAAAGAGCAGACCATTGTGTTGAAATTGATAAATGTAGAAAACAATTGTTAACAGATTTGTTGAGCTTAATAACTTAACGTTGAATCCTAGACTAAAACAGAACTAGAGAAGAGATAGTTGACTTGGGAAATAGACATTTAGTAATCAGTCTTATCTCACGCATTATTCTAATAACACTATGTAGAACTGTCTTGCTTTCTCTACCTTTCTTTCTCTTATGAATGTTTTTTTTAACCACCCTTTTGATTTAAATTACTGATTGCATATTGCATTGATACATGTATTACAACAACTTCCATTACTGATTTGCGGAAATTATATTGGTTATTTTGATTGAGCATTTTCAGTAAGTAGATTTAAAGTTTACTAGTTGCTTGAGTATGTGTGGAGATTTTACTATTCACACTGATTGTGCACATTTTAGTGACTAGATTTAAAGTTTCTAATTTTTTAGTGTATGTCGATAAACTTTTGTAAAATCAGTCAGAAACCTCGCCAGTAAGCCAGTTTCATGTGAATATGGTAGAGTTATTTTGTGATTTAAAAATAGAAGATTCTAGGGGAGATAAAAAAGATGTGGATAGAGATGGTAAAGGAGGAGGCCAGTGAATTGGGCCTTTCGGGATGCGTACAAATAAATTATGCTATAAAATATGTGAAAGAAAGAGAAGAATGAGAAAATATAAAGAAACATGAAATAGAAAAAAGTAGACATAAAAGTAAAAGAAATAGTATTAAATAAAGGAAATAGACAGGAAAGATAAAAGTAAACAGAAATAAATACAGATTGATAAAGAAGAAAGTAATGAAAGATTGAAGATTGAATGCGAACTGGCTTTTGACAAGATGTTTGCAAAAGAAAAGATACACACAGAACTAAACCTATTCTAGTTAAATATAAATGAGAATGTGGCTAAGGTTTTGGAAGCCAGTGCAAAATTTCATTTTCGTTCTTTCAAAAAAGGAGGAAAACATCAGAGATTATGTGTTAAGCTTCGAGAATAGGTCTATGAGATTAGGCCTCCAGGAAAAAACCACAACTTAATTACTTAGTGGAATGAATGAAAAGACAGGACAGCATGGTCTTTGATAGACTCACTTAGGAAGCCACGACATATGAGACATATAAGGCTGAACTGATAGTGAGACATACCATGATGTCAACTCCACTTAGTTAATGGCTAGTAGTAGTAGTAGTAGTAGTAGTAGTAGAAGCAGTGGTGGCGGTGGTGCTGGTGCAGGTGGTGGTGGTAGTAGTAGTAGTAGTAGTAGTAGTAGTAGTAGTAGTAGTAGTAGTAATAGTAGTAGTAGTAGTTGTTGTAGTAATTAATCATCCATAACTACAAGTGATGAGAATCTTAATTATGTTATTAATAACTCTAAAGAATTTTTCTTTTCACTTGGCAGATATGTGGTTGCTGTAAACGTTTTCTCTCTTCCACATCCTTAAAGACAAACATTTACCATCACACAATATTTCCATAGGTGGAAAACGTCTTACCAAGGGAGAAGACAAAATCATATTTACTCTATATTTAGCATGCCCCTATCCTTCCACTGTTCCTCCAAAAGTCACAGTTACTTACATCTGGCAATAACACGCTCAATGACGAAACATGGCCTATTCACAGTGAAGCACGTACACACTCACAATATACTTGTCCCACATTGAATAACAGGGGAACCCTCTATCCTATGCTGAATAACAATGATGGCTGTCTACGACAACAGTTCCAAAATGTAGATCATGGACACCAGCTACAGCAACAGTTCCAAAAGGTGAGTGGCGTAGAATATTCTTCTTTTGGCCCAGTCTTGCTCCATCAGTCCTTGTCTCGAAAGTCCCTGATGACCAACACTGCCCAGGTTTCAGACCCAATGTAGACTACTGACAATGCTGTAGAGGTTGCCATAAAAGAATTGGGTGTGACAAAACACACGTCCAGCTCTATACAATATGTGGAGAATATTAAAATCTTCCTTCTCCAGTCATGATGGATAGAAAGATTGTCCAAACTCGGTGTAGACAAATATGAGGTCTCACACCTCTCTGTAATCCAGACGTACACTGAAGTAAAATAGCTCCATATAGTCTTTTTATGCATAATCAAGTTCTCACTCTCTTAGAGAATATTTGTGTGTGTATCCCTACTTTACTAAAGCTAACAATGTGCATTACTCTGAGATGCAATACTCCTAAAAATATAATTCATAATTAAATTTGTAATAAGAAATGCTAAAAAACTAAACACGTTTCCTACATAGTGTAAACATAATTATCAAACATCTAACATTAATAATTAATAAAATGTATTTTTATTAAAATGTTGAAAACACAAAATTAGCAAATTTGCTAACAGTGTATGTAAATAAAATAAGCAGACTCACTTGCAGACAGTGTATGGAAACAAACTCGCTGACAGTGCACGTAATTAACACGTCATTTTGCACACAGATGACACTTGCAAACTTCTGTTACATCATGGGATGGGCAATTGGAGATAAACAAGGATTATTTTTTTCACTGTTTACTCCCCCTTTTTTCCTTGACACATTGAAATTTTCATCACTTCAGTACAATATTCGATTAACATTGTTGGATAATCATTCTATTTATCATAGCATAGATGTAAGCGGTCAATTAACATAAATATATAATCAAGTTCATGGATATCATCATGGAAAGGAGTTTCAGAGAAATAATTAAACTCAATACACATAACCTGTTCTGGCAAATGTTAACAATTATGCAGTTTGAAACAAGTCATTCCCTTATTATCTTGGCCAGGCCCCATTTGTCCCTCCTCAAGGCACATTACACAACTGTTCCAGAATTTTTGATGCACTCTCCGTGAATGCTGTAGATAATCGTCCTGAATTTCACATGCACTATTTACCAGGAGACATTTTCTCAAAGTTGAATATGCGTTTACACAACACACAATGAGGAATGTTCAACAGGAGTTCATTAATTTTTTTAGACTAAAGCCACAAATTCAAGTATATATTGGTCTTGAATGGAATTCACAGGAACACATTTTACACCATTGATGGTTGGGTGGGGCCCAATTAATTCTGTCATGCAAAGGAACGTTTTATTGGCTGTGTGTGCAATGTGCGAGTGTGATTGTAATGATTACTGGACAAAGAGACGAACGAAATGGAACAATACAAATATGAACTCGTTCGCCCCTCTCAAAAAACTGATGAAAGTATTTATTCTATGCTTGGCTTGCGTGATCCATGAAAAGATAAAAAATAGCTTCATGCTTTTTTCGTGACAAAGATTTTGTTTCTCAAATTAAGAATTATTTCTTTTGGCACTTGAGAAATTTCTACATTAATTTATTCACTATTTTGTTCTAAAAGTTAAATTATACAATGACAGTAAGATGTATATACTTGTTAAAATATTTATTTTTATAATTAGTACTATGTATAAATACAAATAATTCTGTATTATGCAACTTGTGTTTGATGATAATATATCATCATAACTTACATTATGCAAAATAATAAATAAAGATTTTAAATCGTGTCAACATAAATATACAGTTAACAAATTTTTATTATTAAGAATGTGATATTTTATTTGATTGTTTAATAGAATATCAAGTCTACATTGAAACATGATATTTCGATGTTCAACTGCACAGGTGTTGTCATGGACAATCTATTGATGCTTCACCCCAAGTAGAAACGAAAGTCGAAATTGTAGCTGAATCAGGAAATAGAATGACCCAGTGACGTCTCTACCAATACAAGGTGAATATAGGCACCAAAATAACGCCAAGGGCATTACTCTCCGGCCCACCTGGAAATGAAAAAAGAACAATGCTCTATCTCATGGGATTGTGTTGGACACGACGTCCACATTGTCACGACGAGTCCAGGCAGTCGAATTATAAGTTTCCAACTGGAACAATTCTTTGACACAAACGGAATTGCAAGAAAGTAGGTCATCAAAGCCAGATTTTGACACTGAGGAGAAGAGAGAATTTGACATGGCATAAAAATTGAGTACTTTGCATTATTGCTTAAGTTCGGTTTGTATGATTATATGAAGAGGATATGATTTGTTGAAACCATACGTACATGCATTTGTTTGTCATATTACTAAAATTCACACCAACTGCTGAATTACAAACCACCCAAATTATTTCGTTTGATTTTTGAATTAAGGTAATATTTTGGTCTGCTTCTAAGAATTGAATTATTATGGATTTTTTGTGTTCTTTATCTCAGTTTTAGTACCTACAATATGTGGAACATTAAACGATTTTTATAGTTTAATTTCTTTTCCGATTAATATACTTATATCAATATTTTATAAAGATTTAAATATAACCCTATTCCCAGACTTAAGCGGACCAAATAAGCTTAAAAACCAGACTTATGTCGACCTACAGCAATAGGCAGACCGCCTCTTGGTCTGCCTAAGTTTCAGATTGTTCATTCTTATAAATAAAGCTTA
>CM054179.1:6973539-7043164 GCA_028829895.1 Sinotaia quadrata | reverse complement strand
AAGCTGTACTCTCGTAGACCAACTAATTAGTAAGCTGTACTCTCGAAGACCAAAAAAGTAGTAAGCTGTACTCTCGTAGACCAACTAATTAGTAAGCTGTACTCTCGTAGACCAACTAATTAGTAAGCTGTACTCTCGTAGACCAACTAATTAGTAAGCTGTACTCTCGTAGACCAAATAAAGATAAAAGCTGTACTCTCGTAGACCAACTAATTAGTAAGCTGTACTCTCGAAGACCAAATAAGTAGTAAGCTGTACTCTCGTAGACCAAATAATTAGTAAGCTGTACTCTCGAAGACCAAATAAGTAGTAAGCTGTACTCTCGTAGACCAAACATCTAAATGGTGGACGTAACCTTTTCGAGCCGATTAAATTATACAGTCTGACCAAAAACACGTTAACGTAACCAGTACATTATCTTTCTCTAATCCGCCATCGGTTACGCGGGGAAACTAATTTACCCCCAACCTTCCCATTTCTGGAGAAATAATTGACTTTCCCCCCACCCCATGCTGACTGAGGCTTTGTAGATGGTCACATGCATGCTCATACCTCATGTCTTGAAGCGCTTGCTGCAGGTCTGGTCTTCACAAAACATTATACTGATTATAGAACAAGTTTTAAAACATTTTTTCTACTTCTATTTTTAGCCAAAGTGGTCGCACGAAACGCGTAGTGGTTCATCTAGTGCATCTCCAGCCTCACCGATTGCTAGCCCGAGGTTTTGATTTTTTTTTTCCTTTGAGGTTTGGATCAGCTGCTCTTCGGGGATCTTCCTTGGCGGCAATATTTCTTGGTCGACCCTCCAGCTAAATCGACTTATTTTCTAGCACTGTAGAGCCACATTTGTCTTGTCGGCGCAGTCATCTAAAATAGTGACTCGGGCACATGCAGCTGGAATCGCTGTCGAATTCGGGGTGCTGGTGGTGGTGATGGGGAACCGCTCGTCGTCACTCCCTTGTAATTCTTACTCCGAGGACTATCTCGCGTTTAAACGCACGTTTAGTATTCATTAATTTCGCATCGCGTGCACATACGTTTGTTTCCGTTACACATGTGGGGTAAAGAGCATTGTCCCCGACTGGTAAGGACATAACCCCCAAAGCTTTCCATGGTCTCTGCTTTCTAATCCCCGTGGTAATCCCCGGGAAAATACGCAGTCGAGTAATCCCCGGGAAAATACGCAGTCGAGTCCCCCAATCAGACTCCGGTCTTTTCTCAGTACCGCAGTGCGATCGTCAACTTATTAATAACTTGCTGCAGATGCTGCCACGGGGTCTGGGTGGAATAGTGCCGGACAATCCAAGATGAAAGGACACCATGCGGTTGCGCGTATTAGGGAAGAGAGAAAAAATTAAAGAAATGATTGAGCAGTAAAGTAAACGTGAAGGCCAGAAAATGTTTGCGAAAGCTAGCGGTTAATTTGCTTTTTCTTTTAAAAGGGTTAAAGCTGAAAAATCCATTTGAACCCGAATTCTATTAGCATTGACTCGCGGAAATACGAGAGGAAGGACAGACGGGAACTACTTTACGGAGTCAGGTGACAACTAATTGCTCTCTCTCTCTCTCTCTCTCTCTCTCTCTCTCTCTCCCCTTCCCCCCTCTCTCTGCATGTATCGGAGTGGTCCGCTAATTACGAGTTCTTGGGACTGCAAAGAAATTAGTGGGGACACAAAGGGAGCTAATCCGCAGAGATTAACCAGTGCTACACAACAGGGTTGTATTTCAAAATTAGCGACTAGCTTTCTGCAGGTTTTTGATCATAAGGGAATCAAAAGAGCATTGAGACAAAAGCATTTAAGGAACAGGGTGGGTGGGTGGGCGAATTAGAAAGGTAACAATGTTCACGCTTAAAATTGTAACTACAAGATAATTAATTTTATGCAATCACCACACTATCCGCAATTAAAAAAATAAATTTGAAGAAAAAAGTAAACACACATTCGAAAGTGGTTTTTCTTTTGCTCCATAATGTTTTACTTGAATTTATTTTGACTGTTACACTTCAAAATTAAGATTGTTTTAGTAGAAATGATATTTGACTGACTTCACTTCAAGGTTAAGATTGTTTTAGGTAGAAATGAAATTTGACTGACTTCTCTTCAAGGTTAAGATTGTTTTAGGTAGAAATGATATTTGACTTACTTCACTTCAAAGGTTAAGATTGTTTTAGGTAGAAATGATATTTGACTTACTTCACTTCAAAGGTTAAGATTGTTTTAGGTAGAAATGAAATTTGACTGACTTCACTTCAAAGGTTAAGATTGTTTTAGGTAGAAATGAAATTTGACTGACTTCAAGATTAAGATTGTTTTAGGTAGAAATGAAATTTGACTGACTACAATTCAAGGTTAAGATTGTTTTAGGTAGAAATGATATTTGACTTCACTTCAAGGTTAAGATTATTTTAGTAGAAATTATATTTGACTGACTTCACTTAAAGTTATGTAGTATTGAAACCTCTCTCTGCGCCATGTAGCAAAATCTGCTCAGGCCGGAAGCTGCCATCATCGAATCAAAGAAGAAGCTATGCAGTATACCCTATCAAAAGTACGAAACTAAAGCGGTTAGCTAACTGCTGCAAAATTAATTTGCGACATGGAGTATGGGGTGCATACATCGTTTGTGACTAAGAGGCCATCACAGTGCAAATACTTGAATGTGTGATAACATATCACTTTATATCAGAGGTTGATTTCAAGAGACATGTCACCCCCCACCCCCCAATTCTTATGTAACGTGCAAATTATTAACATTCCTCTAGCCAAAGACATTGAAAATGAATTGACGAATTTGTATTTAAATATAAATAGATTCCTACGGTAAACTTTCTTCGAGATCTGACCGATATATTGAATAATAGAGAAGATACTCAAGAGCATTGATCTAGAGCGGAATAGAAAGGAAGTTGGGGGGGGGGAATTCACTGTGTCATATAGAAATGAAAGACACACACCTGAGGTGAAGTAAATCTTCATGAAAATATATTAATTCTAAAACACTTTTATAAAATGTAGATTTGATATAATGAACACTCAGTGAACCAGTCCCACAAGCAACTAATGCCAGAGTTTGAATTAACTTTTAAAAAAAGGATGTTTCTTGTCAAACACCTCATTTCTACATTCTCTCTGATCTAATTCCTATCTGATATCTGACCTCACCAATTTCTGTTCACTATAAAGATCTCACCGTTCTACGTTTCTACTACCATAACAGAACTGATCAAGCTACATTTCTGCTCTCTATAAAAGATATGTTGATGCTACATTTTGCTCAATTCAACAGATCTGACTACACTACCTTTCTGCTTACTATTACGGAGATGATCGAGTAATATTTCTGCTACTGTAACAGGTCTGACCATGCTACATTTCTGCTCAATGTAACAGATCTTATCACGCTAAGATTTTGCTCACTATAACAGACCTGACCACGTTACATTTCTGCTCAGTGTAACAGATCTGACCACTTTAAGATTCTGCTCACTATAACTGACTTTACCACGCTACATTTCTGCTCAGTGTAACAGATCTGACCACGTTAAGATTCTGCTCACTATAACAGACTTTACCACGCTACATTTCTGCTCAGTGTAACAGATCTGACCACCTTAAGATTGTGCTCACTATAACAGACTTTACCACGCTACATTTCTGCTCAGTGTAACAGATCTGACCACGTTAAGATTCTGCTCACTATAACAGAACTGACCACGCTACGTTTACTCTTACTCCGCATTTTTATAACTTGTGCTCTCCTTTCAGTTACGCTTACCAAACTGTTTCCTTCACCTCACGGTCCTGCCAATAAAGCGAGTCTGTTCACCAAACAGCTTTGCTCATCAGAGTTGTGAGAGGTTTGCAAACGAGGCAAGTGGTAGGAGTTATTGTCGAGTGTCAGCGTGGGCCAAGTGAGGGCTGATCAGGAATAGTGGCCTCCATTCTATTGAGACTCTCTTCGCATGGCTCTTGTCCCGAGACGTCATGCGACTTGGATTGTTAGTGTGCGTGTATGTGGTGTGTGTGTGTGTGTGTGTGTGTGTGTGTGTGTGTGTGTGTGCGCGCGTGCGCGCGCGTGCGTGCGTGCGTGCTTGCCTACTAAAGCATCAGACATGTTTCTTATCCCTAAAGACCAACGGTGGCAGTTTTGTGTATGTGGTGTGTGTTGCCGAGGTAGAAGCAAATATCTTATCCCTAGATGCTAGCGGTGTGTGTGTGTGTGTGTGTGTGTGTGTGTGTGTGTGTGTGTGTGTGTGTGTGTGTGTGAAGGAGGTACCGAGGGGAGTGGAGCATGGTTGATAGAAAGGTTGAGTGAGAAGGTGATGATGGCGGATGGATGTGGTTGTCAGTTCTAGCTGCTTGTTGTTTTACTTTTGCCACCGAATGTGAGCTCTTTTCGTTTTCCATGCTTCGTGGTAGCTGTTGGGACCTATTTTTCCTCTTTCTTTTACTCTTCCTTGTTTCCAATGGACCATTTGACACTTATTTTATTTCTAACAGTTTTAAGTTTGGGATTTGTAGGTTTACATTTTTATAACTTTGCTTCTAGTTTATTTTTATAATTTTGTTTGAGTTTTTAAGTGGATCTCCCAATGATTACTTTAGATGATTAGTCCTTGGACTTGGGAATCCCTGGACGTGGTGGGGTGGGAGGAGCATCACTATGTGGAACAGACGGAATGTAAAAAGGAAAAGACTCATGGGAGCGGGGTAGGAATGAAAAATAGTATTGTACATCACAATAGTTCTTAATCTTCAGATTCATAACTTGGCTATGCGCACGCACACAAATAATGATTATGATATATATTTTCCTATCGAAGGAAAAAGAATTGGTTTATAACCCGAAGCTAGCTACCAGTTCATACCCTATTGAACGGTTGGGTAGATAGCAGACAACTAGTACCAGTTTTAGGTGCGGGTGGGGATGGAGGGATAACTTACAAATCAAGGGCTTAGGTTGTCTTGTGGGTGGATTTTACACTGGAATCGCAGCAACCCCTTGAGGCTTCATTCCGAGCTGTGTCCAGTGTAGGATACTATCAAAAAACAAGTTAGAGTTTGTAATACATATCAGAACTATGCATCATGCCTCTTCATAATACCCCCTGTGATTTTAGTACGAGGAGGAACGGTTATTTGTTTGGGTTGTAAACCTTGTGGGAAGGTGTGTGTGTGTGTGTGGGGGGGGGGTGTAAAAAGGATGGGAAGACCCCATGCCCATCATAATTACAACTGGGGTGGTGGTGGTGGTAGGACATGACACACCAGATCCGTTATATTTATAATTTTCTTTTAATTGCTTTTCTTCCTCCACCCAATCTCTGTCCCGGACTGGATTTTTTTTTGGGTGTGTGTGTGTGCCTCGTGTGAACTTGCTGGCAGGCAAAGCCAGCAACAAAAATAAAGATAAACTGTTATGTACATAATAAGAGTATAATTGCCCGGACAGTAAAATTCCCGCCACTCTCGCCCTACGCCGCGAATACAAGTGTGACGTAGTGGTCCCACTAGTCACTAGTGTACTCCAGATCAGAGAACGTCTGATGACGAAATGATCAACGCAAGCTCCAGTTGGTGACGTGACGTCACACTTTTCGCCACTGTATTTCATGCTGGGACGCATTGGACCACGTAGATAATTAAAAGTTGAAATATTAATTTGTATTTAATAATTTACTAAACTTTTACTTTGCTTTCATTAATATATAGGGTGTTTGTTACAATACAATGCGTTGCGTGTAGTCATTAAAAATTAATATCATCAAGCTTATTTTCGGTATCGTCATTCTGAAAGTAATCTTTGAGTATGTCGTTCCCAAAGTACATACTGAGTGCTATTACAAATACATTTCGCGTTATCAATCAGGCAACACACATTAAGTTCGCCATTCAGAAGAATACATTTGAGTTTTGTCAGTCAGTAGGCATTCACTGTGTGTTGTCATTAAAAAGTGCCATGACTTACTACGCTAGATGAAACCATAAATGCCATTTGTGTGTACATAAAATTTCTATTTTTAAACCTCTTGCCAAGGTGACTAAAAAGCAATGCATGATAATGTAAAAGGTGATTGGAGAATTTTATGGACCACGGGCGACTATCTTTAATCTCAATGGTGGGCAAGAGGTTTAGAAAGTAAGTCAGATTTTCGTAAGCTGTAAACAACCCCACTAATGTTAGCAGTAAGAAAAATGTAAAAATCCACATAGCCACTGGCAAATTCTTCTACAGTGGGTTTTCTTTCCCTTCAAAGAACTGACATATTAAATAATGATATTTTGTAAAGCACGAGATCTATAATTAAGGAGGTTTAGATCAAGAGTGGTTGGGGGAAAGAAAACGGGGGAGGGGGACCTTAAATCGCTCGCTACTGACTTGGTGTACAGGGATGATATTCATTCGTAGGCAGCTTTTTTTTTTTTAAATGTATTTTTAAACCCAGTAAAATGTAAAACCGGTTTCAGGCACGTTTTATGAGCAAACGTCATTATAAGAGGCTCAGTAGATCTACATTTTCTTGTGACAATATAGACTTCGGCATAGGCCTGGACACAGACATAGACATAACATAGACAAAGACATGGAAATCGACTAATGCTTAAACATATAAACTTGGACATCGACAAAGACAATGTTTGAAATGGATATATATAATGGAAACAGACATACTCGTTCACATACAAACTCACTCACAGACACATACACATTTGTATATATGCAGATTATATAAAGACACAGACACAAGCATTAGAACACATACTTATACACGACATACTTATACATAGATACAAACACAGATACAGTCATAGACATAAACAACACAGATACAGTCATAGACATAAACAACACAGATACAGTCATAGACATAAACAACACAGACACTGTCATAGACAACGACTCTGATACAGAAGTAGATATAGTAATAGACAGCGTAGACAGACACATAAACACGTACATATACACAAACGCAAACAAATACACAAACAGTTATCTACGCATTAACAAACAGTCGTAATTTTAGAAAATAATTAATTACTCAGAACCGTCCCGCCAAGTGCTTTACAGAATTCCCCCCCCCCCAAAGTTCTTCTCTTTCGTGAGTACCAACCTCCATTCTAAGACTGCTCATTCTCTTGGACACTCGCTGAAAGCAAATCTGAACTGCCCTCCGCCAGTGAGGTTTGACTGGTTAAAAATACGAGTCACGTGATCGGAAAAGTAAAAGAATAACATTTTTTTAAAAATAAACCCCACGTTTCTAATGAATTGAAATAGGTCTTTGATAATTAACTACAGGTTTGCGCCGTCTAATTGGTAACAGTTTTCATGCTCATCCTTGCGTGACAATTGTGAACCGGTGTTCTGGGGATTAAGCGGGATTAGTGTCACCAGTCAGAGTTCAAAGGGAATTACGCATGACACAATGGAATCGAGAAACCAAAAGAAAATGATGCCGAAGAACACTTTTGATGTCGGACTCACAATTTGGAATCATAAATCGAATGAAATGTTTCTAGTACTGTTGGAAAGAAAAAAGACCCGACGTTTCTTTTGTCGTATATGCACATAATTTTATGAATCTTGTTTCCTTAAATATTATTATTATTTAAGAGAAATATACTTTTAAAAAATTTTTTTTTTACAATTTTCGTGAGTTTTCATGCAAAAAATATAAATGCATTGCACCAAATAGAAGCTGTTTTTCTCATTCCTCATACTACCTTTGAGCACCAGGTGCAAATCTGCACAGCTCTGCACTTCATTGTTGCTATAGGCAGGCACATTCATATAATGTTTTACACATTTTTTTTTTAAAATGCAACAAAAATCGTACAAACCAACAAAATCGGAAAGGAGACAAAATTGTCGAATAATAGATTTGCAGTGAATTCAGAGTAAATAAGTAAATAATACTTAAAAAAATATCTACAATACATTCGTGATCTGTAATCAAAACTCTTCATTTTCTTTCGCAATTTTTCATAGAAAACAAGAAACAAATTCAAGAAATATAATTACAATTGATAAAGCACACACCTTTGTCTTAAACACTTCTTTTATATTTCCAATAATATGACCACATTTTCTATTCAACATGAATTCTGTAAAGGAACTACCAAAGATTACCATCAGAAATAGACATAAGTACGCCAGAATCATTAAAATACCCCCAACACACACACACACACACACACACACACACACACACACAGACACCTCTTCCCAGATTTGGTTTACCCTTGACATATGACTGCGCTTATCATGATAAAAGTGAAGTTTGATTGAAAACACTTATCAGTAAAACTTAGTAAAAGTGCTTGCTTGACTTTTAGTGCTTTTAAAAAAAATCTTTCTTTTTTCTATTTTCTGGTTTGTGTAAGCAATGTGAGAGAAATGTCGCCTCATTCTGATTGGTACGTGTTTTGAATAAGGCACATATACAAAGTTTGTTGACCTAATGTTAGAAACAGGCGTGCTAGTTAATTTTTTTTTTAATTCTTTTTCTGGTTACGTTGTTCTTTGATGGGAGGTGGTGGTGGAAGTTTGTTGCTGTTTCCCCCCTCCACCCAAATAAATAATCGTGATCTTGTCTTGCTTTATACCTTTAGCAAACTGCGGCAATCAAAACTGAACGCGCTGACAGAGCGCACGTCACAGCGAGGTCGTCAGTGGGTCAAAGTTTAAGAGACAAAGTCATTCCATGACGCTGGGCGAGAAGAAATCAGGTATACCTGCTTTTGTTGATATGTGAATGCAATTTCCCTCCAACGATAACTCTGAAGACCTCTCTTATAATATTAACGTATCTAAATTTATTGTTATCTACTTACCACCCCACCCCCACCCACCCCACACATCTAGTCAGCAAATGCCAGCAGTGAACTGCCACCGAGAAGACTGACTATTTAATTAATTTTCACTTACCAACAAATATTAACAAGTCCTTCACATTAAAAGTCGACTGGGTTTGACTTGACAATCACACTATTATTCTTCCTGATGCGGAGTGATTGCTAGGCTACAATCTAAATTGTGAGTCTCTGGTTTGGTTCAAATCCGTGAGAGCAGATGTTAATAATATATTTAAAATCTTTTTTAGATGAATGAAACACATATCAGTAACTTCATTGGACATAATAAGTTGATAAAATTGTTAAATATAAACAATTGTTTATGGGATGGTAAATTTTAAAATCCATTTTGACAAATTGTGAATGTAAACTCTTGAAATTATTTTTTTTCATAAGTGGTCTTTGAGTTGTGATTTAGCATGTATGTTAATGTATATTAATGTTTTGGATGATGTAACCTATTGTAAGAGACGTTCCACTGCTGTTGCCACCAACTGTATCTGTAACATCTAGCATAGTAATTATGCCAGCTACTAAATGGGATACCATTTTGCCATTTTCTGTGACTCACTTCTACTATTGCTGTTAGATCCAGACCCCACGTGATCCAAAGAGAGACCCATGGCGTTGAAAGGAGCTTAATGTGAACAAAATAGAAACACAGTTGGACTGTTCATCTTCTTAATTCTGTTAATTAATGCTGAGATAGGGTCTTTAAAATAACCTCACATATGACAGTCCATTTACATCACGTCTTTCTATTCTGAACACCCAAGAATGACAGCTAGATAAAATTCCTCTACACAAGTAGGTTAAACTTTAGTTAACCTGAATTAAACCAAGATTCGCCAAACTATCTAATTAGTTAGAAGGCATTGTTCGACTGGCTTGGCAGCCTGATTAGTTAGAAGACAGTCCGCTCAAGTTAGTGATCATTTGTCTCTTCATTCAATTAAAATTTCAGTCATATTTCTATTTTCCAAACAGGAAATAAATTTAAAGAAATAATAATAAATAAGAATTTACAAGTAACTGGGCTAAATACTAAAATGCCAAACAAAATGAAGTGAAGTGTTGTGTTCTATTTGTGCAGGAATTTCTTTAAGCGTTTCACAATAAAATAAAAATGGATGGGAGTCCCATCAAATTATCTCTCAAATTTCACGCCCTTCCCTTTTCCTTTCTACATCCTGGGTTTTTCTGTTAATTAAAAGTCTGATACCGCTGGGCTATTCATTTCTGATAGAGTGTCAAGGCCACAAGTCGCGACTGTTAGTTTCATTGCCTGTAAGTGAATTGCTAAACAAGGTCCCTTAGCGTGATTCAGCGTATATAGCGTTACTTGATACGACTTTCTGTCTGAAAATGTTAATGTAATAGTTAACTCAAGATTTGTGGATCATTGTGAAAGAGTGTTCTTGTTTGTGTGCGTGCGTTTGTGTATGTGTGTGTGCATATGCTTCTCGCTTAGGAAGTCCTGGTTCAATCCTTGATCGTGATGAAAACCAGCTCGGGTGTAATTTTGGGGTAAGACAGTGAGTGGTAAGACAGTTCTGTTAATTTGACTATTTTGACTCGGTTGGATATTTCAGGGTTTTTTTTTTACTCGGGTAGGACAGTTCAGTTGATTTGATTGCTTTTGTCTCGGGCTGGACAGTTCTGTTAATTTTTCTTTTGACGTGGGTAGGACATTTGGGTTAATTTGTTTGCTTTTGACTCCGAGTAGGACATTTGGGTTAAATTGTTTGCATTTGACTCGGATAGGACAGTTCTGCTAATTTGTTTGGTTTTGACTGAAAGGACAGTTTCATTAACTGTTGGCCAAGCTTTGATTCTTTAATAGTTTAGCAAATCAGTTTCCTTCTGATTCGGATAAGACAGATTTATTAACTTAATAGATTTTAACAGAGACAGAAGGGAAGCTGTTTCAATTTCCTTTATTATTTGAACAAGGTTTGATGGACACTGCACTTAATTTATTTCCGATGACTTTAATTGTACAGTGCATTTAATATGTGCTTGATTCTAGTGGGATAATGTATTTAATTTATTTGTTTTTAGTCCACATATTTCAACTTTAAGAATGTAAAGAATTTAATTAAATTCAACACATGGCATAAATAAACCTTGTCATTTAGAAATGCCATTTATAATTACTCCATTGAGGGAAACACACAAACATTATTTACACTTTCCTTAAACAGTTAAGTTGTCTTATATTATGTCTGTTCTAGTGGTTTAATTCATTAAATGATTTATACTTAGAGAACAGATGGGTAACTTTCTTATGGCAACCACTTAGTGATAGAACGGACAACTTTTTTCTCATTAACCTCCCTTGTGAACTCATCATTTTATATTACCGATTTAGCTCCGTTTCTTCCTGTCCCCCCCCCTCCTTCAAAGACACTTTAAATTGGCGCATATAAACCCTTCTTCTCTGTTCATATGTCTTTCTCCCAACACACACGCGCATTTCAATCAGTATCACAACTTGTTAACTCCAAACAGTACCGCGCGTGAATTCCGGAATTTATTCTCTGCCGTGCTATATTTCAAGGTGGAGATAATCGTGTCTCGCTAGTTGTCTTTCCAGGTGGAGATAATCGTAAAGCAGCGTGAACTCTTGAGGCTCTCTGAGAATGGGTTTGAGAATGTGCTGACATTGTTTGGCACCGTGACCAAGGTCATTGCGCTTCACTCAACTTGTCGTAAAAGTTGTGGGTTTTCCCCAAGATGTGACAATGCTCGCCAGGGGACGTAAGTGTGGTTGTGAATGTAATACGTGTGTTAGGGAAAGTCGAAAGCTGGATCGTCAGTGTCAAAGGTTTGAAGAGTGGGTGAAAGGGGGTCGTGCAATTTGACGAGATATTTCCCTAATAAAATTTGTAATAAAAATTATTAGTTACAACATTTTCCACATATTGTAAATATAATTATTAAACAACTAACACTAATAATTAATCTAAAATATTTTTATAAAAATGTTGGAAAACGAACTTTGCAAACTTGCTAGGTGTACCTAAACAAAGCAAATAAGCTGTCCTGACATTAATTGGAAAACGGACTGCTTTCATTACCTCTAATTTAACCTTTCATCTGCCCGCAGATGAACTCGAGAGTGTCCCCGTTGGGTCGCTATGGGAGCAAGTGGAGAAAAATAAATTTTCTGATTATCCCCCCCCCTCACACACTTCCTCCTTACCCCCTTCCTCTTTCCGTGACATGGGAGTTGGGGGTTGGGGGCGTGTATTGTATAGCCAGGTATCCTAGATGTGACTTCATTTATACAATACGAGAGCAAACGGTGTTCTGCAGGAATAAAATTGGTGCCCTACTGTATTCGTTATCTCGGTTTGACGGATTTCCAACTGAGAATAGCAAGAGTGCGACTTTTCCAAACAATTCTCCGACAGGTAAGGTTGTTTGTATCTTTTATCAGCATGACGTAAATAAACGTAAATGTAGTACCACTGTTTCTTAGTTTCAAGGGACGAGAGCTTGACTGTTTTGTAATTTTCAAATGCCTTGCTTTTTTGGTCACCACAAGTGTTAAGGGAAATTGACAAGTTATACAAATTCTAACATTTTTAGTGACGACCGTTTTACAAATTCTAACATTTTTAGTGACGACCGTTTTACAAATTCTAACATTTTTAGTGACGATCGTTTTACAAATTCTAACATTTTTAGTGACGACCGCTTTACAAATACTTTTTAATAGTTTTTGTGACGACCGCTTTACAAATACTTTTTAATAGTTTTTATGACGACCACTTTACAAATACTTTTTAATAGTTTTATTGACGACCGCTTTACAAATACTTTTTAATAGTTTTTGTGACGACCGCTTTACGAATACTAATAGTTTTTATGACGACCGCTTTACAAATACTTTTTAATAGTTTTTATGACGACCGCTTTACAAATACTTTTTAATAGTTTTATTGACGACCGCTTTACAAATACTTTTTAATATTTTTTGTGAGACCGCTTTAGAAATACTAATAGTTTTTGTGACGACCGCTTTACAAATACTTTTTAATAGTTTTTGTGACGACCGCTTTACAAATTTAAATTACAGAGGAAACAATTCCTCACAGATAAGACAGACAGACAGATAAGACAAAGACAGACTCAAGACAGACGTGACGATGACACTTATAAAATCATACTAGACAGGAATGACAATGAATTTAGCACAACACTAATGGAAATTTAACAATAACTTTATATAACAATAAAAGAAAAAGAAAAGAAAACAAGAGAAAGAACAATTATAATACTACCAATTATCAATTTTCCAACACATACCTTTCGCGCTCCTCGAAACCCAAGAACCAAAGGTCTTCTGGTTGGAGTACTATATCCTATATTCTGTACTCAGTCTTACTGACTTTAATATTTTTACAAATGTTTCTGACTTCAAAATTACCAGACAAAATCTCTGGGACTTGCTTCTTCCCGTAACACTGACAGGGTTTGTCCTAAGCGAAGTGGAGAGAATTAGCTCAGCCCAACTATAATTATAAAGGTTTTCCATTTTTCCATTATTTCTTTGAGACTAACCCTTCCCTCTATCGTTAGCTACAAGTGACCCTTTGATCCCCAACCGTTTCCTGTACTCTAGCCCTGGATGATCAGTCTTGTAATATAATATCCTGCTAGTGTCTTGGAGTGGCTGGTCAGTCCTGTAATTCTAATATCCTGCTAGTGTCTTGGTTAAATGCTTTGAATGTGTATCATATACTCTGTTTCTTATACACCTTGTTTATCTAGATTTTATTATTTTAATTTTTAAATGTTTAATGGAGTGATGCCAGGCTAAGTTTTGCTTTTGCCTGACAAGGGGCATTGCAAATTTGTTTTCTTCTCTTTGCTTTTTTCTTTTGCTTTTGCTTCATCATCATTATCCTCACCCACCCTTCCCGGGTCTAAGGAATATCTAGTTAGCCGTAGGAGGGAATCGTTATATAGTTCTATCTGTCATGTGATGAAAAAATAAAACAATTTAATATATCTAAAGCAGCAATGACAGTGTGTACATGCGTTCTTATTTCTTCACTTTACACCGAAACTGTGCCGATTTTGCACCATTAGCGACTCGATGGCGCCAAGGAGCCAGTTCTTGTCCTCTACGTTTCCGAGTTTATCGTTATCTTCTAACTCTTGGCGTCAACTCTCCATCTTACAGATGCGACAATGCAAGTCGTCACGCTTCTGGTTAAAAAAAAATAAAATAAAAATAAATTTCGACTGCACGAAGAAATCAAAAAGTCGTTGAGTTGTGTGAAGTCGCACAGAGGGGACTGGGTGATAAGTGCCAGATTGTGACGTCACACTTCATGGAAGCGTACGTGTGTAAATCACAAGGACGCAGCACATGGTGGACTCCATCGGACGTTGGTGAATCGTGGTTAAAGTCATTGAAAACAGGCGCATCCGCGCGCGCGCACACAGCACACACACACACACACACACACACACACACACACACACACACATATAGAATTACGCGCGCCTGAGAGCGACAGAATGAATTTGTAAAGGAGAGGGGTAAGTCGAATGATAGCTCTCTTGGCCAATGAAAGAATATAACTGAGTAGGCTTCAGACTAATCTGGATGCGGGTTCATTCACATATTGTTCTATCCTGCGCATGGCTAAAGGCATTTGCATGTCTCTTGTGGAATGTACTTATAATATATAGAATGAATTATATGAATGTACTTAAGTTCTGAAAAGAGAATACAGTGTCTGTTTAAAGGATTTAAATCACTTTACTTAAAAGACTTGAAAGACTCTGGTTATCGGACTTAAAGATCACTTCGAATTGGACTTAAATGAATTCTGAATGGACTCTTAGAAGTCCTTACTTAAAGGGCTTGAAAAAGAGAGCTTTAATAAAATCTAAGAAAACGACATAAAAGTACTCTTCTTAAAGGGCTCTACTGAAATACCTGTAATAAGGCACCTTTTATGAAGTTAGACACATTTTTCGCTCAGGCGACTGTTTAGAGACGATTGTAACTGCATATCCGACCACTGTAGCCATAGGTAATGAACCAAGGATGTCCATCCTTTCAGTTTTGACCGCGGTAGTGGATGGACTCTAAGTGGTGTGTTTGTGAGCAACAGCCACATCACTCTTTCCTACTCTAAATGGTGTCTTTGTAAGCAACAGTCATATCAATATTTCCTACTGCAAGTGGTGTCTTTGTAAGCAACAGTCACATTAATAGTTCCTACTGTAAGAGGTGTCTTTGTAAGTAACAGTCACATTAATAGTTCCTACTTAAGTGGTGTCTTTTTAAGCAACAGTCATATCAATATTTCCTACTGCAAGTGGTGTCTTTGTAAGCAACAGTCACATTAATAGTTCCTACTGTAAGAGGTGTCTTTGTAAGTAACAGTCACATTAATAGTTCCTACTTAAGTGGTGTCTTTTTAAGCAACAGTCACATCAATATTTCATACTCTAAGTGGTGTCTTTGTAAGCAATAGTCACATCAATATTTCAATTGGCACCCATAATGGTATATATACCATTCTTGACCGTTAAGCCCACTGCTTGAAGTTTTAAGCCCACTGCTTGAAGTTGTAGAGTGTCGTATGCGCGCGTCTTGTGACTGATTGTGAATGTCTACCCCAATGTTTGCAGTACATTTCACATTTAATCCATACAAAAGATAGCAAAATATTTAATGATTTTTTTAAAAATGGGGAAATGAAATAAATATCCAAAATCATTTTGTTAAGTTCGATTAGAATGTAATTTCCAAACACTGCAGACCTACAAACACTGCAGACCTACAAACACTGCAGACCTACAAACACTGCAGACCTACAAACACTGCAGACTTACAAGCACTGCAGACCTACAAACACTGCAGACTTACAAGCACTGCAGACCTACAAACACTGCAGACTTACAAGCACTGCAGACCTACAAACACTGCAGACCTACAAACACTGCAGACCTACAAACACTGCAGACTTACAAGCACTGCAGACCTACAAACACTGCAGACTTACAAACACTGCAGACCTACAAACACTGCAGACTTACAAGCACTGCAGACCTACAAACACTGCAGACCTACAAACAATTTGACCACGTAAGAGAACAATGACTACGAGCATCAGTCTATATACGGTGCATGTGCACTTTATCTCGGTCAGTATTTTTCGATGAGCGGGTTGTGCATTGAATAGAATTCAAGCGGACGCATGCTGAATGATGTTTTCCACAGTTTTGACCACGGTATTTATATTTACTCATTATTCTGTTTATTGCAAATATGCTACTTCAAATATTATTTTGCAATACCGAATCAAACTAAAAATTAATCAACAATCCTTTCTTTCACGTATGCGACAGCTATAAGGGCTGCGTTGCTGGATTGATTAAATTTCGCTTAACACACGAGTCAAAATAACGACGATGGTAAGATGACAAACACGAGATGATGACAATGACCCAGGTGACAAATGATGACAAAAATCAAAAATGAATAAGTATGACAAAGTTGACAGGATGGCAATTATGATAAAATGAAATAAGATGACAAAGTTGACAGGATGGCTATTATGATAAAATGAAAATAATAAGATGACAAAGTTGACTGATGACAAAAATAATTAGAGAAAATTACAAAGATGACAACAATGATAAGAGGATGACGAGCGACAACCGTGACAAAATGACGAAGACAAAAAAACAAACAAACAAAGATGGCCGTCATCTAATCTTCGACTTTGAAGCAAGAACCGTGAAGTTAAGATTTTGAAGAGTTTGAGGGCATTGAATGAAACAGATGAGGTGACGTGTAAGTTGACCTTGTATATGAGACAACGAGAGGTCTTCAACGCTCACGACTGAATAGTTATCCAAAGTAAATTACCATCATAGACACATATTCAGATGTTAAGGAGAAAGATGTAAGTCTATTTTAATAGGTTAGAGAGAAAACTGTAGAAACTCATATTTCATTCTCAGGACACCCACCCGCCTTGTCTTGCTATAAGAACAGAAAGAGCAGAAACGCACATTTGTGATTTAACTAATTTACTGACTGGGAATAGTTTGCCACAGCTAGCCATGATATATATTCTCCTTTCACCCTTCTGTGGATATAATAACAAAGTTAAGCAAGCATTTATGATATGTTTACATATGTTTAAATTATCTTTGTTTGAATAAATCCTGCCTTATTCTAGCGCAAACCTCAACCACTACACGAGTGTACAATCCGACGTCAAGATTTCTTTCTTCCTTCCATCTTTGCCTAAAATCTAAATGGTCTCTGATACCAGATTGGTGTGCGCTCTCACTTATCGTGCTTTGGCATTGTGCGATGGAGAGTATTTCAAGAGTTCAGAAAACCCTTGTCACAAAATGTCGTTGAGCGTAATAGAAAATTTTTTCTTCGTTTTTCACCCCTCTTCTTCATCTTTTGTTTTCCGCTTTTCCATTTTCTTTCTGTACTGATACAAGACAATGGCCATTTGTTCTCTTGTTCTTTCTTTTGGCCCAACACCCATTTTGTCCCTCTCATTCCTGAATTCCAGGAAGTTCCAATTAGGTCTCATTTTTAAACAATGGCAATACCTGACATGTGTAAGGCGTTAAACTGGGCAAAGAAAGAATGAGAAAAATAATTTTAAAAGATGTTGAGGCCAAGATGATGGAAGAGAGCACTCGATAGAATCTAACACTTGCTAGCCTGGAGTGGTAATAGTGTTGACGCCATTAATACCTTGGAAAGAGAAGAGAATAGTTATATGGTAATAGTGTAGACATTATTAAGCTGAACCATTTAATACATATATCTGAACGGGATCAGCACGGCACTGTACCATTTAATACATACATCTGAACGGGATCAGCACGGCACTGTACCATTTAATACATATATCTGAACGGGATCAGCACGGCACTGTACCATTTAATACATACATCTGAACGGGATCAGCACGGCACTGTACCATTTAATACATACATCTGAACGGGATCAGCACGGCACTGTACCATTTAATACATACATCTGAACGGGATCAGCACGGCACTGTACCATTTAATACATACATCTGAACGGGATCAGCACGGCACTGTACCATTTAATACATACATCTGAACGGGATCAGCACGGCACTGTACCATTTAATACATACATCTGAACGGGATCAGCACGGCACTGTACCATTTAATACATACATCTGAACGGGATCAGAAAGCACTGTACCATTTAATACATACATCTGAACGGGATCAGCACAGCGCTGAACATATTCATACAGTAACAAAAGGAGGATTTGTAGGGCCTTACTGTCTTGTAGTGAGGCTGCATCATTTTACCTGTCACTTTGGAGGATATTCAATTCTTTCCTCCCCGGTCATGACGAAGATGGAAATATTGTCCAGACTCGGTGTAGGCACCAGTCAGGGCCCATTACACCTCTCTTTAGTCCAGACGTGCACACTGGTTTGAAATGGTTGGTTGGTTATGTGGGGGGGGGGCGCTTCCGGCTTCCGCTGCTTTTGTGCTTGGGGAGGGGGAATGGGGGAGAGGGATTCGTCCGTCGTCCTCTGTCGTCGTCCTGTTGAAATAGTTCTCCTCGATCCTTTTATACATACATAAACAGTTCTCACAAACAAGACTCGTACGTGTAGACGCTAAGAAGGTGCATTACTGCTCTAAGAGGTGCAAAACTTCTAAAATATAATCCCTAATGAAGTTTGTAATAAAAATGCTAATAAAAACTAAACACATTTTCCCTAATAAAATTTGTAATAAAAATTATTAGTAAAAACTAGACACATTTTCCATATATTGTGAACATAAAGAACTAACACTAATAATTTATCTAATATATTTTTTATAAAATTGTTAAAAATATAGACTTAGCCAACTTGCTGGCAGTGTACCTACACAAAACAAACAAACGCCCTGACATTAATTAATTGGAAAGCGAACTGCTTTCAGCACCCCTTATTTAACCTCTCACTCTGTTCGCAGATGAACCCGGGACTTATGAACCCGAGAGCGTCCCCGTTGGGTCGCGTATGGGGCAAGGGGAGACAAGTGAGGGAGAAAAATAAATTTTCTGATTACCCCTCATACCCTCTCCTTTTTTCCGTGACAGAAATCATCTCTTTTAAAATAATCATTAACAATCCTATATTGTTAAAGAGGAAGCAAAGCTCAGTTACTGATTAAATAATTCTAAACAATCCTCAATTTACTAGATAAAATATTCCCTTAATATTTTATATTAACTAAATAAAATAACTAATAAATTAACTAGATAAAATTATTAAATGAATGAGCGAATCTTTTTCAAAATTAAATCTGCATTACTGGTTAAAACAAACCTTTCTTTGAATCAATTATCTCAAAACACATCCAGTTTATTGGGGATACTACAATTTGTAAAATGAAGAAATTCATCATTATTACAAAACAAATTGTAACATAAACAATCAAGTTCATTAAGGTCTATCTGTGTGATTGTATTTTCAAATATTAAGTTATTCCTTTATTTAATTTCATCTTCTGAATGAGGAATTTAAAGGCGAATACTATGGCAAATTCAGTACGGTAGGTTGCTGAACTCGACCGTAGCGTAGTGAGTACCGGACGGTTGACATTAGTAGTTATGAAAATTATTATAGCGCAGGTGAAGTACGATAAACAGGTATGACTTGACTGGGATGGGTAAGTGTTACGGATACCTGTATTAAAGAGTCCAGAAGGAAGTATTCTACCAGGTGCATTAATGAATTATACCAGTTGTTCCTAATCTTTCGCAGCATCCTTAGTGTATGAGGATTTTTTCCACGGCGGCAAAAGTAAAAATACCCACCCACCTACCAGCTGCTTTTATGTTAGTGCAGTTAGGATAAAATTGAGAATATCAGCGGCACTCGTGTAAATTAGTTGCGGTTCCACTGGGGGGGGGGGGTGGGGGGGGGTGGCGGGTCGGCAAGGCGCATACTTCAGGAAACAGTGGACTATACTTTGAAAGAAGCAGCTGTTTGTAGATATGTATGGAGTGAATAAAAGTTTGGACACCATTTCAGAAACGCATTTTTATTTCAGCTTGCGAAAAAATATGATAAATTATAAACTATTTGTGATTTTTGAAATGTTTAAAAATAAATTTAATACTGGCTTTTTCTAAGTTACAGGGATGAGTAAGATTTTCGTAGGATGTTCTTGGTTCTTGATAACACAGGGTTGTGTTGTCAAAGAACTGACTCTATCTAAAGCAGACTCGTTTGTTATTTGTTCATCACGAACTGTTAGGGCAAGATTACATTTGTTAACACTTTCAGGTCTATTTGCTGGCTGTTTGTCTGCCAATGTAAAATAAATGAGGTATTTTTCTATTACAACAAAACATTTTATGAAATAATTTCTAATTATAATAATTTTTATTTCCCAACATGTTATACTCCCAGAAAATAACAGACGCACTTTAAGGCATCCCAGACAATAGATAAACGTTAAGGCATCCCAGATAACAGACAAACGTTAAGGCAGCCAAGATAACAGACAAACATTAAGGCATCCTAGATATCAGACAAAAGTTAAGGCATCCTAGATAAGAGACAAAAGTTAAGGCATCCTAGAATAAGATAACAGAAAACATTAAGACAGCCTAGATAGCAGACATACTTTAAGACAGTTTAATACACAGGAAAAAAGTTAAGGCAGTCTGCATAATAGATAAACGCAAAGACAGCCTACATAATTAACAAACGTTAAGATAGCTTAGATACAGACAGACTTTAAGACAGCCTAGATACAGACAGACTTTAAGACAGCCTAGATACAGACAGACTTTAAGACAGCCTAGATAAGACAGACTTTAAGACAGCCTAGATAAGAGACAAAAGGTTAAGGCAACCTAGACTGTAGACAAGTACAAATACTGCAATAGAAAAACATATCTTAAAAAATACCCAACCAAACTAATTAATAAATGAATTAATAAACTCACAATAAACAAACGTATTAAACACAAATAAATATACCACACACACAACAAAGACAAAGAAGAATCACAACAATAATAGACAATTTGCGAACAACCAACGAAAACAGCGTACAACTCTTAAACATTAGCTCCATATAACTTTTAAAATATAAACAAGATATAAAGCAAGCAAACAAACAAACAACATACATTCCTAATAAAACAAATAAACAAAACGAACTAAATAAAATAAGCTTTCAAAAGTTAATAGATAAGTCAAAAACGAATCAAAGCAAATTATAATACAAAGTGGACTGGAGCAAAGATGAACTAGTCCACTTTAAACAATAATTCGGCAATGTGAATTTCTCGCTAACTTAACAGTCTTAACTACCCCTCGCACCCTTCACATATAATGTTTGCTAGTATGTATGAAGTTCTTTGATGCCGGATTCTTAAAATAATTTAGTTCTGCCTTTAAGAGAAGAAAATTTTAGTTGTATTACTTTTTAATTTTGTTATGCTTTTGTTTATACGAACACACTTAAAACCTTTAAATTACGTGATAATTTTATGACGTCGCGTTGCTTATGTACACATACATTTTCTTTAATAATGCAATAATCGGGAAAATACTGAGGCAAGCTTTTGAGTTTCTAAATTTAATTTTTATGACACATAATGAAGGTTATCAATGTAGAGAACTGTTAACGTATGAACTAAGAGCAAGAAAAATGGAAACAAAATAATTTTCCAACTATTTACGTTCATGCTCCAATGTTTTTCTATGTCCCCCAAACAAACAGACGAACAACAATATCATCATCATTATCAACAACGATGAGAACAAAACAGCCCCATTCCACCCTTACAAACCAGTAGGAAATACTTTGGAGATCTTGCAGACGACGCGTCATCTGTCTTGTACGCCACCCGATCAAATTAGTTGATCTCATTTCAGGTTTCAAATGGAGTTGAACATTTCTTAATTTAAAGCCGTGGACGACAAAGGTTCAAAAGGTTTCGTCTGCTCCTTTCATTCTGAACTGCAAGTGAAGAGGAGGGGGGTCTTGTGTAGCGTTCTCGCAGCGGAGAGAGTATTATCGGGCTAAGAAACTGTGTCGACAGTTCGATTGACGTTTACTGCTCCACCTGAACTCCACTTTCCCTCTATCACCTCCCGCCTACTCCACCCAAATACATACTCACTTACTCCATTCCTCAATAAAAAATATTTTTAACGAGCGCGGTTAAAAGGTCACGGAGATTAAAATAATTTTCATTATAACCGTCGATGATGTTGCTAAACTGTCTTCAATTGTAATTCTAATTACAAGAAATGTCAAAATGTATGTCTTAGACAAATATAGGGAAAGAATATTCACTGAAGGAGTCCAGAAAAATGTTGGCTGCACAAATAAAATCATTCAAGAATGGGAAAGCTATCTGATCAGCAATAGCACTGATATTTCTTTATAAATAAAATACTCTGGTGGTGTGTCTAGCTTTAGTTTTACATTCAACCACCAACCATTAAAATAATTTTATTTCACAATAGGCTTACACATTTTCATCATCCATTATACTGTTATAGTAATTGTATTGCCCTGATGAACACCATATTGTTGCATTGTGTTTGTGAAATTATTTTTGTTATATATCTGAAAATTGCTTAGACCTTTTTATGCTGAATTTTTGTTTTCTCTAGTTTATAGAAGTTGTACTGTTTGCACCAACAAGTGGGTGAAAAATGACTTTTGAACATACCTGCATTGACTTGTTTAATGTGTCTCAATTTGAACTTAAGGTTGAGAAACCTTTAATCATGATGTGCTCTATAAAATTATTTAATGGCAAGGTTGCTGTCATTTATCCTCAGCAACTAATCAACTCAATGAAGATTCAATGGGGAGGAAAATTTTACGAGTAAAATATGTCAACAGATGCTAATAATATCAACTGATCACAATTAAAGATTTCTTTTCTTATGAATAGAAATACACGGACTTCCATCATCAGGATATGAATGATGATTCCACTTATTCAGATTCCCAACTGAAAACTTACCTTATACCTGTCATTATGATATAAGAGAATCAACTTATTCAATATTTTTTAAAATAAAATTAAAATACCAATATACTTCAAAAATTAAGACATAAATGATACCACTTTCTCAAATTTTTTTCTTATAAACCTCTGATATACCAATTCAATACAGAACATATAGGATCACTATTTCTTTCTTATAAACTGACATCATGATATGCCAATTTTTCAACTTTTTTTTTTATAAACTGAAAACATGATATGTCTCAACTGACACGTGCTTTCTTTCTTATAAAATGATGATTCCAATTTTGAATAGTTATTTATTGTAAACTGAGAGCTCTTGATACAACTCAGTTAAAGGATAAACTTGATTATTCCAATTTACTTTCCCCATAGACAATCTTAATATATTAAAGCAGGGGTCTCCAAACTTTTCAGCCCGAGGGCCACATTAGCTATCAAACAGGAGTTCGGGGACCGACTACACACTCGAGGTCCAAATAAAAAGAATCAAAACATGGATGTTGTTTTTAATTATTTATCTAATATTATTTTATTCACTACTCAGTTATTATTTAATAACACATTGATACATTACACATGAACACCTGTATTAGTGGGAATGGTGAAATTGTTTCCTGGGTGCCAAAATAGCAGACATTTCTGGCTTTAGATTTATGTCCCTAACATCAAGTGACCTGAGATTATCATCGGACAAGTTTGTTCTCTCAGATTACTTGGTTCAGAGTATAATGAGTTTTGCATTGCTGTCCATGTGGAAGAAACTTCAGTGGCCCTTTCTTATTTTATTTGCATGGACTTCTCCAGTTTGACACATATACAGGAACCATGACCAAGGATGCAACATGAGCATCAAAATGCATTACTTATTCTCACATATGGATCGTTTTCCTGAAAATCTGGGATCAATGAGCGACGAGGAAATGGAGAGATTTCATCAGGATATGAAAGAGATGGAAACCATGTATCAGGGACGCTGGGATGCAGTCATGATGGTTGATTACTGTTGGACTCTAAAGAGAGACATTCCTACTCTGAGCATTCTAGAAGTTCGAAGAGACGGAAGTTTATGCCCTGAATTTTGAACAATGATGACTTAATACTGAATTTATATGTACTTACCGTTATCAATGTCTACTATTCAATGTACACTAATCAACTTTTGTACCATTTAATAAATGAATTGTGTTAGAAAACCATTAAAGAAAATTTTAATTAATTTTTTTTAATTTAAAAACCTATTTTTGGAAGAGAAATATTAACAAAAATTGCCTAATAATTAATGTTACAACAATGTAATCGATTTAGCTGTAAGATCGGATTTTTTAAAATCGAATTAGATCGAAAACCTGACCTGATTAAAAATAACGGATGTCATTTTCAAATTTAGCAGTGCAAAATTATTCTAAATCAGTTGAAAAATCTTAGAGAACTTTCAAAAAATTTGTTTGTGTCGCAATGTAATATTATAATATAGAACAGAATCAACCACACTGTCCATTAAAAATTAAAGAAAATCACTTAACATTAACTGAAAATGTCTACAACATGCGTCTGATTATTGAAAATCAAACTGATTTTATGTAAGGGAATTTTAAAAAATCCTATTAATTTTGAGACAATACAGGTTTCCATCAAAGCCAGAAATATTACTTTCTCAAAAACATATCTTCTATCTGTAATGTGGTAATCGGTGAAATGATTATTTAATGTCCTTTATTAATTCGCCATTTAACTTTCAAGATATTACTAGTTTGATGAGCGAGTCAAGCTGTGCAAATGCTTAACACACACAAAGTTGTAATTTCTTGTAAGAATTCCATTTTTCAGTATTCAGTCAAATTTTGGTGTTGTCTAATTTGCTTGGACGGTTAGATTTCTCTCAGCCATAGCTTTACCAACTGTGGCGGACAGGGGGTTTTCTCTGTGGCGTCTCTTGGTTATTAATTAATTATTCATAATTAATATATTAATTAACTTCTTCCATGCCAATCGCTCACAACCTCCTTAAGGGTCTTGTCGTGCGGTCTGAGAGTGACTAGGTCAAGCCTTGGGTAGTCCGTCAGTCAGTGACCGTCTCCCCAAGTGTTACCTGTCTCAGAATAGTGACTACACTGCGTTTAACTAATCTTACTAGTCTTTCTATCACTATTCCGGCCCTACCACAAATCTCTCGTCGTTGTCGATAATGGGAACTATTTTAAAACATGTGTATAGACCGTCTTCTAACGTAGTTATGTCACTGGCTTAGCCCCCACCCATTATCTCACATGTTCCTCTTAAAAATGAAAGAGTAAATAGTTTAAAGAAACCAAATTTATTAAAAGAAAAAGAATAATAAATTCAAGGTTACAATTAACGATATAGTGAAATCACACTCAAGGCTAGACTTGGAGATCGCAGATCTCTTCAAAAAAACTTATCAATTAGAAAAAGAATATTTTTCATCAATTAGTCCCTTAGCAATTAATAGGACTACAGTCTTAAAAGAATAATATCAATGTTTCTTAACCAATTATTAGGAAAAAATAATCATCAATACTTTCTAGTTTAAGAACGAAAACGTATCAAGAACATTAGAATAGAAAAGGAAGTTTACATTAAATCACAGAACAGATTACAGAGTGTACAATAAGTATGACACGAAATCACCTAGTTTTTCCAGGCGTAATTCTCTGTCCTGGCGGCTTGCAATGCTGGTCGTCTGCATCAAGTCTGGAACAGTGTCTTTATTCAGCACTCTGCTAAATGTTCACACAAATTCAGTTCCTTTAAAATTCTGATTAACTCAGGTACTGTTCTTAACACATTCACAGTTATTGTAATCAACGAAGAATGTTCCTCAACACACTTAACACTTTTACACTGATGTAGATAATCAACGTTAATTTAGCTCTCAATACTTTAGTCACTTCTTGTTATTGGTATGTCCATTCGTCAGCCTTCACTTATAGAACTTTATCACAGTGAGTCCATAATTTAGCACCTATCTCCCCGATAGCACTATCACAAATTCTCTAATTTGTACCACGCGAAACACTGACTGCGTTCTGTCTCTCTATAGACAAGTGATCCTGGCTTCAGACGAATTCCTACCCGCTATCCATCTGTTGTCTCCCCGACGACTAGGATTTCTATGCAGTAGTTGGAAATACCAAGTGACACTAGACTTCAGACCAGGGTAAACTGCCAAGATCTCTAAGTCCCAATTAGAGTTGAGCAACGTGGTAGATGGAGTTTCCAAGTAACTTCACCTCTCCTGGTTGGCGTTGACTCTTGACTTTTGACCGTTGACTGTTGACTTTTGACTTCCGAGACTGATAAAACATATAAAGATTTGTGTGTGCATCAGCTCGTGTCATATTAACCAAAAATCTGTAATTTCATTCCTGGTCCTCGTATTAAATTCCTTTACATATTTGTTTGTTTGAATCTTTTTTTATACCAAGAATGACATTACAAATACAAGTCAAATTTTAAAATACAAGAATGAAAATGAAATATAGGAAAATTGTAATAATTATCTTAACATAAAAATCATTATTTACAAAGATAGAATTTTACCATTTCAGGCGTGCCTATTTCTTGTCTCACTCTCCGTGGGAAGTCTAGCACGGGAAACTGAATTGTTTTCCAGAAGAATTATTTTGGGTTTGAGTCGGGTATTTATGTGTTCTGCGTTTCGCATTTCGCATCGTCATCGCGCTGACTTTTAACCCTCAGGCAAAATTGACTCTTGTATTCTCCCCTTTTGCACTAGTCACGACCCGGGGGTCGCGCCCTATAGATGGCATTCCTATCTTGGTCCTCACCGATGACAACCACGATGCGCAGGTCGCCATTGTCTGCTTGGTGATGAGAGTGACACGCAAATTGGCTGCTCACGTTTGTGTCCCCCTCTCGCACCCACTTCAACCCTATTTCGTTTCTTTGTTCCTGGCTTCCATGGCAAAAATTCAGTTAATTTTTGTCATAAGAAAATTTTAAATTTAGAAAATTTAGAGAAATACATTTAATTAATTTAATGTATTGTTATTGCATTTTCCGCATTACACCAACATAGCCATCATGAGCGTGCCCTCTCTCTATGCAATTTTCTGATTATCAGATTAGAGTTCTTTCCCCTAATTGGAGGACTACTGCCTGGCATTGGGGGCGTAACCAGATTTCCCAGTCGGAGTATTGAATTTATGGAATGTTCCGTGAGAAATGGAAGATTCCCCACCCCCACCATTCTAATCTGAACAGATTGTGCACCGTGGAACGATGACCAAGAAAATAAAATAAAATTTGCATATACTACTGTAACTAGCAAATTGCTTGAAACAGGATATTGTCTTGATCGCAGAGACTGATATCCCTAGCTTTCAGACTCCAACCCCCGACACAAAACAAAACCGAAAGTATTTGTGTCTACAAAAAGCAACTACACAGAAAGGTTTTACTAGATTTATATAGAAAGTTTTGCAACGATTTTTAAACGAAGATTTGCATAATAGATTGTTTACGATATGTCTAGTTAAGAACAGCATTATCATATCAGTTCCGGTGAAAACCAGCTTACAGTATGAGTCAGTCATGCATAACTGCATTTCATATTTATGTGCAGAAATCAACAAATCAAAATGCGGAGAAGACTTCTACGATCAAGCACACGAAGACGGTCCAGTGGTGGTGACCACACTTCTTTGCTGTGCACAACCAGAAGACGCTCATCGGTGTGCCCCCGTGACTACCTAGACGAAGTAATCGATGCGGCTATTAGAAAAACGATAATTTTCGGACTGATCTTGTTCGTCTTTTCGTTGATTGTCATAGGAGTGTCGTTTCTGAAGCTGCTTTACAACACCCGCTGAGGTACAAGATCACGAAGTTCAGCATGAAATTCAGTCGTATGTATGTATAACCAATAAGGATAAACCCACTTGGGTGATAAACATTGAACCAGTGACATGAAAATTGATCATGTGTAAATACATCTATATATGTTAAGTTGACTTTTTCTAGTCAAAGTTGATATAACTTAAAAACAAAATCATGGGGTTAAAAAATAGATAAAATAAATAATGCACGTGATTAATGTCGAACATTGGCTGCTGAAACTGTTCTTGTCATTTAAAAAAAAATCCCACAAAATATTATAAAATCCACGTGAAGTTATGGATTACAAAAGTCATGAAACACTCATGGACAAGCTCTGATGTGCAAAGATTCTGACATCATTTCTGCTGATTGCTATTAAGTGTGAATAAGAAAGCAACATACATCTCAGCACATCTGGTTTATAGCCAGTATATAACTCTGTTCTTCCTCTTCTCTTTCGCCACGTTTTTTGACGCGATGATTGTGCCTGTCAGAGCACCTTTGTGATTTTATTATTTCACTCAGTACACGTGAGCTGGTGCGAGAAGACCTGCTTTGGAGCAGGATTAGCCATTAATTCCCAAAGGCACTATTCCAGACTTCAGCGCTATCAAAACTAAATGAAAGCTTTTATGACCTCATCTGTTTGTGAGGAGAGCAGACAATGATAGTTCTTGCTTGTGTTGATAATGGAGAATGATAGTTCTTGCTTGTGTTGATAATGGAGAATGATAGTTCTTGTTTGTGTTGATAATGGAGAATGATAGTTCTTGTTTGTGTTGATAATGGAGAATGATAGTTCTTGCTTGTGTTGATAATGGAGAATGATAGTTCTTGCTTGTGTTGATAATGGAGAATGATAGTTCTTGTTTGTGTTGATAGTGGAGAGTGATAGTTGTTGTTTGTGTTGATAGTGGAGAGTGATAGTTCTTGTTTGTGTTGATAATGGAGAATGATAGTTGTTGTTTGTGTTAAAAATGGAGAGTGATAGTTGTTGTTTGTGTTAATAATGGAGAGTGATAGTTGTTGTTTGTGCTTATAGTGGAGAGTGATAGTTGTTGTTTGTGTTAAAAATGGAGAGTGATTGTTGTTTGTGTTAATAATGGAGAGTGATAGTTGTTGTTTGTGTTAAAAATGGAGAGTGATAGTTGTTGTTTGTATTAAAAATGGAGAGTGATAGTTGTTGTTTGTGCTTATAGTGGAGAGTGATAGTTGTTGTTTGTGCTTATAGTGGAGAGTGATAGTTGTTGTTTGTGTTAAAAATGGAGAGTGATAGTTGTTGTTTGTGCTTATAGTGGAGAGTGATAGTTGTTGTTTGTGCTTATAGTGGAGAGTGATAGTTGTTGTTTGTGCTTATAGTGGAGAGTGATAGTTGTTGTTTGTGTTAAAAATGGAGAGTGATAGTTGTTGTTTGTGCTTATAGTGGAGAGTGATATTTCTTATTTGTGCTGATAGAGGATGGTTAGAACCGTCTCTTTAAACGTGTAATCACCAATAATGGCTATTTGTTTTCATTCTTTGGAGGGAATTCTTGTAACGTTCCCCTCAATGAAATAACGGTGTAAAGCTTTCTTCGTTGTATTTCAAAAGATATTTATAGTTAAAAGCACTTCTTAGGTCAGAGAATAATGAAACGAAAGTACATAAATGCATTCCAATTGTTTCATTAAATAAATAAATGAGTAAAACAAACATGTAACATACAGACTTTGTAATCATTAAGAACCAATCTGTCATTATTTCATAAAGGGAGTGGTGCGCCCTATTTGTTTAATTGCAACTTCTCCTTCTCAATACTTACTATTTATATATCTTCCTTGAAAATATTGAGTTCGTAATAATTTTATAAATATAAATTAAATAAATAAAAAGTTATGAAATAAATTTTTGTTCAGTGAATTTGACATTTGTATTAAATACATACTACCCGAACTGTACAAATCACTTATAAAGATAGTGAGATATCTTTGCTGTATACACAGAGACATCACTGCAGACAATGTTAAAGATAGTGAGATATCTTTGTATACACAGAGACAACACTGCAGACAATGTTTCAACAGTACAAGTATCTATTTACTCAGAAAATCTGCAACATTTGTTGCTGCAAGTTGAAACATGATCTTTCGTTCGTGCTTAAAGGAATCCTACATATGTATTCAGGAGTCCGTTTGTTTTAAAGGGAGTCTTACTTTCGCATCAAAGAAGTTTACTTTTGTGTTAGAAAGTCTATTTTCGTCATTAAAAGAAAGTCTTACATTTGTGTGAAAGGAATCCTACATTCGTATTAAAGGGAGCCCTACCATCCCGTTAAAGTGAGTCCCACATTCCTGTTAAAGAGAAGCCTATATTTGCGTTAAAGATAGTCCTACATTTGTGTAAATTGAATCCTTTACTCGTGTTAAATCCTGCATTCGTAATTAAGAGAATCTTTTCATTCATATTATAGGGAGCGGTACATTAATGTTAAAGAGAGCCCTACATTCACGTTAAAGGAGCCCTACATTCACGTTAAAGAGAGAGCCCTACATTCACGTTAAAGAGAGAGCCCTACATTCACGTTAAAGGAGCCCTACATTCGCGTTAAAGGAGCCCTACATTCACGTTAAAGAGAGAGCCCTACATTCGCGTTAAAGGAGCCCTCCATAGTTTACAGTCTTTGTTTCGCGTTTTTATGTTTAAATATATTTTCAATTGTTTATAGTCTTTATTTCGTCCGTTTGCATGCTTGTATATATTGAATATTGTATACTACCAACATTTCATTTTTTATGATTATGGATTATTAGATCAAAACTCTGAATTTAGTGCGTTTGCACATTTGTATTTGTGCATGTAATAGTCATCGTGGAATAACGTTTATACGTAGTGGTAAAGGCGTTAAGCGTGGGTTTTATTTTGAGAAAATATATTTTACATAGTACTAAATGTATTTGGGAATCTTTCTCTATTTAACGCCTATTTTGTTGAAAAAAAGACATATATTTTACGTAGTAGTAAAGGTATTTCAGAATCTTTATCTGTTTAACGTTTTTGTTTTTACTAAGAAAGCATATTTGCTTTGAAAATATTAAGTTCCTGACAAATTTATGTAGGTCAACACTCATTGAAACTGAAACTTTTTTCCCTTGGCGACATTGACAAAACACATTGAACAGACAAGGTCATGCCGACATGAAACAACAAACGAAGTCTACTGCTGTTCAGTAAAGCTTATCACTACCCAAAATACATCGTTAGTTAATAAAACCTGTTTATGTACATATAATCATTAATAAATGTATCACTATATCATTTTAATATATGAAGATTTTTCACTGTCTGTTTCATTCAACCATTCTTTCATTCATCACATATTTTCATTAAATTTTAATGTTCACTTACTTTCCCTTATAGACTGCATATGTATAGTCAATAATTCGTTTGTATTTATTTATTGCTATTAATTATTTTGTCATTTATTTATTTTGAATATGTTTGTATTCGAAATTTCTTCTAATGTAATCCCTAAGATCAGAACTTATGCACATCTTATGAAACAATAAGTATTTTCAAATCAATTTAATACTCATTAATTCTTCTAACAATTTAATACTCATTAACTCATTAATCCCTAAGACCAGAACCTATGCACAACTTGTGAGACAATGTCTATTTTAAAATCAGTTTAATACTCTTTATTTTCCTCGTGTTGTTTGCATTTATCAATTTGTAATCCATTTACGTCACTTGTTTTGTTTTTTATATCTAATCAAATATTGTTTACCTCACTTTGTTACTTTCTTTGTCTCTAATCAAATATTGTTTACCTCACTTTGTTACTTTCTTTGTCTCTAATCAAATATTGTTTACCTCACTTTGTTACTTTCTTTGTCTCTAATCAAATATTGTTTACCTCACTTTGTTACTTTCTTTGTCTCTAATCAAATATTGTTTACCTCACTTTGTTACTTTCTTTGTCTCTAATCAAATATTGTTTACCTCACTTTGTTACTTTCTTTGTCTCTAATCAAATATTGTTTACCTCACTTTGTTACTTTCTTTGTCTCTAATCAAATATTGTTTACCTCACTTTGTTACTTTCTTTGTCTCTAATCAAATATTGTTTACCTCACTTTGTTACTTTCTTTGTCTCTAATCAAATATTGTTTACCTCACTTTGTTACTTTCTTTGTCTCTAATCAAATATTGTTTACCTCACTTTGTTACTTTCTTTGTCTCTAATCAAATATTGTTTACCTCACTTTGTTACTTTCTTTGTCTCTAATCAAATATTGTTTACCTCACTTTGTTACTTTCTTTGTCTCTAATCAAATATTGTTTACCTCACTTTGTTACTTTCTTTGTCTCTAATCAAATATTGTTTACCTCACTTTGTTACTTTCTTTGTCTCTAATCAAATATTGTTTACCTCACTTTGTTACTTTCTTTGTCTCTAATCAAATATTGTTTACCTCACTTTGTTACTTTCTTTGTCTCTAATCAAATATTGTTTACCTCACTTTGTTACTTTCTTTGTCTCTAATCAAATATTGTTTACCTCACTTTGTTACTTTCTTTGTCTCTAATCAAATATTGTTTACCTCACTTTGTTACTTTCTTTGTCTCTAATCAAATATTGTTTACCTCACTTTGTTACTTTCTTTGTCTCTAATCAAATATTGTTTACCTCACTTTGTTACTTTCTTTGTCTCTAATCAAATATTGTTTACCTCACTTTGTTACTTTCTTTGTCTCTAATCAAATATTGTTTACCTCACTTTGTTACTTTCTTTGTCTCTAATCAAATATTGTTTACCTCACTTTGTTACTTTCTTTGTCTCTAATCAAATATTGTTTACCTCACTTTGTTACTTTCTTTGTCTCTAATCAAATATTGTTTACCTCACTTTGTTACTTTCTTTGTCTCTAATCAAATATTGTTTACCTCACTTTGTTACTTTCTTTGTCTCTAATCAAATATTGTTTACCTCACTTTGCTACTTTCTTTGTCTCTAATCAAATATTGTTTACCTCACTTTGCTACTTTCTTTGTCTCTAATCAAATATTGTTTACCTCACTTTGCTACTTCATTTATCTCTATTCAAATATTGATTATGTCACTTTGCTACTTCATTTATCTCTATTCAAATATTGATTATGTCACTTTTCTACTTTATTTATCTCTATTCAAATATTGATTATGTCACTTTGCTACTTCATTTATCTCTATTCAAATATTGATTATGTCACTTTGCTACTTTATTTATCTCTATTCAAATATTGATTATGTCACTTTGCTACTTCATTTATCTCTATTCAAATATTGATTATGTCACTTTTCTACTTTATTTATCTCAATTCAAATATTGTTTACGTCACTTTTCTACTTTATTTATCTCAATTCAAATATTGTTTACGTCGCTTTATATTTATCTCTATTCAAGTACTGATTACGTCACTTTTATCTTTATTTTTCTCTATTCAAATATTGTTTACGTCGCTTTATATTTATCTCTATTCAAATATGACGTCACTTTGTTACTTTATTTGTCAATATTAAAGAATTGATTTATGATACCATGATGTTTTTTGTTTATGATTTTATTTCTTATCCTTAAGGACCCTCAGTTTTGTTGTGCATATTTAATGCTTACTTTAGCCGACGGTGAACTTATGTCCCAAATAACAGACATTTTTCGCCTCCAGTTAGTCAGGCTATCTCAACAGTGTCAGGAGAAATAGATTAAACTTTATCTCTATTTCTCTCTCTCTCTGTCTGTCTGTCTTCTGCCTTTCCGTGCCATCATTATACCTATCGCTCTCTTCCAGATCCCATCTTTCCAACTTTGTTCTGTGTATGTGTCTGTACCGAAAGCGCTCTTAAGGTTTACACATAGAACACAGCCTTGTGCATGTTAAACAAGTAGCCCGAGAATTTATCCACAATAATGGTTGTGGACCTTTTCCCAAACATTTTTGACACAATAGCGTAGAATATCTTGTGATACGAATTTATGTATTGTATGTGTAAAATATGGGAGTAGTATTTATGTATTGTTGTATAATTAGAATACCTTGTGAGAAGTATTTATGAATTGTTTGTGTAAATTATAAATGGTGTGCCCAGTGAGACACTTGCAAACATTCATCCAAACACGCAATAACAGACAATAATTAAATGCAAAATAAGAGAGAGAGAGAGAGAGCTGAGGGGAAAAACTGAAAAAATTGAAACAAAATTAAAGTAAAAATAGAAAGAAAGAAATGTATTTAAAGATTTCAGACATGCGCACTCAATACGTCATAAGTACGATGCACGTCGTCATGACAACAGGACATTAGTTTGTTCATTTTAACGATAAAGAAGATAAAATAACACGACGAGAAATTAAGAGCAACGAAGACGACATTTATTCATGACACACTACACGTTGTTTTATTCATGACACTACACGTTGTTTTATTCATAGCACACTACACATTGTTTTATTCATTACACACTACACGTTGTTTTATTCATGACACACTACACGTTGTTTTATTCATGACACTACACGTTGTTTTATTCATAGCACACTACACATTGTTTTATTCATTACACACTACACGTTGTTTTATTCATGACACACTACACGTTGTTTTATTCATGACACACTCACTACACGTTGTTTTATTCATAGCACACTACACGTTGTTTTATTCATAGCACACTACACATTGTTTTATTCATTACACACTACACATTGTTTTATTCATAACACACTACAGGTTGCTTTATTCATAACACACTACCCGTTTTTTTATTCATTACACACTACACGTTGTTTTATTAATAATACACTACACGTTGTTTTATTCATTACACACTACACGTTGTTTTATTCATTACACACTACACATTGTTTTATTCATGTCACATTACACGTTGTTTTATTCATTACACACTACACGTTGTTTTATTCATTACACACTACACGTTGTTTTATTCATTACACACTACACGTTGTTTTATTCATGACACACTACACGTTGTTTTATTCATGACACACTACACGTTGTTTTATTCATGACACACTACATATTGTTTTATTCATAGCACACTACACGTTGTTTTATTCATAGCACACTACACATTGTTTTATTCATTACACACTACACATTGTTTTATTCATTACACACTACACGTTGTTTTATTAATAATACACTACACGTTGTTTTATTCATTACACACTACACGTTGTTTTATTAATAATACACTACACGTTGTTTTATTCATTACACACTACACGTTGTTTTATTCATTACACACTACACATTGTTTTATTCATTACACACTACACATTGTTTTATTCATGTCACATTACACGTTGTTTTATTCATTACACACTACACGTTGTTTTATTCATAGCACACTACACGTTGTTTTATTCATTACACACTACACGTTGTTTTATTCATAGCACACTACACGTTGTTTTATTCATGACACTACACGTTGTTTTATTCATAGCACACTACACATTGTTTTATTCATTACACACTACACGTTGTTTTATTAATAACACACTACACGTTGTTTTATTCATTACACACTACACGTTGTTTTATTTATGATACATTACACGCTGTTTTATTTATGATACACTACACGTTTTATTTATGATACACTACACGTTTTATTTATGATACACTACACTGTGTTTTATTCATTACACACTACACTATCTTTATTACTTAATGCAGTTTACACTTTGTCGTTGTCATCATCACTGTCGTTGTAGTGATCATGATGTTCCGGACTGTTGTCGGTTATGTGACGGATGTCTTCTGTCTAAGACTAAAGTCAATCAACACAAGCTGTGTTGTACTGCGTGACATGGCGACAAGTCTTTCAGGCCAGAGATCAATACCACTACTCTCCACAACGACCACCTTTCTCTGCAGACCACGAACGTCATCCCAGGGTATCAAAGTCACCAGATCACCGACACCAAGCGTCGTGTCACAAATAGCAGCCTCATCACCTTTCTCCACCACGCGCACAGGCACGTGACATGCACGCAGACCCTGGACCAGACCTTTAGCCGTTGTAGTCACTTGGCCGTTACTGTCCACCCGGTCATCAATCGGGTAGCTGTGACACAAAACTAGGACGTCGCCATATTGCAGAGGTGGAGGGCCGTTACTGTTAACTGACAGTTGAAGAAAAAAAAATATTGTATGTATCCGTTCATCCACCCGTCAATTTATTGCACCAGTCGTTCATTTCTTCATCTACCCATCTACTCATCCACCCGTCCATTTATTCCTCCATCCACCTGCATGTACTTGCATTGTTTCACTCGCTCACCGTGTCAAACACACCACACCCATACCTGTCCGGCCGACGTTGAGTTCTGTCAGGACACGGGCGACTTGATGTCCACACTCAGTACACTCAAGTGGCCAGTACTTTGCATGACCTGACAGACCGTCACGGTGTGTGAGTCGTATAACCGCCGGGCAGTCTGTTGGAACAGGGACGTCACTGACCGTGTAGTCATGGACTTGTTTAGAAATCTTTATTTCTTTTGCCTCATTCACCTCCCTGACGACGACTGGTGGTGACCTTAGAGGCGTTGTCAGCTTGACCTCTTCCAGACATAACGGCCTGACTTCATGATGCATAGATGCACCCCACAGGTACACTCCGGGTACTTGTACAATGAGTTGATCACAAAACTCCGTGAAGAAGGAGTTCATGTTACACAAGATGAACAATAGAAGTTGTTATCAGTGCGTTGACATCAGACAATTATAATGTAATGACGTTCAGTTTATGTCGACTTTGTATTCTGACGTCAATTATAATGTTGCCAATTACTTTCTATTCATGGCTGTTTGCTTAATTGCCAATCATTTGTAGTCTTTCCTGTTTGTCTTTCTGTTCGTTTACATGCTAATCATTTGTTGTACTTCATGTTTGTCTGTCTGTTTATGTGATAATCATTTGTTGTCTTTCCTGTTTGTCTGTCTGTAGAAATGTAAACACAATCCAACAAATACCTTTCAACATGGCAACATTCATAATCAGTTAACCATGAGTCTGTAGTGAGATAAGACCGTTCGATTCTATGTCATTGTGTTTGTGTCTTAAGTTAACACGCTGTATAACAAACCTGTAAACATAAATGGCCTCGTCTACAATCGCACACAGTTGTCTCCCTTCACTAAGAGATTTCAGACGTCTGACTGCAGGCTCCACTTCTCCATCTTTCTTAAAGTCAAACTGATGTCGGTGTACACGAGAACTGGCTGTTGTCGTCTTCGTGGTTTCCTTCAGTTGATGTTCGATGGCGATCGTCGCTGCATGGCTTCCAGGCCAAGTACTGACAACATGGACGTCGTGTCCGAGCTGAAGCCAGGTGAGGCTCTGAACAATCAGGACAATGGTTTTACCTGTCCCAGGTGGACCGATAAGAAATACCCGGGGTGGTGACCGATTCAAAAGTTCCACTTGCTGTGGAAATAACACGAGCCTGGCCATTGTCTCTCCAGTCGCAGACACTGCCTCTCCAAGAATCCTTATCTCCAGGCGTGGAGCTGTAACACAGTGGACTTCCACTGTAGTCGCTGGACCACAGAATCTGTAGCGGCAAATAGTGAATTGTGTATTGAAAGACAGTTCAAATTTAATCTGAAATAGACGATTAATTGAGCTCATATAGATTACACTGACCTTGAAGTGCGAGTGTCAATATCTATTTAGATTTTAAATGAACTTTTATATTTGATATTTCATTAAATTAAGAGTTATATTAGTATTGTAAAAGTATTTAGATACAGGAAAAATATATATTTGATATTTCATTAAATTAAGAGTTATATTAGTATTGTAAAAGTATTTAGATACAGGAAAAATATATATTTGATATTTCATTGAATTAAGAGTTATATTAGTATTGTAAAAGTATTTAGATAGCCTACAGGAAAAATATATATTTGATATTTCATTAAATTAAGAGTTATATTAGTATTGTAAAAGTATTTAGATACAGAAAAAATAGCATGATTGACTTAGTGTACACCACGTGATCATTAAAGTCAGAATAAGTAAGGAAAGATTATAATTATGAGTGCTTATAGATAGGTAGTTGAAAATGGAATTGAAAGAGGATAACCCGTTCGCAGTCTGGGTGTCAAGTTATGTCACAACCGGAAGTGACTGAGCCCTTGACTGCGTTCCACGGTATGTCACAGGCTTACGGATACGTGCGTGTTGTTCGTTCATTCATGAAACCATTCATTAAAAATAACCAATCAGAAAAATTGAAAGATATGTTTGGCTTCCGCACCCAATCTGTTATAAATTTTTTCATTGGATACTTATAATCAGTATGTTAATGAGCTTGAATTGGCGGCTTTTTCAATACAACCCACTGTCTTTGTGAAGACGCGCAGACATTTTGTGTTGATCTCCATGGCAAGTTTCGATGTTTTCAAACTTACAGTTTGAAGCCACAGCTGGGTCAGAATTTGATTCATTTTAGATGAATCTGATTTCTTATCAGAAAATAAAAATGTTCAACCAGCCCCTATTGAAATTTTAGACGCAGTTGACCTCGAGGCCAGCACTACGAAAACTGAAAACCGGTCGTGTCGAAGCGTGGCGTCGGCGTCTGTTACGTGCATGGAAAAGCCACATGCTTTTGGAGGAAATAGTGAAATATCTGGAGAAGTTGATATTTTGGAAGCATTTTTACCAGTGAATTTTGTGCAAAAAATTGTCGAGTTCACGAATACTTATGCCGTAGATCTACTATTGATCGTGTGCAAATCTTTCTAACTTTGTCTCTATCAAACAGTGGCGTGATACAGAGGTGACTGAAATGTATCAGTTTTGGGGACTTATTGTATTGATGTGTAAAAAAAATTCTTATGGAAATAGTTTTTATGTGCACAAAAAATACTGAACTGGACATATGTGGAATATTTTTCTTCACTTCAATTGGATTTATCTACTTGGATGCGATCTATTTTTCTAGATCTATTTCAAATCTCTCGCGCTATATCCATTGAGTAAAAGTACTTGGTGGTGTGTGCTTGATATAAATAAAACTAATAATAATGCAAAATCTTGGATTAATATTCTGAAATATTGATTAAACACCTCCACACAATTTGGACTATTAAATAAATGTGTAATAAAATGAAAATCCTCCAGGAATACGACAACAGATGATGAAAATCGCAAGTTCAACAAAAAGGTAAAAAAACTTTTTATTATTTATATATTTTTTAATTTTAAAAAAATTTTAAAAATACTTAACATATTTTATTAATATGTATGTAATAGTTTACAATTAACGTTTTTCAAATTCATTTAGTATTAGCTTCACTTTTGATTTTTGAAGAAAGTACCCCAAACAAATTATCACTGAACGGCAAAAGAGCCTGACATGGCGCTGCCGACGCGCGTTTTTTTGCCTGACAGGCTACGGGTTTATGCATTAATTAAGAAATACTAAAAGTTCAAGGAAGATAAAAATGTTAAAGAAAAAGAGAGAACTGACAGGTAATTTCCTTCACTATCTACCTGGCCACCAAGTGCTCATACACCGTCTCTGTTATTGATGGCTGGGCTCCAGACATCTTGACTAGCTGCTGCTACCACACGCCCAAATCTTTACGGACGATATGATTGACGTCTGAAGCCGTCCGTTTGTCTGAGAGTTGGTCTGAGAGCAGACACATGTTTAAGGCATCATCAACACTGCGGACACCAAAGCACTGACAAAATCCCTGGATGGGTTAGGGCAGGGGTCGGGAACCTTTTTGTCTGAGAGAGCCATGGACACCACATATTTTGAAAAGTAATTCTGTGAGAGCCATACATTATGTTTAAAACTAAAAATTCAAGTAAATGTGTGCATTTTGTGTAATTTCAACACAGTACAATAATTATGTCTCTGAATTCTTTTTAATAACATTGTTATGCTGTTGCTAATCAATAATGAGTATTTCTTACCATTAATGTGACTTCTGGTGCTGCATGGCTTTGCTGATGGCTTTGTAGTCTGGTTGATACGTGGTGAGGTTAAGCTTCATGCAGGCGTTGAGACTTTAGTAGACTTTAGCTCATTTGTAGAATGAAATATTGATATGCAATTAATATGTAGATCAAAGGAGTCTAAAGAATTTTTTTTTTTTTATAATCGAACATTTGTCTGCGAGCCAGTTGCAGCCATCAATAGAGCCACATCTGGCTCGCGAGCCATAGGTTCCCGACCCCTGGGTTAGGGGAATGTAATTGTAGAATAATCCACACTTATTTATTAAAACCAAAAATTAATTCTACACTAAATACTAAGTAATTAAAATAGATGTTCATTTAATGCACATAAAGATAATGATGCTAAAATTATTATCCACTTTAAGTTATAAATATTCATTTGTTAAAACTGTTGGTTGAACCGTTGGAGATACAGTAAAGAATGTGATTATTTACACTATTTCGTGAAAAACAAGGGGAGATAAGAATGTGATTTAAATTACAGTTCGTGATGAGGCAAATGTAAATAAGAATGAGATTATTAACTATTGAAATTACAACATTTTTTATAACAGTGCACTATTACTGACACAAGGCAAGCGTAAATAAGAATGCGATTATTAACTGTAGAAATCACAGCTTTCTTTCCCGTTAAATTCTAAGCTCAAAAACAATTTAACAATTGCTTTCAACATTTACTAAAACAATGGCAATTAGCTTAGCAATTTTGAACAAATTTGTACTCATCCCCGGACAGAGTCTACCCATTTTATGTGATGCCCACTCCACTTAATTAATGGATATGATTATTATTAATTAATCTTCCAAAACTAAACATACCAAAATTGTACTTTAATTCTACTAGCATTTTATTTATTCCAGACAATTAAATTTTTACTTGACATACACATTATGAAAAATAATTATTTTTTCAAGTTATACAGAAACAATTAACGAACAAGAGCATTAAAACTTGAGTAAAATATTGAAAACAATTCCTATTTTATTTGTAAAATAACATAAACCTTAATAGAGGACGTAACATCAAATGTAATACTTGTGTATGATTGCACATAGAAACTTATATACACGCGCGCGCACACACACACGCACACACACACACACACACACACACACACACAAATCAAATCAAATTCATTTTAACATTAAGACGAAATAATTTGTTGGAGATAGGAGATCTGACGTCGTAGGGGCTGGCTAGTAGAGTACAGGGGTGATACCGGAAACGTCTCATTCTGAAATCTGAAATCGTTCCAATATGGAATGTTGGCTCTTCGAAAGGCCTTGGGAAATGCTTCCGGATGGGCGGAAGTTTAGGTACGATGAACAATTAGAGAAAAGTAATTCTTACAATTTACAGCAGGAGCTATGTGAATGACTGACATCACCAGATACATAGAAATAGATTTCATGGCAATATTTATTGGGAACTTTCATGAGTCTCTCTCTAAATTGGAAGTGTTTTTTCCGAGAGACTGCTATTTAATGATGTACATTTTGATAAGTTGTTTACTTTATAAGACGATTAATATTAGTTATTGCTTTCAATTTTATTAATAGTTACAAATACACTCTTCATGACATTCATTTATTACTTTACATTTCCCTTATGATCAATAAATAGCGAGGATTAGGGGCAGTATTAATTATAGAATAGTTCTTTCAATTTAATTTAATCACATCATCCTGCAATTTCTTACTATTGTAAAATCTTACCTGACCATCAGATGGATTCCTGCTAATTGCTCGCAGTAACTGAGTAGAACTGATGTTTGGCATGGCAAGAATTTTAGTGATATTATTGTCCGTCAAGTCTGACGTCAAATGCTTTAATACAACCTCCGACTTGCTTAACTGCTTTTACGCCTCTTTAACTTTCTTCATCACCACGTCATCCTCCTGTTGTTCCGTCATTTTCAGATGACTGAAGTTTGCTCCCACGCTTTTAATTTCTAATGTAAACAATCCGTGTTGTCTGTGTATGATGAGAACATCAAAGTCACCCTCGTGGTAATGTTGTTGAAGTAAGTGTTCGGGTAGTGTGCTAGGGCGTGGTAGAAGGGCAGCAGTAGCCGCATAGCTAGGTTGACCAAGGTACCTCCCGAACTGTAGATGAGAAATGATCATCATCACTTCTTTCGGTTGACTGTTATCCGCCAGTGCACGAAGACAATACAACACACGTTGTAAGGCTTTGTCGTCACGCACGTCACTGTCATACACGGGTTGAAGGTGTAAGTTAACTTGACTTATGTTTTCTACTGGGCCTGAAGGATTTGGTGCTGAAGAAGACTGAAAAGAAAATTACCACTAAAAGTAATATTAGTTTAAATATCTAGAGCGAAAACGTGTTTGAATATTTCTTGAATTGACCAACTTAGCATATATTCGTATCCAACTTTCACTATTTACACGAAACGATTTCTCGAAACTAAAATCAAATGAACTTATTAAATTGCAAATATCAATCTTACCTCCAAGATGTGAACCTAATAAATTAAAAATAGCAATCTTGCCTCCAAGATATTAATTGAATAATTTAAAAATAACAATCATACATCTAATATGTGAATTCAATAAATTAAAAATAACAATCTTACCACCAGAATGTGAACTTAATACATTTCAAATAGCAAACTGTAGTCAAGATTAATGTAAAGAGAAGAAAAGTGTATTTAAAAAAAATAAATTGCAACCTTCCATGTTTGTTAAATGTATCTAGAGGAAAGAACGAAAACAAAACGCATTAACACAATATTACTTTCATCAGTCAATCAGTCTTCAAATCCTCTGACTCAGTGGGTTTATCCATCTGTAAACCCTCTAATAAGTTGGTTTAGCTATTTGTTAAAACTCTTACTCATTGGGTTAGACATCTCTAAACATTGTTATTCAGTGGATTTAGCCGTCTGCACAACATAGTATTCAGTGGGTTTAGCCGTCTGCACAACATAGTATTCAGTGGGTTTAGCCGTCTGCACAACATAGTATTCAGTGGGTTTAGCCGTCTGCACAACATAGTATTCAGTGGGTTTAGCCGTCTGCACAACATAGTATTCAGTGGGTTTAGCCGTCTGCACAACATAGTATTCAGTGGGTTTAGCCGTCTGCACAACATAATATTCAGTGGGTTTAGCCGTCTGCACAACATAGTATTCAGTGGGTTTAGCCGTCTGCACAACATAGTATTCAGTGGGTTTAGCCGTCTGCACAACATAGTATTCAGTGGGTTTAGCCGTCTGCACAACATAGTATTCAGTGGGTTTAGCCGTCTGCACAACATAATATTCAGTGGGTTTAGCCGTCTGCAAACACACTTATTCGGAGTGTTTAGTCATCTGCAAACCCTGTTAGTCTGTGACTTTAGGTATCGGCATACCCTGTTATTCAGTGGGTTTAGCCATCTGCAAACCCTGCTATTCAGTGGGTTTAGCCGTCTGCTAACACTCATATTCAGAGGATTAACCCATCTGGAATCCCTCTTAGACAATGTGTTTGGCCATCTATAAACCCTCTTAGACTATGTGTTTGGCCATCTATAAACCCTGTTATTCAGTGTGTTTAGCCTTTTGCAAACCCTCTTATTAAGTGGATTTAGTCATCTAAAATCCCTGTTATTCCATGGATGTAGGCGTTTGCAAATCTTGATACTCAGTGGGGTTAACCATCTGCAAACTCTGGGTTATTCAGTGGATTTAGCCATTTGCAAACCCTGTCATTCAGTGGGTTTAGGCATTTGCAAACCCTGTCATTCAGTGGATTTAGCCATTTGCAAACCCTGTCATTCAGTGGATTTAGCCATTTGCAAACCCTGTCATTTGGTGGGTTTAGGCATTTGCAAACCTTCTTGTTCAGTGGGTTTAGGTATTTGCAAACCATGTCATTTGGTGGGTTTAGGCATTTGCAAACCTTCTTGTTCAGTGGGTTTAGTGACATATAACTATCTTTCTTTAATTTATGATAAAATATTTTCACTAGTCGACTTGCGCTTGGTGGTGCAATAGTTGTTTACGAGTTGAGAGTATGTATGTCGCTCTAGAGGTGAAGGAAACGCCATTAACCGGATATGAGACGCCCATATTTGGTCACTTGCGTTCCGTATCATGACGTAGTGTTAATCCGCTAGCTGACCCAGAGTCCATTCATATATACTCCTCAATGAACTAAATTCTTTAGACACACACATTTTCACAGAACCCACAACCAAGGGTATATAATCACATCTATTTTAACCAAGTACAAATACTAAAGTGGTAAATATTGTTTACTTCTCTAAATTATTGTATTTCTCATTTGTAGAATGCAATGTAAAATATTTGTCATTGTTAACTGATTGTGTGATTAATGTATTTTTATCACAGAAGCTAAGTGGCGTTAGCGATTGATGCATTTTTGTAGAAATGATCGAGATAACACAAACACGTGTATTTGCTATGTTCACGCTTGTTAAAATTGTGTGTATCCGGTAAGCGCTAACAGAAGAATAAATGATTGTTTGATAAGCATCGCTGTGAACTGCTTGCTAACTATATTATAATGAGAAACTATACACTTGTAAAAGGAAATAATTTTTATCCATTTGTAGATATTTTATTGACATGAATTGTTAAGTTAGCGTGTAGTTAACTAATAGAGATTTGTAAAGAGTAAATCTATCACTGCTCCCACTAAGCCATACGAGCATTCACTGTAATAGGGTACTATAGAAATGGTGTTATTCATTACAGCCAGTCTCAGGATTCACCCCAAAGGAACTGAGGATCTTCTGAGGACAACGCCCAGAGTTCATATCCAATGTTGGGATTGACCGAGACTGAAGACAACTGCCACATGACGTCATGACCGTGTAGTCAAGTAGACGACGGCAGCTCTTCAGCTCTTCAAAAGACTCTAGTTAAATGTGCTCAAAACGATCAATGAACTGAATAGCCCCTGAAGTATATACATAACAATCAGGCTAAGCAGGATAGATACACTCTTAATTTTCCACATATTAATCAATGTTCTTTTATTATAATTTGTTATTAAATTTCATTTGTTATCTTTACCCATTGTTACATAATTTGTTGTAACCAACTGGAAGCTAGCTGGGGGGTGAGCCGGACTAATGGAGTCATAATTCTTAATTAATATATAAAGCGGTAGATAACGTGCTAGCTTGGGCATGTTAACTGATTTATCTGGCAGTGTGTCATTGCATAATATATATAGCCTGAAACTCTGGCATACTAGTAGAAGATAGGTCAGGCCATCCGGCTGTCGCTATTATTAGAAGATGGTCAATAACCAATATTGATAATTGGGAAACTAAACTAGGACAGAATTGTTAAACATAACCGGACACGTGAAAGAGCATACATTTATAAATTTTATTAATTTTATTTATATAAATTTATATATTTTAATCATTGTATGTGTATAAAGTTATAAATTCCATTCAGTGTATGTATATAAAGTTCCCTAAATGAAAATGTAAATATTAAAATGAATTAATTGCAATATTTAAGGAATTGTTCAATCGAATCATTGAAGTAATTATAAGGTCTACGATATGTTTCATACAAAGATACGCGTACGCACACGCAAACGCACTCGCGCATATAAACCACACATACCTCGGTCAATGTCACGGAAAGCCTAAATGCAGTTTAAATGGGAACTTATACATCTCTGGCGTAGTGAGCGAGGACAGAGCGTTCAGTGACTTTCTACCACTCCGGTCGGGCGTGGATTTGTTTAGCTAGCTGTTTAGATACCGATGTTAACAGTTAGTCAGGAAGGCGATTGTAACAGTTAGTCAGGAAGGTTTATGTAACAGTCAGTAAGTAAAAGGCGATTGTATCAGTTAATCAGTAAGTTGATTGTAACAGTTAGTCAGGAAGTTGATTGTAACAGTTAGTCAGTAAGGAGATTGTGACAGGAAGGCGATTGTAACAGTTAGTCAGTAGGGAGATTGTGACAGGAAGTTGATTGTAACAGTCAGTAAGGAGATTGTGACAGGAAGGCCATTGTAACAGTTAGTCAGGAAGGTTTATGTAACAGTCAGTAAGTAAAAGGCGATTGTATCAGTTAATCAGTAAGTTGATTGTAACAGTTAGTCAGGAAGTTGATTGTAACAGTTAGTCAGTAAGGAGATTGTGACAGGAAGGCGATTGTAACAGTTAGTCAGTAGGGAGATTGTGACAGGAAGTTGATTGTAACAGTCAGTAAGGAGATTGTGACAGGAAGGCCATTGTAACAGTTAGTCAGGAAGGCGAATTTGTAAGCATTCCCCCCCTCAACAAAGAGAGAGAGAGAGAGAGAGAGAGAGAGAGAGAGAGAGAGAGAGAGAGAGAGAGAGAGAGAGAGAGAGAGAGAGAGAGAGAGAGAGTGGTGGTCAGTAATATGATTTAGCAGAAGATGGATCAAGTCCGCAGTGGGGTGGTTGAAATATCCCCTCTGTGGATACAGTTGATCTCTGTGACGCCATTGCTCTTCATCATCTTCTTCAGATTAATCTTCATCTTCTTCTTCAGAATCATCTTCCTTGTCTATTTCTTCCCCTTTATTTTGTGTTTCATGTCCTATAAAGGCAAAGGAGTAGTGAGGGCTGACACTCTAGTAACTTTCTTGGCCATGGTACGATGTAATCTCGGTAGACTGACACTCTAGTAACTCTCATGGCCATGGTAGGTTTTAATCTCGGTAGGCCGTTGGATTAAAATCGGGAGAGGAGGTAAGGTGCCCTTTCACTCTGAGTGAACAAACTTTTGACCAACCTACAGGTGTAGACATATCGATATCGACATTTTACACATCTTCTTCTTTCGTTAACTTCTTTTTGCCCATATGGAGAGATTTGTTTTCACCATTATTTAAGGAGGGTATATGGAGAGATGTGTTTTCACCATTATTTAAGGAGGGTATATGGAGAGATGTGTTTTCACCATTATTTAAGGAGGGTATATGGAGAGATTTGTTTTCACCATTATTTAAGGAGGGTATATTAAGAGATGTGTTTTCACCATTATTTAAGGAAGGTATATTAAGAGATGTGTTTTCACCATTATTTAAGGAAGGTATATTAAGAGATGTGTTTTCAACATTATTTAAGGAAGGTATATTAAGAGATGTGTTTTCACCATTATTTAAGGAAGGTATATTAAGAGATGTGTTTTCAACATTATTTAAGGAAGGTATATGGAGAGATGTGTTTTCACCATTATTTAAGGAGGGTATATGGAGAGATGTGTCTTCACTGGTATTTAGGAAGGGTAAATGGAGAGATGTGATGTTGATGATGTTTTTTTCTGATGGTGGTGCCTGCATCTGGGAAGCGACTGTTGTTGCCTGTATTTAATATATACATTCCTACACATCAGTCATGCCCATTATATTTTGAAAGTACAGCCATCATAGTACACTTCTAACAAGTAGGAGGGACAATCCTTACATAAATGTCTGCTAAAAGTAGTTTCTGTTTCCTTGCTTGCAAATATCAATTTAATCTAAATGCCTAAAAACTATGAAACAAATCAAGTATAAAACGAAACTACCATGATGATGCTTCAAATTACAACTATTTACTAATGTATAATTGAAAGGATTAGACCTAATATAAAGCACAACTATTTACTATTATATAATTGAAAGGATTAGACCTAAAATAAAATACATGTTAGGAAATGCGTTCTCTTGATACAAACCACAAAATGGACAAATACAATGGCATTAGTCATCCTATAAAAATACATCACTTGAAATTATAAATATCTCCTTCCTAAATATATAAACTGCTAATACAACTAGCATATACATCAAACGGATTAAGAACACACTGTACTTTAGCTAAAGGTATGTGTTGCTGCACAGCGTTATTAGAAACAAATGCAAGGAAAGTGACACAGATCTGTCAAAGCATCAATAGTTACTGTCTCTCGCCCAACAATACACAAGCAATACACGTCATGAATTACTGTCTCTTGCCCAGCAATACACCAAGCAATACACTTCATGAATTACTGTCTCTTGCCAGGCAAAATACACCAAGCAATACACTTCATGAATTACTGTCTCTAACCAGGCAAAATACACCAAGCAATACACGTCATGAATTACTGTCTCTCACACAACAATACACAAGGAATACACGTCATGAATTACTGTCTCTCGCCAAACAATGCACATGCAATACATGCACAGAGGCAATGCACACAGTGCCACATGTAATACAGACAATATGTGTAAATATTTCTTGATTTATGTCATACACGTGAGGGCGGTTCTTCTAAGCCCAATACCCACTTTTACCTTCCCAGCCAGTAAGATGGCGCAGTAAAGAGATTTTAAAACAAGCATAAAAACAAACTATGACATATAATGAAGGTAATGAGTCAAACATAAGAGCAAACTATGGCATTTAGTGAAAGTATTTGTTTATTATAAATATATGTCTAAATATCATCACTATATTTAATATAATTAAATTAATTTATTACAAACATGATAACGATTAATACGATTGCATGAATACATAAGAAATAATGTATCGCTAATATACAAATATAGCATTATTATTATTAATCATATAGTTAACATCATTATCAGTGATACGTTTGCATACATTTATAATAAACACCCTTATCATTAATACGATTTTAGAAATACATTAAAAACATTATTATCGCTAACGCAATTATATGAATATATAACAAATGCTAAGATAACTAATATATGTTGAAATGAATGCAAGGAATGTGTGAGAAATTCATTATTGTAAATTGATTTTACCGTAGTCTGACTGGGTCCATCCTGTGGGATTTGAGCCACTAACACCTGCTCGCCAGCAATGTTCTCCACGCTGTACGGCACGCGATTGAAATGAAGGGGAGGTAAGAAATATGTTTGTATGTGAAGTGCAGGGTACCAAGCCTTTATGCACTGGAGCCAATAGTTTTCCACTGATTGTTGTGACGACTGACCTTGATCCTCATTGGACGCCTAAAGAAAGTAAAAAGAATGACACACTATTTTTTCTAAGAAAGCCTTCTGTTCACTTCTTGTGAGATCATTACAATATCAAAATGTCCGTCTCTACAACTGACAGATTTTGGAAGTAACTTCTGCCCATTGAAATTTGCAATATTTAACAGATTACATAGTTTAAAATGCAAACTTAATATTTCTTGAAGATAGTAACAAATATTACATTTATATTATATTAAAATAATGTTGTGACGCCAAACAATTATGCATACATAATAATAATAATAATAATATATTTGTCTACATGAAGTCAATTTAATGATAATTTTAATGGCTACCAATCATGCACTCAAAACAATAATATAACTTTTGATATGATGTATTGATTTGTTAGATCTATGTCGTATATATTAGTATTACTTTCTGTAACGCTGTTATAATTTGATTTAAGATTTACTTAATTGAGACAGCTTTATTAGTACTTGTAATCAAGTAACATGTACCTGCCGATATCCCCTTACAATAAAGTATGATTACAAATGTACAAATACAAACATACTGTAACACCCACACCAACAACTTTTCCCCTGTGTCTTACTGTTACTGACAAACTACAATACATTTCTAAATTATTTTAGGAAGGTAACGTATAGACTTAGACTTTTTGTGAGTGCGTCGATTTTGTTTTGTAACGCGTTACGTGGGAAATTGTGTGTGAACACTGAAGAATGACATCATGCCACTTGCTTTTGTAACGCGTTACTTGGGAAAGGCGTTCACTTACTTCATCCAAATAGAGATATTCTGGGACTAGAAAATCCAAATGACATTGGGTTATGGTAAAACATTGCCAATGAAATGCAAGATTATTGGTGTAATAGAAACTTGTGAGGGGGCCGTAAGTTTTCAGACTGCCTAGGAGCCTCCACAGAGTTTTATCTGGCATTGATCCACAAAATAATGGTAGACACTCAATAATATAGTTTGGACAAACTAGCTTTGATTCCTTTAATGAAGCAAGGCAGCTCAGATCTCTGTAGAACTTTCTACGTTAGCGTGGTTTGACTACACATGGAGGGCTGAATGTGGGACAGTTTGGACAAACACACTCACTTCCCCGAACAGGTGTTAATGTAAACCCTTTCAGCTAAGCACCAAATTTCATACCATTCCAATCATTCATTGACTTGTGGCTACAATGCAATACAACTTGTGTTAGTCCTGTATCATTTAATATCTACACTTTTCTTTTAATATCTACGTTATTCAATTAATATATACACTATTCATTAAATATATACACTATTCATTTAATATATACATTATTCATTTAATATATACATTATTCATTTAATATATACACTATTCATTTAATATCTACACGTTACATTTTACATCAATACATACACATATATTAGTCCTGTAATGTTTAATACCTACAGGTATAGATTATTAGTCCTGTAATGTTTAGTACCTACAGGTATAGATTATTAGTCCTGTAATGTTTAATACCTACAGGTATAATTTTATTAGTCCTGTAACGTTCAATACCTACAGGTATAGATTATTAGTCCTGTAATGTTTAGTACCTACAGGTATAGATTATTAGTCCTGTAATGTTTAATACCTACAGGTATAATTTTATTAGTCCTGTAATGTTTAGTACCTACAGGTATAGATTATTAGTCCTGTAATGTTTAGTACCTACAGGTATAGATTATTAGTCCTGTAATGTTTAATACCTACAGGTATAATTTTATTAGTCCTGTAACGTTCAATACCTACAGGTATAATTTTATTAGTCCTGTAACGTTCAATACCTACAGGTATAGATTATTAGTCCTGTAATGTTTAGTACCTACAGGTATAGATTATTAGTCCTGTAATGTTTAATACCTACAGGTATAATTTTATTAGTCCTGTAACGTTCAATACCTACAGGTATAGATTATTAGTCCTGTAATGTTTAGTACCTACAGGTATAGATTATTAGTCCTGTAATGTTTAATACCTACAGGTATAATTTTATTAGTCCTGTAACGTTCAATACCTACAGGTATAGATTATTAGTCCTGTAATGTTTAGTACCTACAGGTATAGATTATTAGTCCTGTAACGTTCAATACCTACAGGTATAGATTATATTAGTCCTGTAACGTTCAATACCTACAGGTATAGATTATTAGTCCTGTAACGTTCAATACCTACAGGTATAATTTTGACTTAATTCATACACGTTCTGTTAATGATTTAATTTCAATGTTTTATACAGCAAGGCAAACTTTTTTTTATATGAGTGAACCTAAAACTGGCTTACTTATTCTGCTTTCTATGATGCTATTTTCAATAATGTAGTCAATGTGGGATTTTTATTGTAAGTCAGTTCGGAAATATAACGTGTTGACGTAAATTGCAAACAGATATTATATTCAAATAGATTTAAATGTACTCAATGATAAATGACACAGAAAGAATAAAACTATTATGGAAAGGGTTCAAATTAACCTTAATAGACATAGTTTAGAATAACTTCAAATTTGTTTTACCATGTTTATAATCAGGATTTATATAACAATAACAATTATTACGAAGGCACGGTTCCAGATTTAAACAATGGCAATTATCTCAGTGCTTTGTCGGTATGCTAGAGTTTATGTTACGAGAAAGTTTTTGTTTGCGCAATATTGTCTTTGCTTCAGTAGTACAGAGCGGTACTCATCTGCTCAGTAAGTCATGGATGCCACGTGGTCTAAGGCCGGTTTGGTCCAATCCACATCATCCCAATACGTTCGCTGGTATTGCCGATAGTGTCAGTAACCAACCGTCTCTCGGTTGTACACTAAGGGGGTACTTGGCGACATATCATTAACAATGGCGGCACGGTTTTGTATCATCGTCCGACCAAGGTTAATTACAAGGCATGCTCCACATAGAACGTAGGGCAAAGAATATGCAGACCTGTAAGTCGACATATGAAGAGAACGACGTAAAGACAAAGTCCGCTCTGGAATAAAATGTAATTTCTATGAGCGATTTGCTTTTACGTTTGCAATTCCGAAGCACGTGATCGATAATAAATGCTCAGAGTTAAATCTTTGACTATCGTGTCTTTTACAATATAATTATACAGATACAATAGATACAATACAGTCCACATGTGTGTTACTTCTAACATTACATGAACGTATGAATTTCCAAACATTTATAGCATAAAAAATGGAATTCATACAAGGAGATAAAATTATAATTCAAATCAAGCATGAGCGCTTTACAAATTAACATTGAAATTACACGCAAGAAAAACAATTTGAATTACAAGAAAAATTCGCAACGTGCACAGACGTTCCTGCGGCACAAGAGAATTAAGATTTATACAAATTAAAAGATAAGGTTACAGTTAATTTATATACAATGAACCTTTAGAATTTTGTCATTCCTTATCGAATCACGTACATTCGGAGAGAATTACAATAATCCTACACAGAATACATACATCAATTCATATACAAAAATACAATTAGCAAATGCAATAATATTGTAAGAAGATGACGTGTTACCTTCTCAATAGCAGCTTATTACAAGACACGGGCTTCTTTCTCTCTTCCGACTCAGCAATATCGGCGACTAGCAAGTAAGCTGGTGTGTGTGTCTGGCCGGTCTGTGTGCGAGTGAAGTATATTATCGCATCAAGAGTATTTATTGAAGTGCATGAATGCATCACGTGACTAGATCACAAGGTATGCTTGTTGATTCGAACTTTCTCGACTATCGTCTAAAGTTGCATAACATAGGTTGAACTCTCTGTTGTTTCCTCGGCGGGAAAGATTCTAACAAAGGAATTCAATTCGAATATGACTTCGAATTTCTCGGATATGGGTCAGGAGTTCGTGACACAGAATTCGGTCAGAATCTGTCACAGAATTCAAAAGCGTTGAAAAAAGAAATTAATAGTAGTATAATTATTATACTGATGATGATGATGATGATGATGAAGCAGTCAAATGTCCGAAGACGAAAACAAATGTTATGAATGTTGCTGAACTAAATGACAGAAATATTTAGAAGAACAAACAAAGGGACACAACACGTACTCACCAGAATACCACAGAATTTCGAAAATCTGTGGAATAAAATTAAACTGCATTAGAAATAAAATGGCTGAAGCATTATAAAATAATGACGTACTAAAGCAGATGTTAGATTACAAATTACAGAAATCACAATGGTTGATAACAGGACTAACTGACCATTCATGATATCATCACGAACACAGAAATATTTGTTAAAATTTACCTTGGACATGGAGGTGAGTGACGGGTGACACAGGCAGTTACAATTCATGTATAGTACATTGTATATTATCAAACATCGTCAGAAAGAATAATGTATTATAAATATCTAGTGTCCTCACTTTGTAACATGAAATGTATACTATCAAACATCGTCAGAAAGAAGAATCTATTTTAAATACCCAGTGTCCTCTCTTTGTAAGATGAAATATGTTACTCGATGCCCCTCTGTCAGCCTCTTTAAGGTCAACATCCAGCGCCACTCTAGTGAAACGTTGTGCTTCAAGCAACATTTTTGTACATACTATATTTGCACGAATATGTAATTTACAGCGATTACCATTGGTTCTTTCTGTCAGTCATACCTTCTAAAATTATTCTAATCACTTTCGCTAAATTATCTATTATTTAAAAATAAATCCCCTTAAAATGTCCCATGTAAACTCACGTGATTTGTTCATTTCCTTTTTTTTCATATTAATATTGTTTAATTCTTCGAGCATCATTCTTCATTAGATAGTTAGTGATTCGATTAGGAGTTAGCCATGAGCAGTCGTGAGTTGCTAACTGGTGAGTCAGTAGTCATTAGTCAGTAACTGGCGAGCCGTAAGTTAGTAAGTAGTGAGTCTCTAGTCATGAGCTAGTAAGTGGTGAGTCAGTAGTCTGGAGCTATTAAGTGGTGAGTCAACAATCATGAAGATAATTCTGAGCCAGTTTTCGAATAAGATGTAGGCATATTGCTCAGATGTGAACTGATTCTGCTCATTCAGTTATTATTTGTAATTAGAATTTGACCTTAACACATTGTATCGATTTTCCCACTTATATATAGAAAGACGAAAATGAAAGATGGACAGTCAAGATTCATGCACAAGAAACCTAATTCAATATATCATCTAATTGCATAACCAATATGAATAACAAGAGTTACTAATTAAGAAATGACTCATTAGTGGGTTTTTTGCGTCAGATGTGTCTGCATTAGATTTTTGATTCGGTCAATTAGTCACTTGAATAAATATGTTACCTGTAGGGCTAAATGAATCGACACAAAATGTCTGATTGAATTAAATAATGGTCTAGCGGAATTAGAGGCGATAGACTGGCACAGAAAAGGTATAAGTAGCAATCCCTTGGAAGTTAAAGGAGTCAAAGTAAAATTCAAGTTAAATTAAATAATAGCAGAGAGTGGACACATGTCAATAAAGCTTATAATTACGACCTGATCAGTAGCATTCTACCCGACACTTTAATCCATGCTAGACAACCACCCTTGTAAAATAAACATCAACTCTTATATATTATGCTAGACAACCACCCTTGTAAAATAAACATCAACTCTTATATATTATGCTAGAAAACCACCCTTGTAAAATAAACATCAACTCTTATATATTATGCTAGACAACCACCCTTGTAAAATAAACATCAACTCTTATATATTATGCTAGACAACCACCCTTGTAAAATAAACATCAACTCTTATATATTATGCTAGACAACCACCCTTGTAAAATAAACATCAACTCTTATATATTATGCTTGACAACCACCCTTGCAAAATAAACATCAACTCATATATTATGCTTGACAACTACCCTTGTAAAATAAACATCAACTCTTATATATTATGCTAGACAACCACCCTTGTAAAATAAACATCAACTCTTATATATTATGCTTGACAACCACCCTTGCAAAATAAACATCAACTCATATATTATGCTTGACAACTACCCTTGCAAACTAAACATCAACTCTTACCTATCATGCTTGACAACTACTCTTGCAAATTAAACATCAAATCTTACCCATCATGTTAGACAGCTACCGTTGCAAAATAAACATCAATTCTAACCCCTCATGCAGACAAAGCAATTTCCACGAATTAAAAGCCAACCTTAAACACCAGTTCCAAGTCATCCAGTGAAATTGCATTATCCAAGCAAACCTATCAGCAAACTCCCAAATAGCACAAACAAATAAAGACCTATCAAATAAGCAAATCTATCTGCAATCTCCATACACCACAAACAGAATGACTACTCAAAGTAAGGTACTCAAATAATACTCAATACTCACGTAGCTAAAGCAATACTAAAATGTATACTTCACTATGACTACCAGGACTGAGCATTATGTACACAGATGAGTCACCTGAACTGTATCAGGAAAATCAGAAATGGGAATACACATCCCCAAATCAAGATGACATTAGCATCTGATTCTCTGACAACACATCAGGATGTTTTTTTCTGCTCAACTCATGGCAGTCACTACAGCCTTAAATTCATACAAAAAAAGTCTTAAACAAATAAGGACACTGTCACAGGAAATGAGGGACAGAAATTATATTTTATTTCATTTTAATAAACCGCTAACAAAACTAGTTGAAGTAACCCGAGTTTTGTTATTTTTCGTATGTAGCATGTAACTTCCAGTAACGGTCACCTAAGATCTCTTTAGTAGACAGACGTTCGTGACGCAGTGTGTGTCAATTATCATATTGAATATATATATTAGTTTATGAAAGATATGTATATTGAACAATTGGGACAACTGCGCAATACAGTCACATGTTGTTGACGAGAGAAATGACCAGTGCGCATTAGAATTGACCACAGAAAAGCGTGCATCACGATTACCACTATATATCCAAGGCAAAAATCATGTCACAGGACATAGCTTCTGGAAGTTTTGGGAACCTTCAGTGAAAGCTATATAAGAGGCAAAATGAAGACTTTACTCTCAATGTTGAAAACGTCAATTCGTCTGAAGCCAGTCTAACTTCATGTATGAATTATCTCATGTACAGAGATTTCATAAAGGAAAGCTGCAATAATCTCTTTCCATCCGTTTTCCATCCGTCTGATGCCATATATTGAGTAACGAGGCAAAATTACTCAGTATAACTTTTGGCAAAGTGGAAAGTTCGCTGTCAAAGAAAACCCGATGTATGCGACGCTGGTTGTATGCAGTTAACGACACGAGGGACCAATTTGTTCTCCCCCCTGTCTCAGTTTGGTTTGACAGATCTATCCCGCTAATTGAGAAGGCTAGCACCGTGATCGTCTTACAGATATCCGGATTTCTACACTCAATGTAATGCGACGACACATCCCACTGGACGACTCCACCCGATAATGCTAAACGTCGTTGGGGTGTCCGTATCCACGACAACCAGAAACAGCGACAATTATCGAGGCTGACAACAGTCAGCTAAATTTCAGATTTCTCCCCAGTGATAATCTGAAAGTGGTGCCTAGATTCTGCAGAATCTTCACCTGTAATGCGACGCCTCAATTGCGTCGTGATCTTCATTTTGAAGTGCCGCTTATAAGTGACGTGTGAGCTTACGTCATCTCCTTGGAACTCTGACATTAATAGTGAGTAATCATTAGCACGGCTAACGCGCACATACTTAAGTCTAGGACTATAAGAAAATGAACACTATTATATCGTTTGTGAAATTCGAACTGTAATGTTAAAATTAATGCTTATTCTATATGTCAACTATTGTTAAAGTGGCCCCATTTGCCGCATAAGAATTGTGTAATTAATCTTTATTTTATATTTTGAATTTCATCATTTTCATCTCCCCTTATTTCCCACAGAGTGTATGACATTGGAAAGTTGAATGAATGATTAATCACTGTGTGAAAGAGTAGTGCCCCTTTTAAATCGGGAAATAAATAACCTGATTTAAACATCTTTCAACTCTCTTGTTATTCATAGTTTTTGAGAGGGACGAAAGAATTTGTACTATTGTTTTGCACCGTTCGTCTGTTCGTCCATTTATTCACATTTATGATACACACTCACAACACACACCGCCAATAAAACGTTCCTTGGCATGACACTAATAAACTGGGCCCCACCCAAACATCAATGGTGTATGTCATGTGTGTCTATGTAACAACTTGACGCGACGTAGTACTGGCATACGTCACATGGGCTTTTCTTGGAGGTGCACCGGAGCAGGCCAAAAAATAGACTTCACCCCTTGCATCTCTAACCTCAGCTCGGGGTCGGCTTGTAACGAGCCCTCCCGTTTCGTGACAGACACACTACTTACAATCAAAGATTTTCAGCACTTACATCCATACAAAACAACCGTAGTTCCAGAGCAAAACACCCAAAACGCAGACAAGCTGATACAGCTAAACAGAAACCAAACTAATATAGGAATACGAGCCAATGGAAAAACAGTAAAAAATATAAAAATGGAAGACTAGTCAAAAATGGCTTACTGAAAATATCCAACTCAGCATCATTCCAAATCACAAAGAACACTTAGGAGTATTTACTACACTAATTTGAGTACATTTGCACTAACAAAAATAGACTTACTGAAAATATCCAACTCAACATCAATTCAAATCACAAAGAACACTTAAGAGTATTCACGACACTAATTTGAGTACATTTGCACTAAAAAAACATATAAATAATAAAATTGCATTACCTTTTCAAACGACGTCATTAAAATGAATGTTTGAAAATACATAATAAGATCATAATAAATGCAATATTTAACTACATAAAATCGGATATATTAGTAAACAAAAAAATCATATTATGTATCATATTTAAATAAGATTAATATTTGTAATTTTAAAAATAATCTTTTAAATCTTTTAAAATAATCTTAAATACAATTAATATTTAGCAAAGTTAGTACATTCACATACATATACAAATCGTTGATTTAGTTCCAAACTAAAAATAACAGCATTGAAAGCGTTAAAGAACAATCACTTATCGATATTTGTATTGTATCAGGCTCGTATTTTAAAATGAAATTGTCTTCATGTGGTCACGTGTAACTTTTATTCATAGTTTAGCAAGAAGAAAGAACACAACCTTGCATAGTATCTATACAACCTACACAACATCTATACAACATACACAATATGTGTGACGCAGAAAATGCAAACCATAAAATATTAAATTTGAAAATATTTAATTTTTTCTTTCCTTAATATTTAGAAAGGGTTTTCCCATGATAAGAGAATTCTTTCATGAGAAAACAAGTCTTTGAAGTAACTGTCTTAGGCAGCCAGGACAAAGGGACACACATGTTTGCGTTGGTTAGAAGCGAACTGACTTAACCAGGGTGTGGGAGGGTGGACGCTCAACAGGGGTAGACAATCTACCAGAAACACTCTCGCATCTCTAGGCAGACCATGACGACAATACTTCTAAAGACGGGGAACACTTTGGTCTCACAATAGAGTCGGAGACTCAAAGACAGACAAACCACCTACAGTCACGTGCACACAGACGCGTGAGAAGGGAAGACACTTACGATTACGTAACAGAGACGTATGACGTCAGGGGAGAGCGACCAACGATCTCAGATCGAGCAGCTTCTAAAGAGCTAAACCGCATGTACTAACAAGCTAGCCTTTCAGCAGACGCACTGAAGCGAAACTATTGAACAATAGTCAGCAGAGAGTGGAAGTCTATCCTCAGGGCAGATTAGTACGTGGAATTTTGCGAATAGCTTAAATAGGCCGTCTCGGGGCTGCTAGCTCATTCTGTCATACCAGGGATCTCGTGTCCGTCCTTCCACGATTAAAAGCATACAGATTGTCTGAGATGGTAAAAACTTATGTTTTGTACATAGATAAAATTTATCTTTTTTTCTATTTGCACTTATGGATTTTATTTAATTAAATATTGTAAAACTGTAACTGCATTTTTTTCTAGCAAGAAGGAAGTAACTCATGTGAAAAGAATTTAAATGAGAACTAATGTTAAAATTGCAGGTTTATGATATTTAAATTCACGAGACTGATGCGTGGCAAAAATTCACTTGTATATTTACAGCTGAAGGACGCTACAGTAACACCTACCGTGAAGTCTACTGACGCCTACTGACGCCTACAGTAACGCCTAAGAAAAGCCTACTGTAACGCACACACAAGTGGAAGAGAATCCGAACGAAGGTTGTTTTACCGGGAAATTCAACTCTGGCTACAACCGTTGTTGAAAAGGGGCGATCAGGACGAATTTTACGAAGTCTTGTCTGTTGAGGGGATAAGCGCACATTGTCAGGGCCAGACGACCTGGAGCATTGATGTTTTGATCTACGTTGGTTGTCATTTACTGGACTGGAATTTTGTGATAAATTCGGGACATGTGTGAATTCGAACATTCGTGATAATAAAGACCTGAGGTAATTCTGAACTGTTCCAGCAAGCTGTAATTTATGGATATACATACTGGCTGGGAACACGCAAATTATCAGGTGATCTAAATCCTTGTTTTGTCTCGTGAAAACCTGTAAATGTTCTGTGATTTTGTTAATTCTTGTATTGTTCTTCCTGTCTTCAAATTCTTATGAATGTTGCTATAATTTTTTTTTTCTATAATGTGTTTCTGAAGTGTGAAGGAGAAATTCTAATTTAATCTCTAATTTCAAATCTTGTAAACTTAATTTGTCATTCATTTTTTTCTTTAAATTAAGAATTACTAAATTGTATTTTGTTATAAGAGACAGATAGCAGGGAATACTCTTTTCTAACGTAACATGTTATTTTTCTTGTGAGATCTGTGAATCTCGGATTTTGCCTATGTGAAACCTAATTGAAATTCTTAAACTTAATTTGTTATTATTCTTTTATATTTTAATAAATTTTGTTAAATTTAATAACTTGCTCACTCAATTACGTAACTGAGGTAAATGTGTATAGGGGACAGTGGGGGCTCGTAAAATTGACGTAATTTACGTTTTGACAAAGACAGTCGCGACACATTTCTTAGAGCAAGTCTGTCACCTAATAGGGGAGAAATTGTGAGGGCCTGGTAACGACTTTGAGACTGAAGAATAGGTTCGTTCAGTTAGGAGTCGGTTATCTGGACGGGTAACACTTGGGGTGGGAGACGTAATTAACAACGTACCCCAGGGCTTGACCTAGTCACTCCCAGACTGCAGAAGACAAAGACCCTGTCGTGGACCTAGTGTATGATTGTAGACGGATTGGAAGTGGAGAGGTAATTAATTCATATTTTAATATCATCTTCATTAGATAATCATTGACACTAGCACATCCATTCACATAACTGGAGTCGTCTGGTAATGTCCTTGGAGTCCATTTCACAATATGTATACAACATACACAACATGCATACAACTTAGACAACATTTATAGTCACACAGGACAAGGTAGTAAATAAACATGGTGGTTGCCGCACCTTGTTCTTTTTAATTAGGAGCTATAATTAGAGATAAGAGTCGTGTTGTTATAATTACCAATCTCCATCTAGCAAGGAAATGTTATTGGACCATGAAAAAGACTCTCTCCTGACATAAACATTACCAACACACTTCAATAATTATCCTCATTTAGGTTAATTAATCTTAGACTCATATTACTTAGGCAGGTCTATATTTTAAACATGGATGACGTTCCCACCTTAAGGGATTTTTATGCCACTTTATTTTGTCACGTTTAGAAAGGGAATGTTCGTGACACTGGAATAAGAATTAACAGCTTACATTACAGTCCTGAAATACAGCTTGCCTTAATTTCACAACAGTTTACATTACAGTCCTGAAATACACTTGTCTTATTTTCACAACAGTTTACATTACCGTCTTGAAATACAGTTTGTTTTAATTTCACAACAGTTTACATTACAATCGTGAAATACAGCTTGCCTTAATTTCTTCACATTTTACATTACCGTCTTGAAATACAGTTTATCTTAATTTCACAAATTTACATTATCGTCTTGAAATACAAATATACTTACTGATAATCCAATCAATTATCTAAATAACCAGCCTTCATATAAAATTTAATTTTTCTTTTCACAGCCTTTCAGCAAATAGGTGTGTATTTTCCATTTACAACCATTGTATACTTTGTAGACATTACCTTTTACAACCTTTGAGCCAATAATATGTATTTACCAATTGCAGCCATTATATAACTTTGTAACTATAATATTTGATAACATTTCATTTTATATTTCTTGCATTTTCTCATAACAACCATTATACACTTCGTGAACTTTACCTTTCTCAGCATCGCAGGCACTATTTTGTGTATTTCCTCGTTACAACTAATTACACACTTTGTAGACTTTGCCTTTCACAACATTTCAGTCAAACACGTTGTGTGTTTTCAAAGAACAATTATGAAGAAATGCGTCCCAGATTGATATGAACTTTACTGTTATTCAATGTTTCTATTTGAGATGTTGTACAACCTTGTTTGAAAACATTATGATAACTTCACTTTCAATTATTATTTTATTATCAGCTTTAAAAATAGCCATTGTAAAGGTTTTCTTTTGAAAGATGAACGTTTCGCTTTAACAAATTAAATATTTATGAAAAACATATAATGTATAATCTACGTGAAATGTCTCTTTATGAACTATTTATTATTTATTCAAAACTCACCCATTACATAAGTCTCTGTAAATGCTGTGAACAATTTCTATAAATATTTTGTATATCTTCTCTACTGTAGAGAAGAATGAATAATCTTACCCAGTATTTATTTAAATGATGCTAACATGATTGTGTATGTTGTATTTTCCTATCACAAAAAGAAAAAAATAATGATAAATGAGACAAATATTTCCACCGCTTTTCTACATTTTGTCACTTATATTCTAAATATTTCTTAATAACCGTATTTCTTGTCACTGATATTTATATACTCATTAATAGCCGTATTTGTTTGGAAAATGTTTAGTGGTATTACTTTAGTGGTAATACTTGTACTACAGTGCCAAAGTAGACCTTGCGCACGGTACATTAGTGTAACAAAGTAGGAAGATAAACAATGCGTCCGCTTATCAAGCAACAGGAGAGGTGTCTGTAATTAAACTCAACCATTGTAAGAAGATGAACAATATGTCTGCTTATCAAGCAACAGGAAATGTGTCTGTAATTAAACCCAACCATTTTTCTTCCTGGTAAACACAATAGTTCGCATTTCCTGAATTTTACTGATACTTCTCCCTGCAGACTTCTAGCATACAGACATTCTGTGCAAGTCCCTGTTTGGAGTTTGTCTGCAGATAAAGCTGATCAAAATCAGAATAAAACTCCTGTTATCCTGTTACCTAGCCCTACTCGCATTTTACCATTATCTCTGCTGTGCTGGCTTTGTGTGCTGACCTGCACATGCCCTTCTTCGCCTCTCACCCTTGGCTGGTTGCCTGAGATTTTTGTGTGACCTTTGCACATTTGAATTAGAGGTCTGAGACTTCATTCAGAGTGTGGCCGTGACGTCATCTGTTGCCAACTAAGAAAGCTATTAACGTTAGCTAATCATAGATTGTAGTAGACAATAGACAGAGAGCTTCAGGCTCGTGAACTATAGAACTGCATGAGGAATCTATATTATCTATATCTCATTCGTCTATGTTTGTACGTCACTCGTTCCTATTTACTTCTTGTTGAACTGAAATGTTGTATATATTTGTATACTTATAATAAATATTATTTCTTATTATTTGCACCCTCGACCTTGCTATATAATTAGGTTTGAAATGTTAGAGCAGTTGGGGGGCGGGTGTGCATAGATTATAATTAAAGTCGGGTAAAAAGGACCTTATCTTTAGGGTGTGGGGTGTGTATATTGCTCTGTGAGAACATAACTCAGGTCAGAGATGATTCGTGGTAAATCATTGTACACTACGCATTACTCTGGGAAGGGACTAAGTAATTCACTGTACACTATGCATTACTCTGGTAAGGGAACAAGGGAAGTAAATCGTCTCTATCCAGTTCTTCACCCACCACTGAGAGGTGAAGATTATTGAGAACATATAAATGATAATTCTTTCTCCCAGTTGAAAAGCCCTCTCGTAATTACATAAATAATTTGATTACAGATAACGAAATACAAATCGATCATAATAATGATTTTTGCATATAAATGAGTTCGTATTCCTCAAGTATAGAGACAAATTTAATTGTTATATGTTAGAGAAAATAGGGGTCTTGTCTCTTTCGTGATCAAATGTCCTTATGTCTCTTTAAGTTTAAGTGTGGAGACATAATGGGACATGTCCCCCTTAATGATAAATGAGACTAATATATTTTATTTTTTAATGCTCAGCGGTTATTGTGGCATGAAACATTATATAATCTTTGTTTCTAAACATGTTGAATTAATTATGAGTATGTATTAATATCGACATATATTTTTTGATCGTATGAATAATTGTGCACGTCTTTAAACTAAAAAAGTTTTAACCTAATGAATAATTTCTGCATATGTCTTAAAACCAACCTAGGATTTTGGTCTTGCAGATAGATATTTGTTTCGTGTTATAGTGGGAGCTTCACCTGTAATGTTTGATATTTACTCCTAAAAGAGTTGATGTTATAAGGATGGTCTAATAGATCAGATGTTAAAAGGATGGTCTAATAGATCAGATGTTAAAAGGATGGTCTAATAGATCAGATGTTAAAAGGATGGTCTAATAGATCAGATGTTAAAAGGATGGTCTAATAGAACAGATGTTAAAAGGATGGTCTAATAGAGCAGATGTTAAAAGGATGGCTAACATCTCTAAAGGGAGGGTATGTGGAGGAATAAATTTGCCTAAATTGTCTACTACAATTTTAAAATTTAATTGTTATAGAAATTGTTAAACTGTCAGAGTGTAACGATCTCGGGCACACTTTGTGATGGTAGTTTTTAAAGTGCCTGATTTCAAGTAAACATCCGAGTTGAGAATATGCTAGAAAATTGCTGTTGTAATGCAAACAATCCCAACCAGGTGAGTAGTTTTATTATCCAATGGTTATAATTTCTGAGAACGAGACCAGCAAATGGGCTGAGACTAAAAGGTTTACCTGTTGTAAAGAAATCTACTCTCTAATCACTTTCAAGTGGGAAAGAAGAAGTATGGTCTTGAAAGGTGGCTGTCACGAGAAAAAAAAAAGGGGGGGGTAATCAGAAAATTAATTTTTATCCTTGATTATATCCACTTGCCCATCACGCAACACAACAGACGTTAGCAAGTGTCGTCTGGGAGCAAAGTGACGTATTAATTAAGTGCACTGTCAGAGCTTTGTTTCCATTTACTGTCAGGGCTCTGCTTATTTTGTTTGCATACAATGTCAGCAAGTTTACTAATTTCATGTTTTGAACATTTTCATATAAATATATTTGATTAGTTATGAAAGTTAGGTGTTCGATAATTATGTTCACAATATGTAGAAAATGTGTTTGATTTTTATTAACATTTCTTATTACAAATTTAATTAGGGATTATATTATTAGGAGTTTTGCACCTCAGAGTAATGCACCTTCGTAGCGTCAGTAAAGTAGGGATACACTCAGGAATTTTATCTTTTGGAGAATGAGAATTGATTGTGCATAAAAGGACTAACTGGAGCTATTTTACTTTAGTGTGCATCGTCTGGACTACAGAGAGGTGTGAGACCTCATATTTGCCTACACCGAGTTTGGACATTCTTTCTATCTTTGTTATGACCGGGAAAGAAAGAACTGAATATTCTCCACATACAGTATAGAATTGGACGTGTGTTTTGTCACACTCAATTCGTTCATGGCAACATCTAAAGCTTGTCTGTATTACTCTACATTGGATTCGCAGCCTGGGCAGTAGTTGACCATCAGGGAGGACTGAGGGGTCAAGACTGAGTCGGGATGAGAATATTCTACGCCACTCACATTTCGGAACTGTCGCCGTAGACAGCCCTCCGTAATATAGATTTTTGGAACCGTCGCAGAGGACATGTGTCTGTGAGCTCCATTCTGGTACTGTTGTCGTAGACAGGCATCCATGTTCTTCATCATAGAACTGGGTGTTCCAGCGTTATGCAACGTGGGATGAGTATCACAAGTGTGTACGTACTGCACTCTCAGTGAGTCGTGTTTCATCGCCAAGCGTGTTATTCTCAGATGTCAGTAACTGTAACTTTTTGTGTTCGCCAGCATGTCGGCAATTGTGACTATTTCGTTTTGTGCTGTGTGTTCCTGTGTCGACAATTCAGCGTATTTCAAACACTTGTAAGTAGGGAAGCTTTTTTTAGAGGTGCATTACTTAGGTAGGGTAGTTAGTTACACACACACAATATAAATATTATCATCATTGAACTATTTTTCACAAATTTTTAACTTTGACTTTAACAAATAATTAGTTATTGGATGAATTTTTGTGGAGTTCTAAATTAACATTTGTTGACATTGGGTTTTTCACCCACTATTTTTAAAACATTTGTTCTTAAGGTTAGATATTTTTCTGCGGTTATTACCGCTAGTTGTGCATTGTACTGGGGCTACGCCCAAAGTATTGTGCCACGAATTTTGGCAGAAGAGAAAATGGTCATCACCATTTATTGTTTTTTTATTACTTTAGTTTATTAATCATATTTTTTTCATTTGTCATCACTCATGTTTCCCCGCCCCATGAATGCCATGTGTGGATGTCGCCAAATGAATGACTAACACCGTGTGAAAGTTAAGCCCGTTTTTCTTTTTAAATTAAATTCTTTGTAAACTCTTTTCAAGAGTTGGGCTTCCTTTCTTGGTTTCGAAAGTGTGTGTTGGTGCGGTTGTTTGTTTGTTCGTTCTGTACGTCCCTCACACGATATTCACATGCCTGCTCGTACACACATACACCAGCTTTCACATTTTACCCCACATCTCAGAATAAAGTTACCCTATCCCCCACAAGATTATTCGTGGTGTCTGAGTGTGAGAGTGGTTATCGTCATCTGACCATTCGATGTGATTCTGGCAAATCGCGGAACTGGTCTGCCCCCCCCCCCCCACCAAACGTGGAGGAGAGAGGGGCCAGCAACAAACCAGCAACGACACACCACACCACAACAGTGGCCGTTAGCTTGATGGTGAATTAACTGACTGAGAGAGAAGGGACTTAAAAATATTTCATGTAGTTTTGTTATTGATATCTAATATTTGTGTTTTTATAAGATCTATTACATGAGTAGTCTATTAATTTTACAAATCTTTGAAATCGTATATTTTTTTACTAATCACTTGACATTGTTTTAAATATGTTTGCATTTATTATGCCGTGTGTATGTATCAGGCTAATAAAAACCATTACATGAAACTGTAAGTTGAGACTGGAGTGTAAGAAAGATAGAAGTTATGACGTTATAACTGGAATTTTAGCATTTGTTCTCTTCCTATATTTTGCGGAAACAAGTAGCCTTTTCTGCTTTCATTTCAACTTTTGATTTGAACCTCCCTGTTTATTGTTTGTAAACCACTTCAACTAAAGGCTGAAAGTAAATGTAAGAACACAATACATTTTACTGATGTGTGGCAGCAAGATATGCTGACTACCTGAAGAATTTCTAGTGTAGAGAAGTTGTTGGACATTGCTACATTGATTGTATGTTTGAAGGAGTTGACAGGGTGGAAATAAACGCCAGGTTAACTCTTAGTAATAGAACGGTTTTCTCTGCATGCCAGTGAGGCATGTGGAGCTGACGTAATAAAGTCTGACAATAATTTGTGTCTTTGTTGCAACAGCTCCTGAATGACTATTGAAACAGCAGTTAAACACGGTTGTGTAAGCAAAAAAAGTATTCCTTATCTCTAATAACTCTATTTCTGTTCTCCGATAAGACTATCCTGTGACTTAGATCAATTAATTGCATTTTTATATCAGAATATAATGCAGAAATTATTCAAACGTTTTCTCATGGAAATAACTGATGTCAAATAATCTGTACCAGTGTATTTGTCATATGTATATTTGATTGTTGATTTTTAAATATTTTGTTAACTTTATGATCTTCTTACGCATATTGCTATCCTTATGTAGTAGAAGAAAATGTGTAGATGAGAGCTCGTGAAATACAGATTAAAGACGGATTTGTCTTCTCCTTTAGTAATAGGTTTTTCCACCAATTAAATATTGTGTGACAGTAAATGTTTGCCTTTAAATTATAGCTTTCTATTTACTGTCCGCCATTTTGAAAAACGCTCGCTTGTGGTGGAGCGTTCACTAAGCGAACAAAAATTTCCAGCCGAGCGCTCTCATTAGTGAATAGACCACTCATCGCTGCTCACTGATGTCATCGAAAACGAATTTGTGTGCAAAGTTGTTCACAGTAAACAACTGTTATCTGAAGGCAAAGTCTCATTAGAGAATCATTATTAATAGTATTTTTGTTTAATTATCTTGTAAAGTTATTAACTTGCAGGTATCAGTCTGTTGTTATTCAAAGTACACTTCATGACGTCATTCAAAGTACACTTCATGAAATGTCGAAGTGTTGTTATTCAAAGTACACTACATGAAATGTTGAAGTGTTCCCATTGGAAGTACACTATGTGAACTGTTGTAGTGTTGTCATTCAATGTACACGAACGTACACAAACACGTAATTATAAAGACAAGTACGTAAACATAGAGACAAACCATGCACGTAATCATGGAGACAAGACAACTCAAGCACGTAATCACAGAGACAAATAATTATAATCCATAATCTTAGTGACAAGACAAACATATTACAAAGACAAGACAAACTAAACACTTAATTACAGAGGCAGGACAAACTAAAAAATTAATTATAGAGACAAGAAAAGCACGATTTCACAGGGACTAAACAAACCTGTAATCACTAAGACAAGTAAAACTCTTAATCACATAGACAGGACCAAGATGATTACCCAAGACAAATTACGTTATCACAAGGACAAGGCAAACGTGTGCTCACATTGACAGTGATTATTCTCATCAACTGCCCATTGCTCCAATGCAAGCGTTTACAGTCGTATTTATGTCATATTATTCACAATGACGTCACATCTAGTGCTAGACAACAGCCGGATAATAGACAGTCTCACTGAACATTCTCATTTACCTAAAACACAAAACTCCATTTAGCATTGACACGACTCCCCAAGCGTAATAGGTGCTAGACAAACAAAACTCCATTTAGTAATTATACAACTTTCAGTTATAATACAAGAAGAACAAAGTTAGTTTAGCAATTGAAGCACTCTCCAATATTTAGTCGGAAAAATATTTCAAATTAAACAGAATGTGAAAGTAGAACAAGCAAAGTTTCAATACACGTAGAAAGATTTCAAGCTGAATAGGAATTTAATGTGGGTCATATTGAACATATCAAAAGTAGGTCAAAATGAAATGTATGTCAAAGTGGAGCAAGCAAACGAGTTGAGGTAGGGGTAAACTCTATGTCAAAAACGACCCATAGGAAAATAACACGTTTTGTTGTGAAAAAAAATATCGAATGACGTCATTGTACAAAGACATACTAATGCATGAAAATGAAATTTAAGACGCACGTCAATCTCTTACCTCCCTTTCATTTCAGTCTAGTGCCGCACAGTGCTGAATGAAGAATGTGATTGATGGAAAACGTTCAAGATGGCTCCAGATTGACGTCTTCAGTTGCAAACTTTGACAAATCCTGCTCACAAACATGGTAAAACAAATTTAAACTCAACTCTGTATTTTAAGTTTGATTTGATTTGAGCACTTTCCATAATAGTGTTATTGTCTTTGTGTCCTCTATTATTTAGTATTTATAAATCTATTAAAATATACATTTAAATATCTTTCAATATGATATTTCTTTGCAATTCATGCCAACACATTAATATTCCCGAATTGAGTAAAATCCCAGACTACATTATTGAAATACAATCATAGACAGCATAAAGAGTAATCCATTTTTAGTTTAGAGTGTCACTCAAATAAAAATGTATACTTTACTGTATAGAACATTGAAACTAAATATATTCTTATGTGGATAATATTTTTAGTTATAGGGCACAATCAAAAATACACATATTGCGTGGTGGGTAACATTATTGTATGTTACAGGATTTAAACAAACTGTATGTATTGTAGTCAAAAGTACACATATTATATGTTACAAGACTAAAACAACATGTATGTATTGAAGTCAAAAATACACGTGTAGATATTAAATAATACAGGATTAACACAACTTGCACTGCACTATAGAAATAAGAGGACAAACAATCTCTTCTTAAAGAAGGTTTATAATGAATAAATAAATAAATCTCTGCCCTCTGTCAACATTTGAAGTAAGTAAAAAGATCTAGAGGGAAATTTCTATTTCTTGCTCGTAGGGGTAATATTTAAAATAAAAATTTAAATAAATTAAACCAATCCCAATTTTTCAGTAAGAGAAAAGAAGTCGAAACTAACTTTAACATATTTGCTACAATTTAAAAATAAATAATAAAAGAAGAATTAAATGAATAAGTCCCACTACTTCTCTTCTCTGTACTTCTTATCTAAAAATAGCTGTAAGTCAGATTTTCCAGCTTTAGTACATCCTTTCGGAGTCTATATTACGTCAGTGTTTCTAATTATAGTAAATGGGCGGAGCTTTACTGTTCGGTATGATTCTTGTTTCTCTCTTAGATGTTAGCATTCGGTTGTTGTGCTAAATATAGTAATGGGGAGGAACTTTACGATAATTTGAAGCGATTTCTGTGCTCTACACTTTGAAAACATGAGTTTAGAGAAGGCCATCATTTGGCTTATGATAAAACATGAGTAGAGAGCAGGCCATC